>WNGS01087021.1:5715557-5746753 GCA_020271785.1 Procambarus virginalis
TTCTCGCCGGCGCCTGGGATCGAACCCAGGACCACAGGATCACAAGTCCCGCGTGCTGTCCGCTCGGCCGACCGGCTCCCCCATCATTCCCTCTCATTCTTGTAGGCTTTGACATGTTGGCATTGAAAAGTTTCTGTCGTCACTTCTAATGGTTAGCTCTCGGTTTCTGTCCCTCGGTGTGGTTCTATTTTCCAGTATCTTTCCATGGTTGAAGTCACCCATGATCAACAGTTTAGATTAGATAGAAGCCACTTTCTCTATGTTAATGGTTGCCATGTTGTTCTGTCATACTCCTGTCTGGGCCTTCTGTCATTTATGGAGGTTATATATTACTACTGCCATTATCCTCAGTTCTCCCATTGTCATAGTGCCTACATGTAGTCTGAAATCTTCACATCCTGGGATGTCCATCTCATTTTAAACTCCATGCTTTCCTTATCAGCAGAACCACTCCTCCTCCTCTTTCCTCCCTCTTTCCTTACTATATAGTAGTCCTGTGGAAAAACTGCATTTATTATGATGCCTGAGAGTTTGTCTGTAAGTGCTACAGTTTTACATCAGGTTTTCTTCTTGTCCTTTCTGCAAGTACATTATTTTATTTGTTATCCCTTCTATGTTTGTTACGTCCCTTTTGAAGCTCACTTCGACTGTCCATCCTCATTTACTTTTACTCTTACTGGCTGTCCTTTAGTGCAGACAGTTGCTCCTTGGACTGGGCTGCATGGGTGGAGTTGTGCTGTGCGATACGTAACATGGGTTCAGAGGATGCTGGGGTGGGATTATGGTTCAAGGGGTGGGGGAGAAGGGAGGGCTTGGGGGGGGAGGAGAAGGAGGGCTTGGGGGGGGAGAAGGGAGAGCTTGGGGGTGAAGAAGGGAGGGCTTTGGGGGGGGGAAGGGGAGAAGGGAGGCTTGGAGGGGTGGGTGAGAAGGGAGGGCTTGTGGGGGAGAAGGGAGGGCTGGGGGAAGGGTGGACAGAGTGGGCTTAGTGGGGGGGGGGGGGGGGGAGCTGGTAGGGATGGGGCAGGTAAGGACTTCTATTGGGTGGAAGGTGGTGGTGATGCTTCTCTCCCTGGAGCTGCTTAACTGCTTGTGGAGGGTCCCCCATTCCCCCTCTGGGATTTTAGGGTCGGGGCTGTGGTTCCCCAATTCCCTACTCTCTACCTGCGCTTCTTCCTTTCATCTGCTGCCCTTATTCTCTCATACTGTGAGAATGGGCTGGGGCCCTACAACCACTCACAGGAATAAAAAGTAATTGGTTGATAATGTTAAAGATACGTATATTATTTTATCGGCACTTGAACAAAAACTGGAGTTAAAACATTAAAAAACATGCTGTAGAGCAGCAACTAATCAACATGATAAACATTTAAACAATAAACAAGGCTTGAAGAACAGCCACATCCTTGGTGTTCAGCTCCACTTTGCTCCACGTATTTTGATAGCAAAATCCAACCCTTCCTCCGAATAGACTGTACGTTTTAATACTAAATGTAATAAGTACATTCCTGACTGTCTGCATAGTACATATATACACTTAATTGTGCCGTTACATTTACCTCCCCATATATACTGTATTCTCATTTTCTGTTAATACTGTACACTCAAAATTTTTAAGTTGAAGTTTTCATCTTCAATTCTATATATCCAATTTTTAAATATAAAGAATTTCTTTTTCATTTTTATTAAACAATAGAGATTTTATACAAATTTTGAAAATATCCTGAGTTACTTTATAATTTATTGAAAGACTTTAGTTTTGTTTTATTAGTTTTATAAAATTGTAATATCAATACAGCTATAGGTTAAATACTACAGGGGTACCTCGGTTTAAGAGTTTAATCCGTTCCTGGAGACAGCTCGTATTCCGAAAACTCGTAATCCGAAGCTAATTTCCCCATAAGAAATAATGGGAAATGAATTAATCTGTTCCTGACAACCCAAAAACCTCACTTCAAACTAAATCTACATACCACTAGGACTTGCTTGTCTTACTAAGAATGTGTCTAAAGACGCTTGTTTTTCCCTACATTTTAACACTTGTCTGTAGTAAGACATCACATTATCATTTAAAAGGTCAATGCACCAGCTGCTATAGCTTTATCTGGGCGAGTTTTTTCAACAAAGCCTCTACTAACAACTATTTTCTTAGGTTGAACCTTGCCACTGGCTTTCTTGGGACCCATGGCGAGATATATATAATAACAACTTTTATGCTCAAATGGCCAAAAATCTGACAAAAAACTAAATCTTTGTGAAGAATTCAGGCGGGATAGTCACTGGGCGCAAGGCACTGGTAAACTGAAGCACGATCGCCGTGCCACCACGCGCTAGTCAGCCTGTACGCGAATCAACACCCTCGCCTTCCGAGGCAACCCTCGCCTTCCGAGGCAACCCTCGCCTTCCGAGGCAACCCTCGCTTCCGAGGCAACCCTCGCCTTCCGAGGCAACCCTCGCCTTCCGAGGCAACCCTCGCCTTCCGAGGCAACCCTCGCCTTCCGAGGCAAATTTCCTGAGCAAATCCTGCTCATATTCCGAAAAACTCGTATACAGGGACACTCGTATTCCGAGGCACCACTGTAATTATAATAAAGAAGCAATAAATGCTATTTACATGCTTGTCCTCCTACACTCCCAAGCTTAGGTTAGGTCGTGGTTTTCTATACAGGTTTTCAGGTAAACTCTAATATTCACAATATTTTAGTGTGATGCTGACGATTAAGTGTATTTATGCACTATGCCGATAGTCAGGATTGTACTTATTACATTTAGTATTAAAACGTACTGTCTATTCTGAGGATGGGCTGCAAAATCACAGGGAAAAATAAAATATATAATGAACAAAATATAATCTTTTCAAAGCTTTTCACATTTATCTTCCCTGCTTCATTACTGTATAACTAGATCATAATAATTCTGTTAAGACTTATTCAAGTGGGTCACCACTTTACAGTTTTCCATAGTTGGGGAGAAGATGTTTGTTAGGGTTATTGAGGTCCCCCCTAAGCCAACTACTGATGACCTTCTCAAAGATGCAGCCCACAACAGTTGACTAACTCTCGGTGATTTATTTATTGCTCAGTGAATAGGCATCATGTGAAAGGAATGTACCTTATCTTGGGTTGATTTCTGGGATTAACATCCCCATGACCTGGTATCTGACCAGGCCTGTTGTGGTCTCTGTCCCTGCTCAAGGATTGAGCCCAGGATCCTCGATTGTGAGCCGAGGACCTAGATCACTGTGCTAGAACCAATCGTATGCGGATTACTTTGTTACTGCAGTTCTATACATTTGTAGATGTTATTGTAATTATAAATATATGATGCATGCTCATAATGGAGATTTATTGCAATCTTAAACATTTCATCGCATGAAGAAGGCGGGTAGTTATGGATGGTGTAATGTAAACAAACAAGTAATGAACTTTGATTACAAATTGCTGTTGATGTTGTATACTTGAGGAAGCTATTCTGTTGCACTGATTAAGAAAAATAGAGTAATCTTAAAGGTGAAAGAAGTAGCTGAAATGAAAATATATTTTTGCAGGGGTTCTCCGACTTTGTGTTCAGGTGGTATCTGGAGACGGGTAAGCGAGGGCGACTTCTGAGCCATGGAGCTCAGGGGATCTGTCCCGCTTCCTTCAAGACTACACTTCTCTGGCCTGGCTCCACCACATTAAGACGAGAGATTTTACAGCTGCTCACACAACGCTACGGCAGTTGGCACTAGAAGAATCGGCATATCTCAGTAGGAAAAAGGTAGCATAGCATTTGTTAAGAATTTAGATTTTATTGGCCTACATGTTTATATTGCTCTCAAGCATCTGTCTCTATACTGTCTTCCGGACCACGGGTCGGAAATCATTATATTGATAAGGTGCTTGCTTAATTTAATGTGAATTTAGTGTATAACTGTACAGTATTTAAATGCAGTCAAGGTGTTAAATAAGATACAGCATAAGTTACGGGTATAAATACTTACATTTGTTTCAACCAAATACTGTAATGTCTACTGCTGTGTTCACCTGGCATATACAGAGCCTGTGTGGAGGGCTGGGATCTCTGAATATATCGACGGTTGTCTCCAATGGAGTTTCAGGATGTTCTGCTGCAAATGGTGATGGTTATTCTCCGCATGTCTCGTGGAATTCTATAAATGTTTGGACCATATACCTGTAGTTTATTGCTCCCTAGTCATTTCTCACTGGTATGGACATCATCATACTTGGGTTCCCTTGGTGCACTTGCCTGGCCCCAGGCGGGGCTCAGGGAGTAGAACTCCTGAAACCCTCTCCAGATTTATCTTGCTCAACCTTCCTGCAATACACTCACTGCTTATTCAACCTTCCTGCAATTGAAGGAAGTTGAATTCCTACATCTGTATCATCAAGCGTAGGTATTTGTGGAACAAAGTTGGCACTGTCATCCCACAGGAGTATATCCATGCTGCTTAAGGCGCTGCCTCCACCCCCAGATACACCGCCACCGGTATGAATCCAACCTCCAACAAGACCATGGTGGCTGGGTGTGAAGCTTTTCTAATATACACAG
Source organism: Procambarus virginalis (assembly GCA_020271785.1). Lineage (NCBI taxonomy): Eukaryota > Metazoa > Arthropoda > Malacostraca > Decapoda > Cambaridae > Procambarus > Procambarus virginalis. The sequence continues at coordinate 5,720,106 of WNGS01087021.1, forward strand.
GGCAGGCACATACAATTGACCACGAGGCCAATCTTCTTTGGTTTTCCCATTCGACTTCATGTAGCATCTTTCTTTGCAGGGTGAGCTACTAATGCAGCATANCCAGTGGTATGGTGTTTGAAGAGTTTAGAAAGTAGGAAACCTTATCGTTGAAGCAGCCCGTCATCATAAATAAAGGTCAAAGTCCATTCCATGCACCCACTAAACCCCCCGGCTTATGAATGAAAACAGTTTACACATAACTCACAACTGATGACGTCTGAACACTTCTGGAGCAAGTGCTTCACTGGTGACTTGTTCGAACCACAGTGCTGTAAATGCTTAACAAATACCAATAATCGCCAACAGAATCTAAACACCTAACCTAACCAGTACCTAAATATGCACAATATGCCAAAATATAACTTTATTAATTTATAGAAAATTCCTATTTTGAATGAACAGCATGTTAAAATTGATGAATGTGTCTTTGGGGTCGACCGCTGGATGGAATGGACTTGGTCTAAGGACAGGTTGCATTTAAGAGGACCAGGTTATAGAATACAATAGTTTATAGAATACAATAGTTTGTATTCTATGGTCTTAAGTGTTCTTGTTTCTTGCTCTTGCAGTCATCATTAGTATTGTGACAGATTATTTTAGGTCTGTTTCTTTATTTGGCTCTCCTCTGTTTTAGAAATGCAATCTTATCCCTTGCTTAAAGGATTATTTAATTGGTTATGAATTCATTGCTTTCCTTTCCACCTGTAACCAATATATCTGTAATACATGAAGGAAACTGACTGCTTTTTCTGACAGGCCTAAAGCATGCAGATGCGTTTGCCAGGCTGACACAAATATCTTTCATATTGTTAGGAATTATAACCCTTCCATAAATTGGTCATTTTCGACTGAGTAGTCTCACTAAAACGGCTCTTTTTCTCATCTCCACATATGCAATCTCGCCAAATTGTCCATCATACACAATGCTTCTCGACACATAACTTTGGCCTGGGATTATTTCTGTAGATGCTCCTCTCTCAATGCATTGTCAGATGCTCTGGTCTTCAAAACATACAAAACTTGGCCTACTCACTCTTCTCTTACCCCACTCTCCTTTTCCCTTTTCACCTTGCTTCCCGGTTTTGACGTGATAATGATTCTAGACGAGTCAAATAGTGTTACTTTTTCATGTCTAACATCTTTATTTGTTCAAGTTACATTATTTTAACTTCAGTAATAATTCTACTGATCTTGAGCCTCATTTGTAACAATAATTAATCGTCAGTTTTTATAATAACAGTTCCATGAACCAGGTGCTATGAGTTACTAGTAACCCTGTCAAAACTTACCAGGTGTTGGCAGCCGACGTGGCCCCACGCGATGCTCCTGCCACAATACACTCGGTGAACGTGCTCATCCTCGCCCTGCTGCGAAGTACAAAGGTTATCTCGGGGAACATTACTGCTATTACAGGAACCACAAATGATCCACCACTAGAGCATATTCCATGGACTGCCTCCCAAGGATCTCATGGAGTGCGTACGTTGTTACTAGAACAACACGCCACAACTGTCCAGGTATCTTTGCATGTTGCAGTAGCAGAGTGATGCTTGTGGGGTACTGTCTTTATTATATTACTAATCATAGCTATTTGTTAAATATCTCGTGCTTTTTGCACATACTATTAGCTAGCTCTTTGGTGCTCATTCTAACCATATACTGTACCATTGTTGTAATGGAACACCTGAGAACACTGCAGTAGACATACTGGCTAATGTAATGCAGGTCTGTTTACACCCAACCTGTTTTCCCCAAAGTATTTTTTTTCAGTAATGCTGCTTTTAGAGAATGTTTCACCCATCCACACTAATATTACCAAGCAGGCGATGAGTCACAATAACCTGGCTGAAGAATGTTGACAATATTACAACAACATTACAAAAATAGACTTGGCAACAATATTACCAAGCCTATTTTTCTATAAATATATGTCTAATGTCTATATATGTTCTATTTTATGTCCATTGCTACAAGTTACAATTTCTTTGAAGGACCTTCCTAAGACCTTCCCAAGCTAATTGCTGTTTTAATCAAGCCTTTGCTAGAAGCACCAGGCCTTTTGAGACCCACTCTTGTCTAATGGAAGCCTAGACCAGAATTTTGCTTGGTGAATGAGGCTAGGGGGAGCTTTTGGGTCAGAGATCTACTCAGAACTGAGGACAAAATCACACCAGAAAAAATACACACAACAAAACTTAACAGTTTCTTGAAAGAAATTAGATATCCAGAGATACTGAACCATCACTGTCATGATGAATAGATATTAGTAATGTTGCAGCTGGGCAGCCCCTGGAATCTGGAGTTTTTACTTGCCCCGCACCCTTATTCACGCCCTACCATAAAACTCCGCCCCATGAAGGAGGATGGAAATGGTTGTTGTGGGGAGCTGCTGAGGACGTCACTATTAAAAAGCATTTCGTTACAATTAATGCTTGATTTGTGGGAGGGTCTTCTCTGTAGCTCTTTGACCTGACCTGCAATGGCGCCTCAAAGGAAGTCAGCATTTCAGAAAATTAACAAATTAGGAAGACATAAAAATCTAATGTTAAATGTAATGAAGCATGACTTTCTGGAGGAGCCCCAGTAGCTTCCTGAAGCTACCTTGCTGAAATTGCTCCACAAAAAGGTCACATCACTTGTGGAAGTTCTGTTTGGTCTATTGGAGACAAGAGCCAGAATCTGCCCCATCCCCCCATTGACGTACTGAGTGAGTGAGTCAGTCACCACAAAGAAAAAAAGTCACCAAAGCTTTCAATAATCACCACCAGGCAGCCCAGCCCCAGCCAGCTCATCATCCTATGTCTGGAGTTGATGAGCAACCCAAAACTGAACTGACAAACCTGCAAGTAGGGTGGCGGGTATCGGGGCTCTACTGGGACTCCTTCAGAAAACGGCGTTTCATTATATTCAATGGAGGGAGCCCCCAGTGGCACCCTGAAGCTAACTAACCACAGATAACAAAAACAGGATTAACCAGGAAGGAGAGGCAGCAGTCACTAGGATGAAGAGGAGAACCCAGGCCAGGAGACACTGCCCAAAGCAATACCCGACCGACTGGGACCAGTGACAATGACTTGATACTGGGTCGCTAGGTATATATTATATACTGTATAGTACTAACAGTCATATCCCTGTTAGAATGCCAAAATCCCCAAGCCTCAATATTAGCTGAGGGCAATTTGGAGAAAACTGCCACCAAAGCTGCAGATTTGTGAACATCATAAGCCTGAGGGCAGGCTTATGATGGATAAACAATGGGCAGAACACTGGACTGGATGATCCTGTGGTCCCGGGTTCGATCCCGGGCGCCGATGAGAAACAATGGGCAGAGTTTCTTTCACTCTGATGCCTCTGTTACCTAGCAGTAAATAGGTACCTGGGAGTTAGTCACCACAGGCAAAGGTGAATGCTTTGTTGGTGGTTGCTGTGGCTCGGCGGCTTCCCGACTTGTACGTGCTGACCGGTGATGAGATTGCGTTCGTTCAGGACGGGTAAACTACAGAATAGCCAGACCCAGTGTTACTGCAGATAACATTAGAAATGAGAGCTTTGTAACATGAACCAAGAAAAGATGGTCAACCAACAAGGTGTCTATTAAGATAGAACTGATGGTCTGCACATAGCAGCGAAGTGCTGCCACCAGACACAACAAATAAAGTAAAGTACCCCTCTGCTGAACTTACCAAGCAGCAATCCCCCCTTCCCCATCCTTCCCGGAAGTTCACCAACTAAATTTTTTGCCAGAAAGGAAAGAGAACACTGCAAACTGACAATCTGCCCACCACAGGCAAAGGAACAGTAAAAACCCTACCACCAGAGAAAAGCCTGAAGTTCCCCAATTCTACAGCTGGAGATGAGAGCCATCAAGAAGACAATCCTACCTTTTAGCTGTGCATCCCATCACATGATAAGGTAGCTAAATATGCTCAGACTGTAGGAGCCGGTGGCTGAGCGGACAGAACATTGGACGTGTGATCCTGTGATCCCGGGTTCAGTCCCGGGCACCGGCGAGAAACAATGGGCAGAGTTTTTCACTCTGATGCCCCTGTTACCTAGCAGTAAATAGGTACCTGGAAAGTCAGCTATCACGGGCTGCTTCCTGGGGGTGGAGGCCTGGTCGAGGACCGGGCCGCGGGGACACTAAAAAAAAAAAGCCCCGAAATCATCTCAAGATAACCTTAAGATAGAAGATACTACTTCACCTGATGCGATGTGCAGTCTGAGCATATTTAGCTACCCCATCATATGATGCGATGTACAGTCTGAGCATATTTAGCTACCCTATCATGTGATGGGTTATCTTGAGGTTATCCTGAGATGATTTTGGGGCTTTTATTTTTTTTAGTGTCCCCGCGGCCCGGTCCTCGACCAGGCCTCCACCCCCAGGAAGCAGCCCGTGACAGCTGACTAACACCCAGGTACCTATTTACTGCTAGGTAACAGGGGCATTCAGGGTGAAAGAAACTTTGCCCATTTATTTCTGCCTCGTGCGGGAATCGAACCCACGCCACAGAATTAAGAGTCCTGCGCGCTATCCACCAGGCTACGAGGCCCCTTGAAGGTAGGGTAGTTGGGTACAGAGTAAAATTTAACCCCTAACCCTTAACATCTTAAACACTCGACTCTGTCCCAAGAATGGCAAAGACTGTAGAGAAGTGGAAATGCTTGAGCTAAGATTGCAGGAATCATGTAAAATCCTGGAGAGGCAGAGAGAACAAAAGGCCATAAGTGAAATAGAAATGAATCCAAAATACTTTACTCTTATGCAAAATCTAGAACAAAAGCTGCATCCAGCTTTGGGCCTTTGTGCAAGAGTGATAGAACCTTCACAGAAGACAGCAAAGAAATGAGTGAAATACTGAGGTTAGAGTACGGTTCTGCTTTTAGTGAACCCCTGAACACATTGCAGATCAATAATCCCAAAATTTTTTTATGAATGCGATCCCACCACTGAGCCACATATCAGATGTCACCCTAACCCCACTTGACTTTGTAGTAGCCATAGTCAGCATGCCCATTCACTCTGCGCCAGGCCCAGACTCGTAGAATTCTACATTTGTCAAGAAGTGTATAAAACTTCTATCACAGACTCCTAAACATCTTCTGGAGACATAGCCTAAATACTGATGTTATCCCTGACATACTAAAAACAGCAGAGATTGTGCCACTTCTCAAAGGAGGTAGTAAAGCTGATGGAAAATTTTTTACACCAATAACTCTAACATTGCACATCATAAAAATCTTTAAGAAAAAAAAAAGAGTGCTAAGAAGTAAGATCACAAAGCACATGGAATCAGTGTCTACATAACCCTGGGCTTCATAGATTCAGAACAGGGAGCTCCTTCCTCTCACAAGTGCTCGACCACTATTACATATCCCTAGATGCCATGGAAGGCCAAAAAAGCTGATGTAATATGCACAAATTTTCAAAAGCCTTTGCCAAATGTGACCATAGTATTGTTGCACACAAAATGTACACAAAAGGAATTATTGGCAGAGCAGGAAGCTGGATCTTTAACTTCCTAACAGAATCCAGAGTGTAATAGTCAACAAAGTAAAATCTGAATCGTCCACCGTTAAAAGCTCTGTCCCCCCTCAAATACCGTACTTGTTCCACTACTTTTTCTCATTCTCATATCAGACATAGTCAAGGATATCAACTGTAGTACTGTATTATCCTTTGCATATGACTAGAATTTTCACAAGAGTAGACAGTATAGAGGGAAAAGTAAACCTTCAATCTGGTTTAAATTAAGTATTTCAATGGGCCAGAGAAAATAACATGATGTTTAACGAGGATAAGTTTCAATTACTATGCTATGGAAAAAACGAACACATCACAGCAGAAACCACATACTGTATAAAACACACTATTGAAAGAAAAAGCAATGTCAAAGATTTGGAGTAATCATGTCAGATGACTTACTTTTAAAGAACACAACGATGTTACTGTCACAGCTGCAAGAAAAATGACAGGTTGGATAACAAGACCTTTCCAAACGAGAGATGCCACGCCAGTGATGATACTTTTTAAGACATTAGTGCTTTCTAGAGTGGTATATTGTTGCACACTAGCAGCTCCATTCAGAATTGGAGAAATTGCTGATCTGAAGAATGGGCAAAGATCCTTTACTGCTAGAATCCACTCAATAAAACATCTAAATTATTGGATCTGCCTAAAAAATTTAAATCTTTATTCCTTGGAGTGCAGGCAGAAGAAATACATAAAAACCTACACTTGGAAAATATTGGAAGGACTGGTTCCAAATCTGCACACAAATAAGACCACATGAGACCAGAGGTCATGGCAGGATGTGCAAAATAGCCCCACTGAAGAGCAGAGGTGCAATAGGCATGCTGAGAGAGAACTTGATCAACAACAAAGGCCCAAGACTTCAACACTCTTCCCCCACACATACAGGGCATAACTGGCTGACCTATCGCAGTGTTCAAAAGAGAACTCGACAAGCGCTTTTAAAGGATACCTGATCAACCAGACTGTGACTCGTACGCCAGGCTGTGAGCAGCCGCATCAAACGGCCTGGTGGATCAGGCCAGGAGACCAAGCCACAGAGACATCAACCCCTGAAAGCTTCAATAGGTAGTAAACAGGCAGGCTGTGATTATTGTCTCTTGACGATCCCTAGGGAACTGCGGGCATCATCATATGAAGATTTAAAAAATTATTGTCTGGGTTTTACATGTGTAATGCAAATATGGATATGATAGGTGTATGTGGATGTAATGGAGTTTACCTTGACCCATGAACAAGAATCCTGCTACCATTTCATGGTACATATGTGGTTATCATCGAGTAAGTGATAAGAATATCACAACAAGATGGGTGTAAAATTTGCCCAATTTTTAGATGTAAGAAAATTTATTTAGACAGTTATATTGAATGAATTAATGATAACCAAGTTGTGGGAGCGTATTTAAGGTAACTTGATGATAAGATAATGATAGGAAGACAAGTTTGGCAGACTTGGTGAGCTATTATGTGAGTAAGCAAGGTGTATGAACAGTGCACAAGAAGTGATAGGAAGCAATTCTAGATAAAATTGATTTCTTAAGAGGTAGTGATTGTTGGACATGTTTTTGATACAGTACATTTAAAGTGTTCCAAAGAGTTGTCATTTAATCAAGTTGCTCAAAGTGGTGGGATGTTTCTGCGAAGGGTTTTCTAGATTGTTGCAGCACTGTTTGTGATGCTATGTAGAGCTTACCTAGTTGTTACATATTTGTCTATTGAGAGCAAGATCTAGTTAAATAGTTCTGTCTTAACTGTTGTACACGACATGGTGAATAGGGGGAGGGAGGATATTTTTTAGCTTCTTTAACCTCCATTTGCTTTGTTGTTCTCAATTTTGTTACTGATGTATCACCCATGCCAAGAAAGTGGAGACCTGGACCCGGATTCATAAAGCAGTTATGCAAGTACTGTACTTACAAACGTGTACATATTTCCTCAATCTTTGACTGCTTTGGTTACATTTAATAAACAGTTTACAAGCATGAAAACTTCCCAATCAACTGTTGTTGTTGTTAGAAACAGCCTCCTGGTGCTTCGGAGCTCATTAACGGTGTCATAATTGTAAACAAAGCCGCCAAAGATTGAGAAAAGTTGTACAGGTTCGTAAGTGCTTGCATAACTGCTTTATGAATCCGGGTCCTGGACAATAACAAAGATTCTTCTAGTATTACGTCTCGAAATATAATGTGGCTTTTGATGTATTTTTATATAATTATATAAAACACTATCCAATATCTTGCTGTGTTAATAAGTATTTGACAATGAGATCTGTTGTTAGTACGAGATGCTGGTCTCTTAAAATTTATAAGTAGCATGTGAGAGGATAATAATGCATGATCTTTGTGAACAGGTTGGTTTAGTTCGTGCAGAAGATGGTGCTACCAGAGCCAAGCTGTATGCTCAGATGGTTGATCTTGCCGATGTTATCCTGAGCGGTTATCAGCCTCAGCTGCGTTCCCTGGTTGCTGTGAGCCACGACTCGCACCAGGCTCTCACACGTGCCTATGAGAGGGACCGTTATAACCTCATTCAGCCTCTAGGTAAATTTTTTTGATATTCATATTTCAGTATCAAAAACATCAGTACAATAATTTGTACTGATTTTTTAATAGCACCTTGTTTTGTTCTATTTTCATATGACTTACTTGCATTTAATTTCCAGGGCTTAAGATATATTTTTTGTATTCCCACAGTGAAAGGAGAACAATATGACCAAGCAGTGGGCCTAGCTGAAAAGTATTGTGACTTCAGAACACTGGTTGAAGTGTGTGATCGCACCGACAACCAAGAAAGACTCGGCCAGTACATGACGCAGTTTGGATCTGATGTAAGTGTGCTGAATCATTGAAATCCTTAATACCTGTCTATATATATCTAGACTGGGTTCTGGGAGTTTGTCTGCGCCTGAAGCTCAGTCTGGAGAGGCCAACATATCCATTCCAACCTGGTTAGTCCAAAACTTCCTGCAGAAACTGGTCTAATTGTTTCTTGATCACCTCCACTTTTGTATTCATACCCTTCTTTATCTGTGTGTTCTTCTTCTTCCTAAAGAGTCTGATCACAAATTAGATCTTCAGATAGTACTACATTGCATTCTTACCTGAACTGAAGACTTGTATCAGATTTCTATGACAACAGCTGCAGATATATTGCATTTGAAGTTTGCTGTTTTCCCCTATTTTGTGCCAACTATTGCTATTAGATTTTTACATGATATAGATCATGCTTCTTTACACATTTTGATTTAAAAATTAGTTAAAAAAATAATTAAGTTACTGTAATTGTTTTGCAGAATATTTTGTAAATTTTCTGTGCCATAGATTGCCTGATATTGCAGGTGAATTTCTGGTTATTGTCCCTGGACCTTGTACTCGCCTAGTTGTGCTTGCGGGAGTTGAGTTCTGGCTCTTTGGTCCCGCCTCTCAACTGTCAATCAACTGGTGTACAGATTCCTGAGCCTACTGGGCTCTATCATATCTACATTTGAAACTGTGTATGGAGTCAGCCTCCACCACATCACTGCCTAATGCATTCCATCTGTTAATTACAGTACTCTGACATTGAAAAGGTTCTTTCTAACGTCCCTGTGGCTCATTTGGGTACTCGTTTTTTATCTGTATCCCACTCTTGTTTGCATACCACATGTGTTCAACAGTTTATCTACCCTGTAAATTCCTCTTTAGAATTTTGTAGATAATGATCATGTTTTCCCTAACTTCTGTTTTCCAGTGTTGTGAGGTTCAATTCCAGTAATCTTTCCTCATAGCTCACTCCTCAGCTCGGGGACTAGCCTGGTGGCATACCACTGAACCTTTTTTTACTTCATTTTGTGTTTGACTAGATGTGGACTGCATGCTGGAGCTGCATATTCTAGTATTGGTCTGTTATATGAGGTGTACAAGCTTCTGAACAATTCCCTACACAAGTTTCTGAAGGCAGTTCTTATGTTTGCCAGCCTTGCATACATCACTGATGTTATCCTTTTGATGTGGGCTTTAGGGACAGGTCTGGTGTGATATCAACCCCCAGATCTTTCTTTCGTCCTGACTCCTGAAGAATTTCCTCTCCTAGCTGGTACCTTGGGTTTGGCCTCCTACTCCCTATGCCTATCTTCATTACTTTGCACTTGTTCAAGTTAAACTCTGGTAGCCATTCATTGGACCATTCCTTCAGTCTGTCCAGGTCATCCTGTAGCCTCTTGCTGTCCTCCTCTGTCTTAATCCTTCTCATAATTTTAGTATCATCAGCAAACATTGAGAGGAATGAGTCTATACCTTCTGGAAGATCTTTCACGTATATCAGAAACAGGATAGGTCCGAGTACAGAACCCTGCGGGACTCTGCTGGTGATATCACGCCAGTCTGAGGTCTCGCCCCTCACAGTAACTCTCTGCTTCCTGTTGTTTTGATAGGCCCTTATCCATTGGAGCACCCTACCACTTACTCCAGCTTGTTTCTCTAACTTATGCAATAGTCTCTTATGGAGTACTGTGTCAAAAGCTTTCTGACAGTCCAAGAAAATCCAGTCTGCCATCCTTCTCTTTCTTACTTAATGCTTGTTTCATGGGTCATAGAATTCTATTAAACCTGTGAGACACGACTTGCCTTCCCTGAACCCATACTGGTGACGTGTTACAAAATCCCTTCTCTTCAGTTGTGCTACCTGGCTTTTTCTCAGAATCTTCATCACGTTGCGTGGTATATAAGTTAAGGACACCAGCCTGTAGTTTAGGGCCTCCTGCCTATTCCCTTTTTTGTAGATTGGGACTACGTTAGCAGTCTTCCAACTCTCTGGTAGGTCTCCGGTTTCCAGTGACTTGTTATAAACCATAAATAGTGGCACTCAGTGCTTCTGCCCCCTCTTTTAGCATCCATGGTGAGATTCCATCAGGCCCAACATCCTTAGTCACTTCTAGATCAAGCGGGTACCTCCTAATCTCATTTCTGATAATTTTAATATCTCTCAAGTCTGCTTGGTTTATTACCAACTCTCTTAGTTCAGGAATTTCCCCTTACTCTATTGTGAACACCTGGAATTTCTTTTTGAGGTATTTTACACACCTCTTTGTCATTCTCTGTGTATCCATCCCCTTCCCTTTTTCAGTTTCATCACCTGTACTTTTACTGTTGTTTTCCTCTTGATGTGGCTGTTTAGCAGTTTTGGTTGTGTCTTGGCTTTATTTGCCATGTCATTTTCAAACTGCTTCTCTCCTCACACTGAGGTACCCATTTCTGGCTCTCTGGTATCTCTCTCTCTCTCTCTCTCTCTCTCTCTCTCTGTTCTCTGGAATCCTGTTATTTCTGTAGTTTCTCCATGCTCTTATGCTTAGTTGTCTTGCTTACTTACATGCCTGATTGAACCACAGATTCCCCTTTTGCTTTTCTGTTTTTTTTTCTGGGCCGGGATAAACTGGTTTTCTGCCTCCTGACACTTCTGAGAGATGTAATCCATCATGCCTTGTACAGGCTTTCCACTGAGTTCTGTCTCCCATGGTATTCCTGTAAGAAATTTTCTATTCTCATCATAGTTTCCCCTTCGGTATTCCAGCCTTTTACTACCACCAGATACTCAAATGTTAGGACATTGTGATCACTCATGCTTATGGGGGGTTCTGATTTGACTTCCCTTATGTCTGACTCATTCAGGGTGAAGACCAGATCAAGTCTGGTTGGGTCATCATTCCCTCTCATTCTTGCAGGCCTTTTGACATGTTGGCATTGAAAGTTTCTTGTCGTCACTTCTAATAGTTTAGCTCTCAGTTTCTGTCCCTCGGTGTGGGTCTCTATTTTCCCAGTCTATCTTTCCATAGTTGAAGTCACCCATGATCAACAGTTTAGATTTAGATAGAAGCCACTCTCTCTATTATGTTAATGGTTGCCATGTTGTTTCTGTCTGGGTCTTCTGTCATTTAATGGAGGTTATATATTACTACTGTCATTATCCTTAGTTCTCCCATTGTCATAGTGCCTGCCATGTAGTCTCTGAAATCTTCACATCCTGGGATGTCCATCTCTTTAAAATTCCATGCTTTCCTTATCAGCAGAACCACTCCTCCTCCTCTTCCCTCCCTCTCTTTCCTTACTATATAGTAGTCCTGTGGAAACACTGCATTTATTATGATGCCTGAGAGTTTTGTTTCTGTAAATGCTACAGTTTTACATCAGGGTTTTCTTCTTGTGTCCTTTCTGCAAGTACATTTATTTTATTCGTTATCCCTTCTATGTTTGTGTACGTCCCTTTTGAAGCTCGCTTTCGACTGCCCATCCTCATTTACTTTTACTCTTACTGGCTGTTCCTTTAGTGCAGACAGTTGCTCCTTGGACTGGGCTGCATGGGTGGGGTTGTGCTGTGCGATACGTAACATAGGTTCAGAGGATGCTGGGGTGGGATTATGGTTCAAGGGGTGGGGGAGAAGGGAGGGTTTAGGGGGGGAGAAGGGAGGGCTTGGGGGGGAGAAGGGAGGGCTTGGGGGGTGGGGGAGAAGGGAGAGCTTGGGGGGGTGGGGGAGAAGGGAGAGCTTGGGGAAGGGTGGACAGGGTGGGTACTTAGTGGGGGGGGGGGCTGGTAGGGACTGGGGCAGGTAAGGACTTCTATTGGGTGGAAGGTGGTGGTGATGCTTCTCTCCCTGGATCTGCTTAACTGCTTGTGGAGGGTCCCCCATTCCCCTCTGGGATTTTAGGGTTCGGGGCTGTGGTTCCCCAATTCCCTACTCTCTACCTGCGCTTCTTCCTTTCATCTGCTGCCCTTATTCTCTCATACTGTGAGAATGGGCTGGGGCCCCTTCGACCAGTCACAGGAATAAAAAGTAAATGGTTGATAATGTTAAAGATACGTATATTTATTTTATTGGAACTTCAACAAAACTGGAGTTAAAACATTAAAAAACATGCTGTAGAGCAGCAACTGATCATGATAAACATTTAAACAAAACACAAGGCTTGAAGAACAGCCACATCCTTGGTGTTTAGCTCCACTTTGCTCCACGTATTTTGATAGCAAAATCCAACCCTTCCTCTGAATAGACCGTACGTTTTAATACTAAATGTAATAAGTACATTCCTGACTGTCTGCATAGTACATATATACACTTAATTGTGCTGTTACATTTACCTCCCCATATATATTCTCCTCATTTTCTGTTAATACTGTACACTCAAAATTTTTAAGTTGAAGTTTTCGTGTTCAATTCTATATATCCAATTTTTAAATATAAAGAATTTCTTTTTCATTTTTATTAAACAATAGAGATTTTATACAAATTTTGAAAATATCTGAGTTACTTTATAATTTATTGAAAGACTTTAGTTTTGTTTTTTTATTTGTTTTATAAAATTGTAATATCAATACAGCTATAGGTTAAGTACTACAGGGGTACCTCGGTTTAAGAATTTAATCCGTTCCTGGAGACGGCTCGTATTTCGAAAACTCGTAATCCAAAGCTAATTTCCCCATAAGAAATAATGGGAAATGAATTAATCCGTTCCTGACTACCCAAAAACCTCACTTCAAACTAAATTTTATACCTAGTTCATCTAAATAAATCTACAAAACTATGTTCAAGTTATTACTTACTATTGTTGATGAATGCTGTTGGCGTATGGAAGATGGTGAGGAGGAGGGAGGAGGAGAGGTGTTACTGTTTGGAAGGGGAGTCCCCTTCCATTATAACATCAGGCAGTGATGACTTCACTGGCGTGCACTCTCTGGCACATTTTGCCTGCATACCACTAGGACCTGCTTGTGGTTCACTGCTTGCTTATCTTACTAAGAATCTGTCTAAAGACACTTGTTTTTCCCTACATTTTAACACGTGTCTGTAGTAAGACATCACATTGTCATTTAAAAGGTCAATGCAACGGTCTGCTACAGCTTTATCTGGGCGAGTTTTTTCAACAAAACTTTGCAATTCTTCCCATACTTCACACATTTTCTTAGTGAAGAAGGGACAGCCTCTACTGCCTCTACTAACAACTATTTTCTTAGGTTGAACCTTACCACTGGCTTTCTTGGGACCCATGGCGAGATATATAATAACAACTTTTATGCTAAAATGGGCAAAAATCCGACAAAAAACTGTAAATCCTTGTGAAGAATTCAGGCGGGATAGTCACTGGGTGCAAGGCACTGGTAAACTGAGGCGCAATCGCCGTGCCACCACGTGCTAGTCAGCCTGTACGCGTATCAACACCCTCGTCTTCTGAGGCAACCCTCGCCTTCCGAGGCAAATTTTCTGAGCAAATCCTGCTCATATTCTGAAAAACTCGTATACAGGGACTCTCGTATTCCGAGGTACCACTGTAATTGTAATTAAGAAGCAATAAATGCTATTTACATGCTTGTCCTCCTACACTCCCAAGGTTAGGTTAGGTCGTGGTTTTCTATACAGCTTTTTAGGTAAACTCTAATATTCACAATATTTTGGTGCGATGCTGGCGATTAAGTGTATTTATGCACTATGCCGATAGTCAGGATTGTACTTATTACATTTAGTATTAAAACGTAATGTCTATTCTGAGGATGGGCTGTAAAATCACAGCGAAAAATAAAATATATAATGAACAAAATATAATCTTTTCAAAGCTTTTTACATTTATCTTCCCTGCTTCATTACTGTATAACTAATCATAATAATTCTGTTAAGACTTATTCAAGTGGGTCACCACTTTACAGTTTTCCATAGTCGGGGAGAAGATGTTTGTTAGGGTTATTGAGGTTCCCCCCCCCCCCTAAGCCAACTACCGATGACCTTCTCAAAGATGCAGCCCACAACAGTTGACTAACTCTCGGTGATCTATTTATTGCTCAGTGAATAGGCATCATGTGAAAGGAATGTACCTTATCTTGGGTTGATTTCGGGGATTAACATCCCCGTGACCTGGTATCTGACCAGGCCTCCTTGTGGTCTCTGTCCTGCTCAAGGATTGAGCCCAGGATCCTCGATTGTGAGCCGAGGACCTAGACCACTGTGCTAGAACCATTCGTATGGTGATTACTTTGTTACTGCAGTTCTATACATTTGTAGATGTTATTGTAATTATAAATATATGATGCATGCTCATAATGGAGATTTATTGCAATCTTAAACATTTCATCGCATGGAGAAGGCGAGTAGTTATGGATGGTGTAAAGTAAACAAACAAGTAATGAACTTTGATTACAAATTGCTGTTGATGTTGTATACTTGAGGAAGCTATTCTGTTGCACTGATTAAGAAAAATAGAGTAATCTTAAAGGTGAAAGAAGTAGCTGAAATGAAAATATATTTTTGCAGGGGTTCTCCGACTTTGTGTTCAGGTGGTATCTGGAGACGGGTAAGCGAGGGCGACTTTTGAGCCATGGGGCTCAGGGGGATCTGTCCCGCTTCCTTCAAGACTACACTTCTCTGGCCTGGCTCCACCACATTAAGACGAGAGATTTTACAGCTGCTCACACAACGCTACGGCAGTTGGCACTAGAAGAATCGGCATATCTCAGTAGGAAAAAGGTAACATAGCATTTGTTAAGAATTTAGATTTTATTGGCCTACATGTTTATATTGCTCTCGAGCATCTGTCTCTACTGTCTTCCGGACCACGGGTTGGAAATCATTATATTGATAATGTGCTTGCTTAGTTTAATGTGAATTTAGTGTATAACTGCACAGTATTTAACTGCAGTCATGGTGTTAAATAAGATACAGCATAAGTTACGGGTATAAATATTTACATTTGTTCCAACCAAATACTGTAATGTCTACTGCTGTGTTCAGCTGGCATACACAGAGCCTGTGTGGAGGGCTGGGATCTCTGAATATATCGACGGTTGTCTCCATTGGAGTTTCAGGATGTTCTGCTGCAAATGATGATGGTTATTCTCCGCATGTCTCGTGGAATTCTATAAATGTTTGGACCATATACCTGTAGTAGCCTGGTCTTTTATTGCTCCATAGTCATTTCTCACTGGTATGGACATCATACTTGGGTTCCCTTGGTGCACTCGCCTGGCCCCAGGCCGGGCTCGGGGAGTAGAACTCCCGAAACCCTCTCCAGATTTATCTTGTTCAACCTTCCTGCAGTACACTCACTGCTTATTCAACCTTCCTGCAATTGAAGGAAGTTGAATTCCTACATCTGTATCATCAAGCGTAGGTATTTGTGGAACAAAGTTGGCACTGTCATCCCACAGGAGTATATCCTTGCTGCTTAAGGCGCTGCCTCCACCCCCAGATACACTGCCACCGGTATGAATCCAACCTCCAACAAGACCATGGTGGCTTGGGGTTGAAGCTTTTCTAATATACACACGGCAGGCACATACAATTGACCACGAGGCCAATCTTTCTTTGGTTTTCTCATTCGACTTCACGTAGCATCTTTCTTTGCAGGGCGAGCTACTAATGCAGCATAGCTCTGCCTAGTAACACCATGAAAATTGCTTCCACTAGCTATAGCACAGCTGTTAATATTGGAATCCTGGTTACTAAATCCAGAAAAAGAGGCATTTTCACTGTCAATGGGGAAGAGGAACAGCAGGTGGGACAGTTGCTGTATGGGATGCTGCGGCAGTGGCAGAATAGACCGGGCCTGTGGTGACTGACGGTGGAGTAAGACTCCCCTTCCAGGTGCTAGCTGGTTCAATTTCACCGTGTGTCTTGCTTGTATCAGATTTTTTGTGTATAATCTTTATCACTATCAGGATTATCGTCATTTCTAGCATTTTCGATTGATCCGTGTGAATTTCCACAGCTGCGAGTGATACTGTAGAGCAAGCCACACGGCAGCACTGTGAGCCAGAGGTGGGTGCCTCGCTTATGGTGGCAGTATACAAACTGAGGCCTATGGCAAAATGTGGGAACCTGTGATTTTTTCTGGGGGAGCCCCTACGAGAGCCCCTAAGGCTCCCCAGAGCTATCCAGGCTGATAGGGATAGTCATAACTTTTGGCATCAGTCAATGTGGGTGGAGTTCTAGGCCTACCGGGGACCACGGCCAGAACCTGGCCCCTTCAGAGAGGCACGAGGAGCAATGGCCCGTAAAAATGCACATGTGATTTTGGAGCATTCTATATCTTCCATCGACTGGGACAGGCACCCAGAAAGGTAAGCGCCTCAAAACAAACCATTATTCAGGTGAAACCAACGAAAATAACGAAACAAGTGGACAGAACTCCGCCAATTGAAAATGAGCAAACGAGCATGACATCTCACGAACCGCGCTGCATGTCTGTGCAGCTTCCCCCTTCCCTGGGAGGGGGAAGGGGAAGCCCCAGACCCGCGCACCTCAGTTCCTCTGTTGATGGGATAAGGCTTGGTCGTTGTGGCTCCAGCTCCAGATTCTTATTGTGCTGTGCCTGGGTCCAGTACAGTACTTCTCTTCAGTGGTGTGCGAGCTGGGAGTACATTTCCTAGGTACTTGGGCTGCGTGCACTTAGGGCTTCCCTAAGTGCCCTGTAAGTATACCCCGAGGAGCTTGGGGTTACCTTCCACAAGTCGCCATGGGTGTACCTCTTTTTTTTTTTGAGATATATACAAGAGTTGTTACATTCTTGTACAGCCGCTAGTACGCGTAGTGTTTCGGGCAAGTCCCTGGAATACGATCCCCATCGCGAAGAATCGTTTTTACAACCAAGTTCACATTTTACTGTTGAGTTAAACAGAGGCTACAGTTAAGGATTTGCGCCCAGTAAATCCTCCCCGACCAGGATACGAACTCATGACAAAGCGCTCGCAGAACGACAGGTGAGTGTTTTATCACTACACCACGGAGACTGGTGGTGCTTGGTGATTGACCACCCTGAGTGTTTTGGGAGGGGCGGGTGGGTTCCTCCCTAGTTTGCTTTAGGGTAAGTGGTAGTTTTTGCACTGGTAGGAGTGTGGGGTACTGTATAGCTAGTTTTCACCTATAACAGTGGCTGGTTCTGTTCCCTCTGGGTATGCTGTCCTCTTGCGAGTTTTTTTTTTTTGCCTGGGGGGTCTGCCTTTGTGTTCCTTCCCCCTTATATTAGGGTTGTTTGTTGGTGGTACCCCTTTGCTTCGCCCTCATGAGTGGACACGTCCCGGGGGTTTTCAACATTATCAGTGTCTCAGGGCGACGCTCTTGCCTGTTGAGTTGGTGATGCATTTGACCCAGACTCCTGCGAGCTTTGTTGCTTGTATGTGACTCAGTTCACCCAATCTGATGATGATAATATTCGGGTACAGGCAGCTCGCGCGTTGCAAGATAGGTTCAGGTTGCTGCAGCGTGCTAAGTTGGTTGCTTCCCCAATTCTGCCCCGTTTTGTTTATAGGGACCCGGACTTGGGGGTGTTAGTCGCTTCGGCCTTGGTTCCTTCTGCGCTTCCTCGTTCTTCCTTTGCTGTGGTTCATTCGGTTCCCCCCCAATCCTTGCTTCCGGGTCCTAAGTGTCTGAGGGCTTTGGGGTTGGGGCAAGGTTTAGTGGTTTACGAGACTTGGGCAGTTTCGGGGGTTGCCCCTTCCAGGGTGGCTGCGAAGGCATTCGAGTCAGTTCCTCCAGCTGTAGCTCCAGGGTCAGACCAGTGGGCCCATCCTCTTCCTGCTGTTCCAGCTGCCCCGGCTTTTTCTTGTGAGACTGAGGTTTTAGAGGACAACTCGGCCCTGGGTTCGAGTCTCCAGGAAGGTCCCGGGGTTGGAGGAGCTGACTTGGGGGCCTTGGGCCCCGTTGGACCCCGCCTGGGTTTTCCGACCCTCCGATCAGGGCTTGCTGTTACAAGGAGTGGGGTTTTCCTTTCCCCCTCTGCGTACGACTTTGATTTGGGTTCGGCTCCTCCCTGGGTTCAGTGCTGTGTCCCTGCGGGTCTCTTCGGTTCCGTCCTTCCGAAGGTTTTCGGCTTCCTGTGTCTCTCCGGCTGAGGTCCGGGCTGCCATTGCGGTATACCTCCTGCGGAACCCGGATTATGCCTCAATAATGGATCCGTCTTCCTTCAGGTTTGGGTCTTCGTCTCCATACTGGGTCCTTTATGAGGTTTCTGAGTCGTCCTGGCTAGCAGACTGCCCTATGTTTCCGCTGGATGCTTGGGACACCTTCTGTCATACCTGCACGCTTCAATGGCATGTGGCATTGACTGTGGTCCAGGTTTACCTGGGGGCAACTTTGCACACCTTAATGTTCCTTTTCGCTCCAGCTCTTCTGCAGGATGTTGGCACGGTTCACTTCATGTGCGGTCCCCTCCTTGTCGGCAGTACCCTTGACTGAGGGTGTACCAAGGACTTGCGCGCACAGGCTCGTTGTCTTCGGTCCTGCTTTCTTTTCCCTCCTTAAGTTGTCTCGGATTGGCTTATGGAAATGTGAGAGCGCTTGAGGGTTCCTGGGTCTAATGCCTTGGCCTTGGCTGCTCGTGTGTCTCTGCACTTTTGAGCTGTTTGCGCCAATCCAGCGGGATGCGCTGTTGCTTTTTCGCTGCGGCTTCACATGTCAGCAGGTGGTGCTCGCTTCCTCCTTGGAATCCACTTGGGCCCTGGCTCTTAGATTGTCTCCGCCTTTTTGTCCTTTGTTTTTTGCTGCTTCTAGGTCGAACAGTATATGCCGCGCCTTTTCCACCTGCCGCCCGATGTCTGAGCTGTTGGTTCTCCAGGTCCAGGGTGGGTTCCTCCCGGAGGAGTGTGCCCGTGGTTCCGCCGTTGAGGTGGCCCACAGGTGCCAGTTTCGTAGCAGTGCAGCTCTTCGGTCCTGACTGTGGCTGGTCGAGCGGTACTCGCTTTGTGCGAGGGGATGCTTGCTTGTTCACTCACGCATGGTCCACATTCGTGGGCTTTTCAGATAGTTTCTTGCGCCTTGGTGGCTTGGGTGCCCTCCTCCTTCGAGGTGTTCAGGCTGGCAGGCAGACCTCTTCTCCTGCGCTCTGTTGGGTCGTTTGGAGTGAGTTGTTGGGCGTGGTCAAAACGACGAGTCCCTCAGGTGGGTTTCCGCCGTTTCCAGTACTGAAACGGGACTGTGGGACCTGCGGTTCATTCTGGACTTGTCCCGTCTGAACCCCTGGGTTTTTTGCCCCTCCTTTCGGATGATTACTCTGTCCTAGGTCCGGCTTCTCTTGGAGGGAGCCGGGTGCTTGGATATGGTGTCCCTGGACCTCGGACGCGTATTGGCACATCTTGATTCATCCGGGGGTTCAGGGACTGGCTCGGTTTTGGTTGTGGGGCGTCAGAGTTACGCTTTCGTGTCTCTCATTGGGTTGAACCCTGGCGCTTGTGTGTTCACACCCTGTATTATTACACCAGGTCGTGGCCCATCTGCGTCTGTTAGGTGTTCGGGTGTTGGCTTACCTCAACGCATGGCTGGTTGCTCCAGTGCGGTGTGCTGCAGGTTTGTGCTTTTCCAGCTTGCCGGGTTCAGTTCTGGTGACTGGGGGGAAATCCCATCTGGGTTCCCTCCCAGGTTCAGACCTGGCTGGGTCTTGTGGTGGGACTCTCTGACCATTCCTTGTCTCTTCCTGGAGTCTTCCTTCGGCTGGTGGTCCCGCAGGTGCTTGTTTCTGGGGGCTCCCGGTTTACCCGGCGGTTGCTCGCAGGGTCTGTGCGGGAGCCTGAACTTTGCCGTGATGGTCTACCTGCCGGGTTGGGTTTGGCTTCGTCGGCTGTTGTTCCTTGGGGACTCCTTTGCCTCTCTCGCGATCGACTGGGTTTTAACTCCGGGGGGCCTTGCATCGGCTGCTGTGTCGCAGCTTCCTCTTCGGGTTTTCGGGGTTCAGTGACCGGGCACCTACCGAGCCCCATCTCGCGATGTGTTACGATGGATTGTCTCTCAGGCTGGGCTTTTTGACCAGTGCTCACCAGGCCGGCCAAAGGGCGGTGGGGTCCATCCTTCCATTGGACACCACCCACGGTGCGGGATTCGCGGTGGTGTGGTTTGCGTTCGAGGGTTGGGTTGCCCCGACGCGACGGTCACGATCCGTGCTCCACGATCCGGCTCCATGATCGGCTCCATATGACTGCTCCTGGTGGTTCATTGCCTGAACTGAGGAGGGTTCAATGCAGTCCTTGCTCTTTGGGGCTGGTCGCTTTCGGGTGACTCTCTGCTGAAGCTCTGCGGAGTTTTACTCTCCTGGGCAGTTCAATGTCCAGGGGTTTCCAAGTTCTGGCAGATGGCCTGTCTCCGGTTCTTCCCCTTTCATGGAATGGACGGTCGATTGCCAACTCATTCCATTGGACTTTGCTCAGACAGTCGAGTGTCTGGAGCCGAGTGGACTATATTCGTCGGCTGGTCAAGGCGGAGTTCCGTATATGTGGCCGCTCGTCCCCAAACACGAGGACTGTCGGGACCGATGCCTTCGGCAGGATCTGGTTCGATGTATTGGGGTCTATCTATCTTCTTTCCCTGCGTTATAGCTGTTGCTCCAGCCCTGGCTTGCTTGGAGACCTACCAGGGGCGAATAGTCCTTTGCCTTGGCCAACATTCCGACTGGTGGCCCGGCCACAAGTGCAACCAATGATTTCAGTAGATGCTTGCCCGAGTGTCCTACTCAAGAGGTTTTTTCTGCGGCTCCAACCTCTTTCAGAAGATCGGCACCCAGTCATGTTAGAGATGGTTCGCTCCTTTCTCCTGTGAGTCTTCGCGTTTGGTATTTTTCTCGAGTTTATCACCATTTTGGATGAGTGATCAGGTGACTTCATTGATAGTGTTCCACCTGCGGACTTCGTCTCGGCGCAGTTTGAAGTTTCCTGGCGGTCCTTCCGTTTCCTTTTTGATCTTAGTTGTTGTACTACGCTTTTGGTTCAGGTGGTATTGTCCTTTCTCTTGATGTTCCAGGACCGTCATCTTATGGCCAAATACTGGTACTGTCGCCTCTTATCATGTGGCGCTGGCTGGAGCCGTTCAGCTTGCTTTAGGTATTGATGTTCTTCTGCGCCGATTCGCAAGCTGTCTCGGGGTTGTTTCACCTCCGGACCTGCTCATCTGCTGCTTGAGCCATCCGGGTCTTTGGACAGAGTGCTCTCTTTCCTCGGTTTGTTGTGGCCCCTTTCGGTTCAAGATTTGTTTTGTCAAAGGCTCTTTTCCTGTTGGCATTGGCCTCTGGGAGTCAGGTTGTGAGCTTCATGCTCTCCTCCGTCGCAGGGGTTTCTGCTCTCTTTGTCGTGGAGATAGGTTTGTTCGTCTGCAGTCTTCTCCTTTTCCTGGTGAAGAACTGTATGACGCTGTTCCGAGGGGGTCTTGGGTTGTTTATGCATGGTTTGAGTCAGGCCGGGGGGTGCATCATGTGTTTGTCCGATTGTGGGCCCTCCCCATATTTGTTGCACACGCTTCTGTGTCCGGGGTTGTGCTTTGGGTTGATCCAGTTTTTCTTCTCCCTGTTCGCAGGACGAGGTCTCTCAGGTCATCCGCAGGGTTATTAAGTCTAGCCAGCCTGCAGTTCTATCCCCGTGTCCATGACATTCGTAAGTTCACGTGCTCTTGCTGCTTGCTGTTGGGAACATGTCCTGGGCTGACATTCGAGCACAGGGTTTTATGGCAGTTGAACAGTTGTTTGTCCTGGCTGCAGCTACCTCGTTAACGTTCCTAGGCCTTATCAGACCTGTCTCGCTTTGGGTCAGCGGCTGCAGCTTGTCTCACTTGAGTGAGTTGATGGAGCACCGACCACCTCCCTGTAAGTCCCCTTCTTTCCTTAGTCTTGGTGAAGTAGCTCCGGGGACCATAGGGGCTTCCCCCAGAAAACCATGAGTTGAATGTATGAAATGCCATTTTCTGGGTTAGTCCCGGAGGCTCCCGGAACCTCCCTCCCTCCTGTCGGCAGTTTTTGCTATATTTTTAGTGCAGCCCCGCGGAAACTGATTGCCGGTGCGGGGGTCTGGGCTCCCCCCTTCCCCTCGTCAGATAAGGGCAACAAGTCTAGGGCCATGCCTCCTAGGAGGGGGGTGCATGGTCGGCACTGGCCCCTCGATGACGGTCTGAACTCTCATGCCGTTTCAATGGAATTCTGCCAATGTTATTATTGTTAGTTCACCATAATCAGTGGTATGGCTTACCTTCGAGGGAGCCTCTGGTCTCTCGCCCAGAAATGGCGTTTCATTACATTCAACGCTGGTTTTTGTGTTTTCATACATTTTGCATTCAAATTAATAATTCTGTAATTAAATTAAATAATTTTTTGGAATTGTTTTATTTTTTGCACATAGGCAGGAATAACATTTTGAATATAGCTGCTGTCTGCGGGTGTTCAAGGCACTGCAATGCCATGTCTCCGAGTTGATATCTTAACATTTGTTTTTAAAAATAAGCAATGATTCGACAAAAATTCATATTAAATTACACAAATTTATAACATTTCATGGATTATCTCGAATTTGTGGTTGTAGACAAGAACTTAGCAAGATTCCGGAAGATCCGCAGGGGTAAACACTAGCATGTAATAAGATCAAAGATCTGTATGGTTGTGGAGCTTGCTCATCCATTTTTTCTTCCTGTTCACTTCCTGTTATTACTGATCCTTTTGCCTGTGGCAGTGGATGTACTTTTAAAAGAATATATGTTCAATAAGGATTAAGGGAGACATATTTCTTCTCGTGAAATAGAATTTATATTCCGTTTAATTTTAGACCTCTGCAAATTGGTATGGAAAACACCGACAGAATACCACTACACAGATCAGAAGTTTCCTATGCTTGCTTTAAAGCCTTTGCAAGTGTCCGTGTTCCTATGATTCATTTCTTATTCCTTATTAGTGCACAATTTAATAACAATAAGTTTTTTTTTGTTTTAGTTCCATTTATTATGCACCCCATACCCATCTTGTGGGCGGTAGTGGAAATAGGGTTAAGAGGCACATAATTGGGCTCAGGGACTGAACCGCACAATTCATTTAGCTAAGCAAGTTTACAATCTTGATGAGCTAGTACCAATAGATACACACATAGTCTGGAGGGTGGCAAAACAGCACTTGGATCTGGCGACCAGCCGGCGAATGGGCATCTCACTATCCCTGTTACTAGTATTTCCTGAGTTAGTGCTTCACCTGCTTCCTGATGAGCCGTCAGACGGGCCGGGACACAGCCGAATATTCAGAACTAATCATTTATGAACTGTATTTCTTTCCTTTTGTCCGTCTACTTATACAGACTTTTACTTTCAGACTCTGCTGAGTTTAAGCAAGCTGTGTCATCTTGCATCCAGCATACCTGGAACAGGAGAGACGAATTTGCTGGACGATGACACTATGAGAATTAGAAGAGGAACTTATCGTCTACCAGGAGCAGCTGCCTGAGCCAGTTCTTACGGCACACTCCCTCGACCCAGACAGTATGAGAGTCCTTTCTCCCAACGAACTGTTCATGTACGTCCAGGGTATCAGTCTTGATTTGTAAATACTGTATCTGGTACTATTTTTTTGTATGTGCTTTCGTTGTAGGCATCTTGATTTGTTGTGTTGTCTGTATAGGAAAACATTTTAAACCACCCTTATTGGTGTGCAGGAAAGTGCACAAGTGTGATCTGTGTCATCAGATGCTCAAATAACCTCAAAGATATCTATGTGAGGTTGTCTTCTAAGTGAGTTAGAAAGTGAGGTAATTGATGTAAAGTAAAGGAGACCAATTGAGGAAAATAGTGCATATAAATAGATTGTTTTTTCTGTCCTTCAAAAGTACAGCAAATGAAGTAGTACATATATTAATTTGGAAAGGGATACAAGAGTAAGGATTTAGGATAGTGACAAAGGAAAGGAATGGTCCTCAACCACTGGGGTAGTCCATGGCTTGAATGGCACCTGCAAGAAGCAAGACTGTCAACTCTATCAACCAGTCCAAGTGGTTGGGCTTTATGGAGCTAATTAATTGTTTTCTCATTCATATCAATCCTTTTCTACAGCGATACACAAGTGAAGAAATGTTTATGCCAATGAATTCGACTTCAAGAGGCACTGGACCTGCTGGCATTTGTGCCAGAGGATGAGGTGCCCGAGCTCAAGCTAGAAATTTGGACTCGAGCCATCTTGAGAAACTCTTGGGAACTACTGGACACGGATAATCCTCTGGAGGACCATCAGTGACACCCTTCGTCTTCAAGACCATAGAATTAGCATTTTCCCAAGGTAATAACTATTGTACTGGGAATGATCTTCCCATTAAAGATCACGGAAGTACCTTCCATGCTATGGTAGAGGGAGAAGGCATTGCTGGGGACCTATCCTATCTATTTCACACTTATCCATGAATGTCAGAGAGGGGGGGGTGGGTAAAATGCCAATAAAATAACTTTAAATCTCTCTCTTACTTCTATATGCTCTCTGGACTTGGATTACAAAGATCAGTAAAATTATACACGGAGAGAGACACAATTACCAACATTCTTGCATTTAAAAATATACATTGTTATTGCAGGGAGTGACATCCAGGAGCTGTTGATACCTGTTGAGGAGCTACTTGCGTGTGACAAACTTGACAATCTACGAGGAAGATGCTTCATTTAAAGTTCCTTGTCAATGCTGGCTATGAGAAGATTAATCAGCTCATTTGCTGACAGTGTAATGTCAGAATTTCGTGGTTGAGGCAGAGAGATGCACTCTACAATGGCCCTTATAAATTTTAAAACATTTCATATTAAATCTCTCTAGGTAGAATGCGTGATTTGTGTCTTGAAGAAAAGCTGCTCTTGAATGAAAAATGGATTGTAAACTGAGAACACACACGGGAGCAGATTAATAATTTTTTTATTTGGCACGTTCTGTTGGTTTAATTTTTTTTTTTTTTTTTGATGCATAAACATATTAGGATGTTTTTAAATGTGTGTGAAAGGTAGTTTTAATTATTAAGATATTTTATTACTATTTGTAAGGAATTAAATTCCATTATTTCCAGTATTACATACAAAGTTTGTTGTATTATTTACCCAAGAAGCAGTACACAAAAGAATGTTTTTTGTGTATGGATCAGTATAATGTTTATACTGATAAAAGAAAATATACTTTATATGATAAAGTCTTGGCCAAAAACATAAGATTTTGAAGCCAAAAATAGTGGGAAATCAGATGGTTGTGGTGTGGAAAGGGACGGTGTCAGAGGGAGATACCTTTTAATCTTGATGCACCAGTGTATTGCATGGTGTCCTCCCACCCATATTGAGGGTCCAAATAACCTGCAAATAATGCTTGCCTCTCATTTTGCTATCTTACGTGCCACAGGATCTTGAGAAATGATTTTATGATTTTGGGGCTTAGCGTCCCCACGGCCCGGTCCTTGACCATGCCTCCTCTTTGTTACACACCCCAGGAAGCAGCCCGTAGCAGCTGTCCAACTCCCAGGTACCTATTTACTGCTAGATGAACAGGAGCTACGGGTTGAAAGAAATTCTGCCCATTTGTTTCCGCTTCACCGGGGATCGAACCTTAGGACTACGAATCCCGAGCGCTGTCCATCAGCTATCAGACTCCCTGTACTGGGGGCCTACAGACATGGATATCTTCTGACTCCTGTCTGCAGGTTTTTGTGCTTTCTTTTCTCATAGCTCATGTTAAGCCTTACACTGCTAGTTTCATTTGGAATACCGTGGTGTAGTGGTAAGACACTCGCCTTGCGTTCCGCAAGCGCTATGTCATGGATTCGTATCCTGGCCGGGGAGGATTTACCTGGGCGCAATTCCTTAACTGTAGCCTCTTGTTTAACGCAACAGTAAAAGTTGTACTTGGATGAAAAAAACGATTCTTCGCGGCGGGGATCGTATTCCGGGACCTGCCCGAAACGCTACGCGTACTAGTGGCTCTACAAGAATGTATCACTCGTGTATATATCTCAAAAAAAAAAAAAAAAAAAAACACTTGCCAGTAACTTGACTACCAGTTCTTAATTAATACAGGGATAACTGTTAGGATTGCTGCTTCATTAATTCCCTTGGCCAGGTCCTGAACCAGAACAAATGAGTAGCCTACCCTCGATGTTGTAGATAACTGTTTGCACCTGGTATAAATACTAGCAAGCCTCGCAATACGAAATAAATTGCAATAATAGCAATGTAAATGCAGCAGAGTGAGATTGGCCCAGAGTCCAGTAAAATGTGATGGTGATGGTTGGGCATGAATGCACATGTTGGCATTCATGGTGCAGAGTAGTGCTTGCTTTATCTGTGGACATGTTTAGTTCCTTAGTTACATGCCCC
>WNGS01087021.1:5746778-5764486 GCA_020271785.1 Procambarus virginalis
CTTCCTTCAGTGTTTGGGTCTTCTGTCTCCATATTGGGTATGCCTTATGGAGGTTCCGTGAGTCTACCTGGCTAGCAGACTGCCCTATGTTTTCGCTGGTACCTTACCTTGAGGTACCTTGAGGTGCTTCCGGGGCTTAGCGTCCCCGCGGCCCGGTCATCGACCAGGCCTCCTGGTTGCTGGACTGATCAACCAGGCTGTTGGACGCGGCTGCTCGCAGCCTGACGTACGAGTCACAGCCTGGTTGATCAGGTATCCTTTGGAGGTGCTTATCCAGTTCTCTCTTGAACACTGTGAGGGGTTTGCCAGTTATGCCCCTTATGTGTAGCGGGAGCGTGTTGAACAGTCTCGGGCCCCTGATGTTGATAGAGTTCTCTCTCAGAGTACCAGTTGCACCTCTGTTTTTCAACGGGGGTATTCTGCACATCCTGCCATGTCTTCTGGTCTCATGTGATGTTATTTCTGTGTGCAGGTTTGGGACCAGCCCCTCTAATATTTTCCATGTATAAATTATTATGTATCTCTCCCGCCTGCACTCAAGGGAGTACAGATTTAGGCTCTTTAGTCGGTCCCAATAGTTTAGATGTTTTACCGAGTGGATTCTAGCAGTAAAGGATCTCTGCACGCTCTCCAGGTCAGCAATTTCTCCAGCTTTGAAAGGGGCTGTCATTGTGCAGCAGTACTCCACTCTAGAGAGCACCAGCGTTTTGAAAAGTATCATCGGTATAGCATCTCTAGTGTGAAAAGTTCTTGTTATCCAACCTGTCATTTTTCGTGCAGTTGTGACGGCCACTTTATTGTGTCCTTTAAAGGTAAGGTCTTCCGACATGAGTACACCCAAATCCTTTACATTGCCTTTTCGTGCTATGTTATGATTTGCCTGAGTTTTGTACGTGGTTTCCGTTTTTATATTTTCATTTTTTCCATAGCGCATGAGCTGGAACTTATCTTCGTTAAGCACCATATTATTTTCTGTAGCCCATAGGAAGACCTGATCTACATCTGACTGGAGGTTTGCCGTGTCCTCTATGTTGCCTACTCTCATGAAGATCCTGGTGTCATCTGCAAAGGATGATACAGTGCTATAGGTTGTGTTCTTGTCTATGTCCGATATGAGGATGAGAAAAAGTACTGGGCAAGCACAGTACCCTGGGGACTGAGCTCTTAACGGTTGATGGGCTGGATTTTATTTTGTTGACTATTACACATTGGGTTCTGTTGGTCAGGAAATTGTAGATCCATCTGCCTATTTTTCCGATAATTCCTTTTGAGCGCATTTTATGTGCAATAACACCATGGTCACATTTATCAAAAGCTTTTGCGAAATCTGTGTAAATTACATCAGCGTTTTGTTTGTCTTCCATAGCATCTAATGCCATATCATAGTGGTCCAGCAACTGCGACAGGCAAGAGCGCCCTGTTCTGAAACCATGTTGTCGGGGGTTATGGAGATGCTGTGCTTCCATGTATTTTGTGAGCTTACTTCTTGGCACTCTCTCAAAAATTTTAATGATGTGCGATGTTAACGCTATCGGTCTGTAATTTTTTGCCTCTGCCTTATTTCCTCCTTTATGAAGTGGTGCTATCTCTGCTGTTTTTAGTATATCAGGAATAACGCCAGTATCTAGGCTTTGTCTCCACAGAATGTGGAGGGCCTGCGATAGTGGTTTTTTACAGTTCTTGATGAATATGGAGTTCCAAGAATCGGGGCCTGGTGCAGAGTGCATAGGCATACTGTTTATGGCTTCTTCAAAGTCCAGGGGGGATAGGGTGACGTCTGATATATGATTTGATGTTGGTATCATATCCATGAAAAATTCATTTGGGTTACCGATCTTTAGTGCGTTTAATGGCTCGCTGAAAACCGAGTCGTACTGCTTCCTCAGTAGCTCGCTCATTTCTTTGTTGTCATCGGTGAAAGTTCCATCTTCCTTTCGCAGGGGTCCGATACTAGATGTGGTTTTTGATCTTGATTTTGCATAGGAGAAAAAATATTTCGGGTTTCTCTCTATTTCACTGATGGCCTTTTGCTCTCTTTGCCTCTCCTGCATTTTGTATGATTCTTGTAGCTTGAGTTCAATTTTTCCTATTTCAAAATTGCTTGCTTGCTTGGGACACCTTCTGTCATACCTGCACGCTTGAATGGCGTGAGGCATTGACTGTGGTCCAGGTTTACCTGGGGGCAACTTTGCACACCTTAATGAGTTCCTTTTCGCTCCAGCTCTTCTGCAGGATGTTGGCACGGTTCAACTTCATGTGCAGGTCCCCTCCTTGTCGGCAGTACCCTTGACTGAGGGTGTACCAAGGACTTGCGCGCACAGGCTCGTTGTCTTCGGTCCTGCGTTTCTTTTTCCCTCCTTAAGTTGTCTTCGGATTGGCTTATGGAGGATGTTGAAGCGCTTGAGGTTGTTCCTGGGTCTAATGCCTTGGCCTTGGCTGCTCGTGTGTCGTCTGCACTTTTGATGCTGTTTGCGCCAATCCAGCGGGATGCGCTGTTGCGGTTTTTCGCTGCGCGCTTCACATGTCAGCAGGTGGTGCTCGCTTCCTCCTTGGAATCCACTTGGGCCCTGGCTCTTAGATTGTCTCCGCCCTTTTTGTCCTTTGTTATTTGCTGCTTCTGTAGTCGAACAGTATATGCCGACGTCCTTTTCCACCTGCCGCCCGATGTCTGAGCTGTTGGTTCTCCAGTGGTCCAGGGTGGGTTCCTCCCGGAGGAGTTGTGCCCGCGGTTCCGCCCGTTGAGGTGGCCCACAGGTGCCAGTTTCGTAGCCAGTGCAGCCTTCGGTCCTGACTGTGGCTGGTCGACGCGGTACTCGCTTTGTGCGAGGGGATGCTTGCTTTGTTCACTCACGCATGGTCCCACAATTCGTGGGCTTTTCAGATAGTTTCTTGCGGCCCTCGGTGGCATTAGGTGCCTTCTCCTCCTTCAGAGTGTTCAGGCCTGGCAGGGCAGACCTCTTCTCCTGCGCTCTGTTGGGTCGTTTTGGAGTGAGTGCACTTGGGCGTGGTCAAAACGACGACGTCCCTCAGGTGGGTTTCCTGCCTGTTTCCAGTACTGAAACGGGACTGTGCGGACCTGCGGTTCATTCTGGACTTGTCCCGTCTGAATCCCTGGGTTTTTTGCCCCTCCTTTCGGATGACCACTCTGTCCTAGGTCCGGCTTCTCTTGGAGCCGGGTGCTTGTATGGTGTCCCTGGACCTCAAGGACGCGTATTGGCACATCTTGATTCATCCGGGGTTCAGGGACTGGCTCGGTTTTGTTGTGGGGCGTCAGAGTTACTGCTTTCGTTGTCTCTCATTTGGGTTGAACCCTGGCGCCTTGTGTGTTCACACACCTTACTCAAGTCGTGGTGGCCCATCTGCGTCTGTTAGGTTTTCGAGTGTTGGCTTACCTCAACGACTGGCTGGTTTGGGCTCCCAGTCGGTCCGTGTGTCTGCTCGCCAGGTGTTTGGTGCTTTCCCAGCTAGCCGGGTTCGGGTTCCTGGTGAACTGGCGGAAGTCCCATCTGGTTCCCTCCCAGGTTCAGACCTGGCTGGGTCTTGTGTGGGACTCTCTGACCACTTCCTTGTCTCTTCCGGAGTCTCTCCTTCGGCTGCGGTCCCGCAGGTGCTTGTTTCTGGAGGGCTCCCGGTTACCCGGCGGTTGCTCGAGGGTCTGTGCGGGAGCCTGAACTTTGCGATGATGGTCTACCTGCCAGGTTGGGTTTGGCTTCGTCGGCTGTTTTGGTTCCTTCGGGAACGTCCCTTCTGCCTCTCTCGCGATCGCTGGGTTCAACCTCCGGGGGCCTTGCATCGGCTGCTGTGTCGCCGGCTTCCTCTTCGGGTTTTTCGGGGTTCAGTGCCTGGGCACCTACCTGAGCCCCTCGCTCGATGTATTTACGGATGCATTGTCTCTCAGCTGGGGCTTTTTGACCAGTGCTCACCAGGCCGGCCAAGGGCAGTGGGGTCCATCCTTCCATTGGACCCACCACACGGTGCGAGAGTTCGCGGTAGTGTGGTTTGCGCTTCAGAGGGTTTGGGTTGCCCACGGATCGACGATCCGGCTCCACGATCCGGCTCCATGATCCGGCTCCATGATCCGGCTCCATTATGACTGCTCCCTGGTGGTTCATTGCCTGAACTGAGGAGGTTCTATGCAGTCCTTGGCTCTTTGGGGCTGGTCGTTTCGGGTGACTCGTCTGCCGAGTTCTCGAGGTTTGGCTCTCCTGGCGGTTCACGTCCGGGGGGTGTCCAATGTCCTGGCGGATGGCCTGTCCTGGTTCGTTCCCCTGTCCATGGAATTGGACGGTCGATGCCAACTCATTCAGTTGGCTTTGCTAGACAGTCGAGTGCCTGGAGGTGGACGTTTTCGTCGGCGTGGTAGAGGCGTCTTCCGGTATATGTGGCGCTCTTCCCCAACCGAGAGGCTGTCGGGATCGATGCCTTTCGGCAGGACTGGTCGAGTTGGGGTTTCCTATACTTCTTTCCCCCGGTTCAACTGTTGCTCCAGGCCCTGGCTTGCTTGGAGACCTACCAGGGGCGAATAGTCCTCTTGGCCCCATCTGGGCCAAGAGGACTATTCCAGGACTGGGCCGGCCACACAATAGGTGGCCGGCCCAGTCCTGGTTTCAGGTGATGCTTGCCCGGTGTCCGAACCAGGAGGTTTTTTTGCGTCTCCGCCTCTTTCAGAAGATCGGCCCAGTCTGTTAAGAGACTGGTTCGCTCCTTTCTCCTTGAGTCTTCGCGTTTGGTATTTTTTCTCGAGTTTATCACCATTTGTATGGTGATCAGGTGACTTCATTGATAGTGTTCCACCTGCGGACTTCGTCTCGGCGGCAGTTTGAAGTTTCCTGGCGGTCCTTCCGTTTCCTTTTTGACTCTTAGTTGTTGTACTACGCTTTTGGTTCAGGTGGTATTGTCCTTTCTCTCGTGATTGTTCCAGGACCGTCATCTTATGCCAAATACTGGTACTGTCGCCTCGTATCATGCGGCGCTGGCGGAGCCGCTTCAGCTTGCTTTCGGTATAGATGTTACTTCTGCGCCGATTCGCAAGCTGTCTCGGACGTTGTTTCACCTCCGGCCTGCTCATCTGCTGCTTGAGCCATCCTGGTCTTTGGACAGAGTGCTCTCTTTTCCTCGGTTTGTTGTGGCCCCTTCGGTTCAAGATTGATTTTCGAAGGCTCTTTTTCCTGTTGGCATTGGCCTCTGGGGGTCAGGTTAGTGAGCTTCATGCTCTCCTCCGGCACAGGGGTTCCTGCTCTTCCGGTCGTGGAGATAGGTTTGTTTGTCTGCAGTCTTCTCCTTTTCTGGTGAAGAATGACACTGCTGCTTTCCAGAGGGGTCCTTGGGTTGTTTATGCATGGTTGGTCAGGCCGGGGGTGCATCATGTGTTGTGTCCGGTTGTGGCCCTCCACCGTTATTTGTTTGCCACGACTTCTGTATCCGGGGATGTGCTTTGGGTTGATCCAGTTTTCCTTCTTCCCTGTTCGCAGGACGGGTCTCTCAGGTCATCCGCAGGGTTATTATGTCTAGCCAGCCTGCAGTTCTATCCCCGTGTCCATGACATTCGTAAGTTCACTGCTCTTGCTGCTGTCTTTGGGAACATGTCCTGGGCTGACATTCGAGCACAGGGTTTTTGGCAGTTGAACAGTTTTTGTTTGTCCTGGCTGCATGCTACCTCGTTAACGTTCCTGGGCCTAATCAGGCCTGTCTCGCTTTGGGTCAGCGGCTGCAGCTTGTCTCAACTTAGAGTGAAGTTATGGAGCACCGACCGCCTCCTGTAAGTCCCCTTCTTTCCTTAGTCTTTGGTGAAGTAGCTCCGGGGAGCCATAGGGGCTTCCCCCAGAAAACCAGCGTTGAATGTAATGAAATGCCATTTTCTGGGTTAGTCCCGGAGGCTTCCCGGCAACCTTCCCTCCCTCCTGTCGGCAGTTTTTGCATATTTTTACATGCAGCCTCGGAACTGATTGCCGGCGCGGGGGTCTGGGGCTCCCCCCTGCCCCGATCGATGGCAGATATAGAATGCTCCAAAATCACACATGCATTTCTATGGGCCATTGCGCCTCGTGCCTCTCAGGGGGGAAGGAGGGGGGGGCAGGTTCTGGCCTTGGCCCCTCGAAGGTCTAGAACTCCACCCACGTCGACAGATGCCAAAAGTTAAGACTATCCCTATCAGCCTGGATAGCTCCGAGGAGCCTCTGGGTCTCGCCCAGAAAATGGCGTTTCATTACATTCAACGCTGGTTTTTTGTGTTTTCATACATTTTGCATTCAAATTAATAATTCTGTAATTAAAAATAATTTTTTGGAATTGTTTTATTTTTTGCACATAGGCAGGAATAAACATTTTAATATAGCTGCTGTCTGCGGGTTTAAAAGCACTGCAAGCCATCTCTGAGTTGATATCTTAACATTTGTTTTTAAAAATAAGCAATGATTCGACAAAAATTCATATTAAAATACACAAATTTATAACATTTTCATGGATTAATCTCGAATTTTGTGGTTGTAGACAAGAACTTAGCAAGATTCGGAAGATCCGCAGGGGTAAACACTAGCATGTAATAAGATCCAAAGAATCTGTATGGTTGTGGAGCTTGCTCATCCATTTTTCTTCCTGTTCACTTCCTGTTATTACTGATCCTTTTGCCTGTGGCAGTGGATGTACTTTTAAAAGAATATATGTTCAATAAGGATTAAGGGAGACATATTTCTTCTCTGGAAATAGAGTTTATTCCGTTTAATTTTAGACCTCTGCAAATTGGTATGGAAAACACCGGACAGAATACCACTACACAGATCAGAAGTTTCCTATGCTTGCTTTAAAGCCTTTGCAAGTGTCCGTGTTCCTATGATTCATTTTCATTCCTTACTAGTGCACAATTTAAACCAATAATTTGTTTTAGTTCATTTATTATGCACCCCATACCCATCTTGTGGGCGGTAGTGGAAAGGGTTACAGAGGCACATAATGGGCTCAGGGACTGAACCGCACAATTCATTTAGCTAAGCAAGTTACAATCTTGATGAGCTAGTACCAATAGATACACCACCAATAGATACATGGGAGCCGGTCGGCCAAGCGGACAGCACGCGGGACTTGTGATCCTGTGGTCCTGGGTTCGATCTCAGGCGCCGGCGAGAAACGATGGGCAGAGTTTCTTTCACCCTATGCCCCTGTTACCTAGCAGTAAAATAGGTACCTGGGAGTTAGTCAGCTGTCACGGGCTGCTTCCTGGGGATGGAGGCCTGGTCGAGGACCGGGCCGCGGGGACACTAAAGCCCCGAAATCATCTCAAGATAACCTCAAGATAACCATGTTTACAATTGAAACTTGTGTATTTCTTTCCAATATTTCCTTGTAACACAGTCTTGTATCTTGCTATATGTGTTCATAGACTTTTACTTTCAGACTCTGCTGAGTTTAAGCAAGCTGTGTCATCTTGCATCCAGCATACCTGGAACAGGAGAGACGAATTTGCTGGACGATGACACTATGAGATTAGAAGAGGAACTTATCGTCTACCAGGAGCAGCTGCCAGAGCCAGTTCTTACGGCACACTCCCTCGACCCAGACAGTATGAGAGTCCTGTCTCCCAACGAACTTGTTCATGTACGTCCAGGGTATCAGTCTTGATTAGAAAATACTGTACTGTATGTATTTTTGTATGTGCTTCGTTGTAGGCATCTTGATTTGTTGTGTTGTCTGTATAGGAAAACATTTTAAACCACCCTTATTGGTGTGCAGGAAAGTGCACAAGTGTGCATCTGTGTCATCAGATGCTCACGATAACCTCAAGATATCTATGTGAGGTTGTCTTCTAAGTGAGTTAGAACGTGAGGTAATTGATGTAAAGTAAAGGAGACCAACTGAGGAAAATAGTGCATATAAATAGATTGTTTTTTCTGTACTTCAAAAGTACAGCAAATGAAGTAGTACATATATTACATTTGGAAAGGATACAAGAGTAAGGATTTAGGATAGGACAAAGGAAAGGAATGGTCCTCAACCACTTGGGGTAGTCATGGCTTGAATGGCAACCTGCAAGAAGCAAGACTGTCACTCTATCAACCAGTCCAAGTGGTTGGGCTTTATGGAGCTAATTAATTGTTTTCTCATTCATATCAATCCTTTTCTACAGCTATACACAAGTGAAGAAAATGTTTATGCCAATGAATTCGACTTCAAGAAGGCACTGGACCTGCTGGCATTTGTGCCAGAGGATGAGGTGCCCGAGCTCAAGCTAGAAATTTGGACTCGAGCCATCTTGAGAAACTCTTGGGAACATATGGACACGGATAATCCTCTGGAGGCCATCAGTGACACCCTTCTCTTCAAGACCATAGAATTAGCATTTTCCCAAGGTAATAACTATTGTACTGGGAATGATCTTCCCATTAAAGATCACGGAAGTACCTTCCAATGCTATGGTAGAGGGAGAAGGCATTGCTGGGGACCTATCTAATTTCACACTTATCCATGAATGTCAGAGAGGGGGGGTAAAAATGCCAAATAAAATAACTTTAAATCTCTCTCTTACTTCTATATGCTCTCTGGACTTGGATTACAAGATCAGTAAAATTATACACGGAGAGAGAGCACAATTACCATACATTCTTGCATTTAAAAATATACATTGTTATTGCAGGGAGTGACATCCAGGAGCTGTTGATACCTGTTGAGGAGCTACTTGCGTGTGACAAGCTTGACAATCTACGAGAAGATGCTTCATTTAAATTCCTTGTCAATGCTGGCTATGAGAAGATTAATCAGCTCATTTGCTGACAGTGTAATGTCAGAATTTCGTGGTTGAGGCAGAGAGATGCACTCTACAATGGCCCTTAGAAATTTAAAACATTCATATTAAATCTCTCTAGGTAGAATGCAGTGATTTGTGTCATGAAGAAAAGCTGCTCTTGAATGAAAAATGGATTGTAAACTGAGAACACACACTGGAGCAGATTAATAATTTTTTATTTGGCACGTTCTGTTGGTTTAATTTTTTTTTTTTGATGCATAAACATATTAGGATGTTTTTAAATGTGTGTGAAAGGTAGTTTTAATTATAAGACATTTTATTACTATTTGTAAGGATTAAATTCCATTATTTCCAGTATTACATAACAAAGTTTGTTGTATTATTTACCCAAGAAGCAGTACACAAAAGAATGTTTTTTGTGTATGGATCAGTATAATGTTTATACTGATAAAAGAAAATATACTTATATGATAAAAGTCTGGCCAAAAACATAAGATTTTGAAGCCAAAAATAGTGGGAAATCAGATGGTTGTGGTGTGGAAGGGACGGTGTCAGAGGGAGATACTTTTAATCTTGATGCACCAGTGTATTGCATGGTGTCCTCCCACCCATATTGAGGGGTCCAAATAACCTGCAAATAATGCTTTGCCTCTCATTTTGCTATCTTACGTGCCACAGGATCTTGAGAAATGATTTTATGATTTTGGGGCTTAGCGTCCCCACGGCCCGGTCCTTGACCAGGCCTCCTCTTTGTTACACACCCCCAGGAAGCAGCCCGTAGCAGCTGTCCAACTCCCAGGTACCTATTTACTGCTAGATGAACAGGAGCTACGGGTTGAAAGAAATTCTGCCCATTTGTTTCCGCCTTCACCGGGGATCGAACCTTAGGACTACGAATCCCGAGCGCTGTCCACTCAGCTATCAGACTCCCTGTACTGGGGGCCTACAGACATGGATATCTTCTGACTCCTGTCTGCAGGTTTTGTGCTTTCTTTTCTCATAGCTCATGTTAAGCCTTACACTGCTAGTTTCATTTGGAATACCGTGGTGTAGTGGTAAGACACTCGCCTGGCGTTCCGCGAGCGCTATGTCATGGATTCGTATCCTGGCCGGGGAGGATTTACTGGGCGCAATTCCTTAACTGTAGCCTCTGTTTAACGCAACAGTAAAATGTGTACTTGGATGAAAAAACGATTCTTAGCGGCAGGGAATCGTATTCCAGGGACCTGCCCAAAACGCTACGCGTACTAGTGGCTGTACAAGAATGTAACAACTCTTGTATATATCTCAAAAAAAAAAAAAAAAAAAAAAAAAAACTTGCCAGTAACTTGACTACCAGTTCTTAATTAATACAGGGATGAACTGTTAAGGATTGCTGCTTCATTAATTCCCTTGGCCAGGTCCTGAACCAGAACAAAATGAGTAGCCTAACCTCGATGTTGTAGATACTGTTTGCACCTGGTATAAATACTAGCAAGCCTCGCAATACAAAATAAATTGCAATAATAGAAATGCAGTAATAGAAACAGTAAATGCAGCAGAGTGAGATTGGGGGGTTGTGAATTACACAATGCCATGCTGATGATGTATTACTTTGTCACTTTGAGTTGCCATTTGGAACAAATTTCCTGCTAAAATGCCCAGAGTCCAGTAAAAATGTGATGGTGATGGTGGGCATGAATGCACATGTTGGCATTCATGGTGCAGAGTAGTGCTTGCTTTATCTGTGGACATGTTTAGTTCCTTAGTTACATGCCCCCATACACCCTTCTTGTGGGTGGTATTGGAAAAATGTTAAGCATAATGGGCTCAGGAACTAAGCCCAGAATTCATTTAGCTCAGTAAGTACAGCCTTGATGAGCTAGTTATATAGTGTAACATAATATATACACAGCAACAGTTTTCATATTACATACACTGTACTATATTCATAGCGGGTGCACTGTGTATCCAAGTTTTAGTCCACACCTCATCAATTATGCAGCTGGAAATTATACAACAGCAAATTGAACAATTCAAAGAGAATAACAGTTATCCTAATAATGAAATATGCTTTCAAACAAAACCAGAATAATAATATAATGACATTATTCGTAAGCATAATAAGAAATATCATGCAACACTGGTAGAAAATGCATACCATTTGTATGCAAACACAGCAGGTAATTTAAACACATAGAGTACTTCTCATCATGACACCGAATACTTCCATACTTGATCTTAATCCCAGCCATTATGATCATGAGGCCTTGGTACCTGGGCAGACTTTCTGGGTCCCTCTGGAGAAAGTGGAACATTGTCACTGGGTATCTCGCACTGTAATTCAAAACTGAATTCTAAGGTGAGTAAAGTAATCTATTATTCTCGTCCTGTTGTCATTTTTTGCGATCGGACTCGATATCATGTGCTCATGTTGCCTCGTGGAAATTCTCAAGTAGGGAGTTTGGCCCCTGAAATTTGGATGTCTTTGCCTTGTGTACTGAAAGGTATTGTCCTCAGTACATTACAAAGGACACCATTTTGTATCGGGGTCCTTATGTGTCGTGCACAATCTTGCTACAGATGTAGGCCTTAGTGTGTACCAGTTGGAACTTGTTTCATGTTCTCCATGCCACACCAGAGTGATGTTTCATGATATCTACATGGCAGAGGGAGGAGGTCTAGAGATATTTCACTTAATGTCACCATGTCGGACATGGGCCATCGAGTATGACCTCTTGCCACCTGTGGTGTTCTGTGGCTACTGGAAGACCGGGGCCTAGTATGCTCACCACTGGTTGCTCTGGTAATCGAGTCCTGGAAAAGCACAAAAAAAAAAACTTCTCTGGGTTCATGGAGAGGCCCTTTCCAGTCACCCTGGCTGAGAATGCTGCCACTGCCCCCATGCAGATAGCATTGTTTTCCTGGAGGGGTTTGTCTGTACCCTACAAAGGTTACATCATCAGCATGTACAATAACCTGAACACCAGGAAACACCAGTATAACATGAGGAAATTGTCGAGTAAGAGTGCTGAGGATTGCACTCTGCAGGATTCTGTGCTTAACGTGGAGATTATCTCCCACTGACATCAAGAAGAGAAACCTGGCACATAGTTTTGGAACCAATGTAGTGCGAAGGGCTCCTGTGAACTGCACCATGGGATGTAATGTCAAACCTATTGAAACCAGAAATGCCACAAGAGAACTCTAGTTGAACATGTCCATGATACTGTGTTTCAAGGAGAGTAGACTGTCCTTCGTGCTCCTTCCTAGACAAAATCCACAGAAGCCCTCAGGAGATCCGAAGTCTCCATCAACCACAGTAGATGGTAGTAAACAAGGCATTCCATTAATTTACTGATACATGGAAGCAGGCTAACGGGTTTGTAAGAACTGCGGACAGGCGGATCCTACCCAGACCCAAGGAACGAGAAATAGGGCACACTTCCATGGATCGGGGAAGCACCCAAACACCAGCAAATATTAAAGAAGACCAGGTGTTAATGCACAGCCACTAGCACATGACACAAGAATTTGTTTGGAAGACAGTCTTCACCTGGAGTCGTGTTTGATTTGACAAGTGACGGAGTATCCTTCAGTTCCCTGGGTGAAAATGGGTGATCAAGGGCCCCAACAGTGAAATGTTTGAGCTACTCTTTGCTTTCCCATAATCATATTACCACTGGTATCCTGAAGCGGTAAGGGAGGTCGTTAATAGTGCCCCATCATTTTTCACACAATGGCTCAAGCACCCAACGAAGTGAAGATGGAGTAGTAATAAGACAGCTCATGCTTTATGTTCAGCATGAAGGACAACCTAATGACTTTACATCTACTCCGTGACTCTTCTGCCTCACAGAAGGAATAAGGGAGCGACAACCCTAGTTATAGCATCTGTCGGCAGTCCAGGTGGCCCACAGAGCCCCATTGGTGGTAGCAGTGAGCACCTGCCCACTAGTATGTGAAAGTGGCAAGAGTTTACGTTGGATAGGGCCACAGACACGGCTTCCGCCATCGCATGCTGGTCTGCCGCAACTCGTAGCTGCATCGCCCTTCCTCTGTAAAGATCCACACAGTTAAATCTGGTGAATGGAGCCCCAAGGAAGAGGGTAAGTCCATCCTTACCTCCAGCCTCTTACTGGCCAATCTAGACTGTAGGTCTTGTACCCCGGCACAAAAATTGAGAGGCGCTCTGACAGCCACATTTCACACAGCTCCATGCATAATAATGTCAAACTTACCAGAAAGGTTTGCATCTTCTTAAGGAGGAAATTCATTCCCAAACACCGGTGTTTGGATGAAGCACCATTATCCCTGGGTCAAGGTTATTAACTTTTCTAGTCACCAGCATGCAAATGTTTCTAAACAGAGAGCCATCAGAGTATGCTTTCCAATCTTTATAAATGGTACCAAGGATGACCATTCCAGGGACAGCGGAGTTGAATATTCTACAATACAAGAGAAGCAGTTGTCTGCAGATGAATTCCTGCACCATGGTCAGTGATCCATGTTGGATGCAACCTCATCATGACCCTTTTGTTCCATAACAAAGCATCTTCCCAAGGAAGCTACCAACAGTTCTTGGGTGTGATATCTGAGAGATCTTTTCTGAGCAGCGAGCAGGACAACAAAAAGTCTCCTCCAGCTACTGAGCAGGAAGTTGGTGATACATTTCCATCTCAGGTCAAGTGGACACGTCCAAGTTTGAGGCCATGCCCATGGTGTTAGCTTTGTCAGGGTGATGCAGGAGAGAGAATCAATTAGTGGAGTCAACATAGCAGGCATGTGGTTTCATAGTACTCTATATGCACTAGTCCCAAGAGGGCCTTGGCTAGTGCGTGCTTGGAGAAGAGATGCGAATGAAGTTGAAACCTAAGAAACGGTTCACATCTGGGAGCTCCAGTCATTCTAATGTCAAGGTTAATTTTTATTACCTCAAGATAGATATAACATATATATTTGATGTCATCTTGTAGC
This sequence comes from Procambarus virginalis, assembly GCA_020271785.1. NCBI lineage: Eukaryota > Metazoa > Arthropoda > Malacostraca > Decapoda > Cambaridae > Procambarus > Procambarus virginalis. The sequence continues at coordinate 5,760,472 of WNGS01087021.1, forward strand.
ATACTTTATTATGACACATGAGGTAACTATGTCCAGACTGGTGCAAGCAAAGCACTTCAATATTGGAAAAATATATGCCTGTAACTGACACAAAGTCCTGTGGAGTGACATCCATCCATAAAGGAAATCATCAAAACTCCAGCGGTTCATGGACGTGAACCCTGTAACACACTGGATCCTAGTCACGTCTAGGAGGCCCCTAACACTTACAGAGCTCCACGAACATCATTTATTGAAATACACATCAATGGGTCCTCTTGAGACAACACCGGACCACAATCTCCAGCATTATGGTACTGTATTTGGCAGCTGGAATTGGACAGAGCACTGCCCAAATACGGAACTGTAACGTATGGTTATGTTACGTTGTTGGGTAGATTAGATACACAGTGTTTAGTGAGTTTCGTATTTATTTAGTAGTCTTGATTACAGTAGGCAGTTGTTGGCATTGTCGTAGATGTTTAGACGGAGCTTGCAGCAGAGCAGAGAGCTGAGTGAGGCCGGAGTCGTGGAACCTCTATGTGGGAGAGTGTGGTGGCTCGATGGGGAATCGTGAGTGTCTAAACTCGATGGGGTGTGAGAGCGTTGTAGCTTGATGCAGTCATAGTCTGTTGTCTGCTCTGTGTTCTAGCTGTAGCATCTTGGAGTCGATTAGAACTGTACACGCCGAGTGCTACATTCTTGACGTTGAAGAGGTGAGGTAAATCCAAAGCGTCTGTATTGGAGTTATCTGAATCACTGTGGAAATTGTACTGTTGGCTATTTGCATCTCGCTTGCTTATATTCAGTGACTACACCTCAACTTCCTTCAATAGGATAAAAGGATGGAAGAACTGGTATATGTAATTAGGGAAAAGATTATAGCTTCCATAAGTAGTGCTAATTAATTACGCCATTAAGCAAATGAGAGGTTGGAGTGAGTATATTGTTTGTACTTGCTTCGATTGTTAACACGTGCACACAACGATGGTTGTGTGTCTTGAGAGAGAGAGTGAGAGAGAGAGTGGGAGAGAGAGAGAGAGAGAGAGAGAGAGAGAGAGAGAGAGAGACAGAGACGAGAGAGAGAGAAACATACAATAACGGTGTTGTTTCTGGCTCTTGTGTGATGTAGGTGTTCCCGGTGTTATATTGACTCCCAAGGACCTGTTTCCCGGCCAGGTGAACAGTGCCATCAGGTAAAAGAAAACATGCCAAATAGATACGGTGGAGTTAGTCAACTGTTGTAGGTTGCATCCTGGTGGAGACCAGTACAGTAGCCTGAGTACACGCTTCCTATTCCTGAGAACTGGCATTTTATATTTCATTATTCTATCTCGCCTCATGATTCCTATTGATTTCTCGGTTCATGATTGCCATTGGTTACGATAAGCTGATTTTTTTCATATTTACATTTGGCCATTTAAACATTATTCAGGTGATATCTTTCTGTCATTTCCAGAATTACTTCACCTGAAGAAACACTTTCTCCATTTGACTTTATTTTTGAGGATATTTTCCAGCTTTGCTTATCAGTGGCCTTATTAAATATCCTTTTATGTAACTACATATTTAATGACTGTATCCTGATCGACTGTATATTTTTTAATATATTTTTTATATTATTTACAACTTCGGCGAGTAGGCGGTTAAATAGGTTTATAACCCTATGGGTGAAAAAGCATCACCTGTTTCCCGACCTGCATTGTGAATCGCTGAGCTTGAAGCTGTTACCCCTTATATGTTTAACATGTGTCGTCTGGGGCAATATCTTCCAACTTGTTCAGCACTTTCAAGAATTCAGTGAGATCAGCTTTATCGTGTCTGGTTTGCAGTGTTTTTAGAACTGTGGCCCTCAACCGTTCATGGTATTACTCTCGACTTAGTTTTGGGATGATTTTTGTGCTCCGTGTTCAACTTTTCCCAAGGCAGATATCTCCTTTATTAAGGTGGAGTCTCCATGCTTGGATTGGTCCAGAAAGGGGGGGGGGCGCCAGACATTTGTTCAATTGAATTGCTGCTTTCCTTTCCTTCAGGTCAAAGGCTCTTTTGAATATTCCTAAAGAGTTTTTGTTGATAAGGACAGCGTCGGGACTTGACTGCATGTTGTTGTTGACAAAGACAGCATCGGGACTAGGCTGAGTAAGTAATTATCATTAGAAGGCACCAAACCGGGAAGGCTATGTAGCACCATCAAATGTGCGGGATAATCAGAGGGCGCTAAATATCACCAAGGATGCCAATACGAGAACAGAAACGCATAAGGCGAACGATATCAAAAGTATCTGAGTCGCCAAGAATTCTATCGAGGGACAAGCGACCGCAGGGGACGGTCGGAAAACAAGACACACGCTCGTCCTGGAAGTCAGGACATTCAACAAGGATATGCACGACCGTAAGAGGGACAATGCAATGTGGACAATAAGGAGCAGGGCGGCGCTCCATTAAGTGACCGTGAGTTAAACGGGTATGGCCAATACGTAACCTAGCCAGAGCCGTTTCCCACCGCCGGTTACGGTGGCAGGAGGAAGGCCACTGGGACACACGACTCTTAAGAGTACGCAGTTTGTTACCAATAACAGAAGACCAACAACTCTGCCAGCGGGCAAGGATGGAGGCATGAATAACTGGGTAAAAGTCGGAATAAGGAATACTTTTACGAGAGATGGGACAAGCGCAGATAGCTTCCTTAGCGGCAGCATCCGCACGCTCATTTAAAGAGACACCAACATGGCTGGGAACCCAGCAAAATGCAACTGACTTAAATTTACTGGAGATAAGAAACAGCCAATGTTGAATCTCGACAACCACGGGTGGACCGGATTAAAGGACCCTAACGCCATGAGGGCACTACGAGAGTCAACTACCACCACAAAGGAGGATTGACACCGGGAAAGCAGGAGACGAAGAGCATATACAATAGCATAAAGTTCTGCTGTGAAGATGCTAGCCTCCGGAGGAAGGCGACACATATAAGTGTGGTCAGGAAAAACAACAGAGTAGCCCACACCGTCAGCAGACTTAGACCCATCGGTGAAGATGGGAACGGAGTGGGAGTGAGAAGAAAAGTGCTCAAGGAAGAGGCGTTTCAGAACTGTAGGAGGGGTAAAAGCTTTAGTGATGCGGGTCAGAGAAGTACAAAATTTGGGAAGGGGGACCCTCCACGGGGGCAAGGATGGAACAATACGAGGAGAAACATTGGTAATATGACTGAAAGAGAATCCTGTAAGCGAGACAAACGGACAGAAAGAGGAAGGAGGTGAAGAGGAACAGGAACTACAGGAGGGGTAAAAGTCAAAGCACGATAGAGGCGAGAGTGAGGATGCTGTAAGGATCGCGCAAGATAGCGAAGACTGTAGCGATCACGGCGATCCTGGAGAGACAGAAAGCCAGTGTCAGCGTACAAGCTGAGGGTAGGAGTTGAACGAAAAGCACCAGAGCTGAGGCGCAACCCAGTATGGTGCAAAGGATCAAGACGGCGAAGAGTAGAAGGAGAAGCAGAAGAGTATGCAGGGCAACCATAATCGAGTTTAGACAGGACGAGAGAGGAATGCAAATAGAGGAGCGTGCGCCTATCCGCTCCCCAAGAAGTATGGGACAAAACCTTAAGTAGGTTAAGGGCCTTAGAGCATTCAACACGGAGGTAAGAGACATGGGGCGACCAAGACAAACGAGTGTCAAAGAATAACCCCAAAAGCTTCGCGGAATCTTTGTACTCAAGGGGATGACCATAAAGTGACAAAGAGGGACGAAGAACGACCCGCTTCCGAGTAAAAGTCATGGCACAAGTCTTAGTAGTAGAGAACTTGAAGCCATGATTGGTGGCCCAAGATGACACGGCATCAATCGCAAGTTGAAGCCGCCGTTGAAGGAGAGGCGAATCATCACCCTGACAGCAAAGAGTAAGATCGTCAACATAAAGAGCAGAGAAGATGCCAGAAGGAAGGGAGGAAAGAAGACCATTGAGGGCAACCAGAAAAAGAGTAGTAACTCAGAACACTACCTTGGGGCAGACATTCCTATGCTGAAAAAGGCAGAG
>WNGS01087021.1:5788087-5805276 GCA_020271785.1 Procambarus virginalis
TCTTGGGATACTGGTCCCTGTGGCTGTTGTTGGGATACAGCTCCCTGTGGCTGTTGTTGGGATACTGGTCCCTGTGGCTGTTGTTGGGATACAGCCCCCTGTGGCTGTTGTTGGGATACAGCTCCCTGTGGCTGTTGTTGGGATACAGGCCCCTGTGGCTGTTGTTGGGATACTGGCCCCTGTGGCTGTTGTTGGGATACAGCTCCCTGTGGCTGTTGTTGGGATACAGGCCCCTGTGGCTGTTGTTGGGATACAGCTCCCTGTGGCTGTTGTTGGGATACAAGCCCCTGTGGCTGTTGTTGGGATACTGGCCCTGTGGCTGTTGTTGGGATACAGCTCCCTGTGGCTGTTGTTGGGATACAGCTCCCTGTGGCTGTTGTTGGGATACAGCTCCCTGTGGCTGTTGTTGGGATACAGGCCCCTGTGGCTGTTGTTGGGATACTGGCCCCTGTGGCTGTTGTTGGGATACAGCTCCCTGTGGCTGTTGTTGGGATACAGGCCCCTGTGGCTGTTGTTGGGATACTGGCCCCTGTGGCTGTTGTTGGGATACAGCTCCCTGTGGCTGTTGTTGGGATACTGGTCCCTGTGGCTGTTGTTGGGATACAGCCCCCTGTGGCTGTTGTTGGGATACCGCTCCCTGTGGCTGTTGTTGGGATACAGGTCCCTGTGGCTGTTGTTGGGATACAGCTCCCTGTGGCTGTTGTTGGGATACAGCCCCCTGTGGCTGTTGTTGGGATACTGGTCCCTGTGGCTGTTGTTGGGATACAGCCCCTGTGGCTGTTGTTGGGATACTGGTCCCTGTGGCTGTTGTTGGGATACAGCTCCCTGTGGCTGTTGTTGGGATACAGGCCCTGTGGCTGGTGTTGGGATACTGGTCCCTGTGGCTGTTGTTGGGATACAGCCCCCTGTGGCTTTTGTTGGGATACAGCCCCCTGTGGCTGTTGTTGGGATACAGCTCCCTGTGGCTGTTGTTGGGATACTGGTCCCTGTGGCTGTTGTTGAGATACAGCTCCCTGTGGCTGTTGTTGGGATACTGGTCCCTGTGGCTGTTGTTGGGATACTGGTCCCTGTGGCTGTTGTTGAGATACAGCTCCTGTGGCTGTTGTTGGATACTGGTCCCTGTGGCTGTTGTTGGGATACTGGTCCCTGTGGCTGTTGTTGGGATACAGCCCCCTGTGGCTGTTGTTGGGATACAGCCCCCTGTGGCTGTTGTTGAGATACAGCTCCCTGTGGCTGTTGTTGGGATACTGGTCCCTGTGGCTGTTGTTGGGATACTGGTCCCTGTGACTGTTGTTGAGATACAGCTCCCTGTGGCTGTTGTTGGGATACTGGTCCCTGTGGCTGTTGTTGGGATACTGGTCCCTGTGACTGTTGTTGAGATACAGCTCCCTGTGGCTGTTGTTGGGATACAGCTCCCTGTGGCTGTTGTTGGGATACAGCTCCCTGTGGCTGTTGTTGAGATACAGCTCCCTGTGACTGTTGTTGGGATACAGCTCCCTGTGGCTGTTGTTGGGATACAGCTCCTGTGACTGTTGTTGAGATACAGGTCCCTGTGGCTGTTGTTGGGATACAGGCCCCTGTGGCTGTTGTTGGGATACAGGCCCTGTGGCTGTTGTTGAGATACAGCTCCCTGTGACTGTTGTTGAGATACAGCCCCCTGTGTCTGTTGTTGGGATACAGCTCCCTGTGGCTGTTGTTGGGATACAGGTCCCTGTGGCTGTTGTTGGGATACAGCTCCCTGTGGCTGTTGTTGAGATACAGCTCCCTGTGGCTGTTGTTGGGATACAGGTCCCTGTGACTGTTGTTTGAGATACAGCTCCCTGTGGCTGTTGTTGAGATACAGCTCCCTGTGGCTGTTGTTGGATACAGGTCCCTGTGGCTGTTGTTGGGATACAGCCCCTGTGGCTGTTGTTGGGATACAGGCCCCTGTGGCTGTTGTTGGGATACAGCTCCCTGTGGCTGTTGTTGAGATACAGGCCCCTGTGGCTGTTGTTGGGATACAGCTCCCTGTGGCTGTTGTTGGGATACAGGTCCCTGTGGCTGTTGTTGGGATACAGCCCCTGTGGCTGTTGTTGGGATACAGGCCCCTGTGGCTGTTGTTGGGATACAGCTCCCTGTGGCTGTTGTTGAGATACTGGTCCCTGTGGCTGTTGTTGGGATACAGGCCCCTGTGGCTGTTGTTGAGATACAGGCCCCTGTGGCTGTTGTTGGGATACTGGTCCCTGTGGCTGTTGTTGGGATACAGCTCCCTGTGGCTGTTGTTGAGATACAGGTCCCTGTGGCTGTTGTTGGGATACAGCTCCCTGTGGCTGTTGTTGGGATACTGGTCCCTGTGGCTTTGTTGGGATACAGGCCCTGTGGCTGTTGTTGGGATACAGCTCCCTGTGGCTGTTGTTGGGATACAGGTCCCTGTGGCTGTTGTTGGGATACAGGCCCCTGTGGCTGTTGTTGGGATACAGGCCCCTGTGGCTGTTGTTGGGATACAGCTCCCTGTGGCTGTTGTTGGGATACAGGTCCCTGTGGCTGTTGTTGGGATACTGGCCCCTGTGGCTGTTGTTGGGATACAGGCCCCTGTGGCTGTTGTTGGGATACAGCTCCTGTGGCTGTTGTTGGGATACAGGCCCCTGTGGCTGTTGTTGGGATACTGGTCCCTGTGGCTGTTGTTGGGATACAGGCCCCTGTGGCTGTTGTTGGGATACAGGCCCCTGTGGCTGTTGTTGGGATACAGCCCCTGTGGCTGTTGTTGGGATACAGGCCCCTGTGGCTGTTGTTGGGATACAGGCCCCTGTGGCTGTTGTTGGGATACAGCCCCTGTGGCTGTTGTTGGGATACAGCTCCTGTGGCTGTTGTTGGGATACTGGCCCCTGTGGCTGTTGTTGGGATACTGGCCCCTGTGGCTGTTGTTGGGATACAGCCCCTGTGGCTGTTGTTGGGATACAGCTCCCTGTGGCTGTTGTTGGGATACAGCCCCTGTGGCTGTTGTTGGGATACAGCTCCCTGTGGCTGTTGTTGGGATACAGCCCCTGTGGCTGTTGTTGGGATACAGGCCCTGTGGCTGTTGTTGGGATACAGGCCCCTGTGGCTGTTGTTGGGATACAGGCCCCTGTGGCTGTTGTTGGGATACAGCCCCTGTGGCTGTTGTTGGGATACTGCCCCTGTGGCTGTTGTTGGGATACAGGCCCCTGTGGCTGTTGTTGGGATACAGGCCCCTGTGGCTGTTGTTGGGATACAGGCCCCTGTGGCTGTTGTTGGGATACAGGCCCCTGTGGCTGTTGTTGGGATACAGCCCCTGTGGCTGTTGTTGGGATACTGGCCCCTGTGGCTGTTGTTGGGATACAGGCCCCTGTGGCTGTTGTTGGGATACAGCTCCCTGTGGCTGTTGTTGGGATACAGCCCCTGTGGCTGTTGTTGGGATACAGGCCCCTGTGGCTGTTGTTGGGATACAGGCCCCTGTGGCTGTTGTTGGGATACAGGCCCCTGTGGCTGTTGTTGGGATACAGCTCCCTGTGGCTGTTGTTGGGATACTGGTCCCTGTGGCTGTTGTTGGGATACAGCTCCCTGTGGCTGTTGTTGGGATACAGCTCCCTGTGGCTGTTGTTGGGATACAGCTCCCTGTGGCTGTTGTTGGGATACAGCCCCTGTGGCTGTTGTTGGGATACAGGCCCCTGTGGCTGTTGTTGGGATACAGCTCCCTGTGGCTGTTGTTGGGATACAGGTCCCTGTGGCTGTTGTTGGGATACAGGTCCCTGTGGCTGTTGTTGGGATACAGCCCCTGTGGCTGTTGTTGGGATACAGGTCCCTGTGGCTGTTGTTGGGATACAGGTCCCTGTGGCTGTTGTTGGGATACTGGTCCCTGTGGCTGTTGTTGGGATACAGCTCCTGTGGCTGTTGTTGGGATACAGCTCCCTGTGGCTGTTGTTGGGATACAGGTCCCTGTGGCTGTTGTTGGGATACAGCTCCCTGTGGCTGTTGTTGGGATACAGGTCCCTGTGGCTGTTGTTGGGATACAGGCCCCTGTGGCTGTTGTTGGGATACAGGCCCCTGTGGCTGTTGTTGGGATACAGGCCCCTGTGGCTGTTGTTGGGATACAGGCCCCTGTGGCTGTTGTTGGGATACAGGCCCCTGTGGCTGTTGTTGGGATACAGGCCCTGTGGCTGTTGTTGGGATACAGGCCCCTGTGGCTGTTGTTGGGATACAGGCCCCTGTGGCTGTTGTTGGGATACAGGCCCCTGTGGCTGTTGTTGGGATACAGCCCCTGTGGCTGTTGTTGGGATACAGGCCCCTGTGGCTGTTGTTGGGATACAGGCCCCTGTGGCTGTTGTTGGGATACAGCCCCTGTGGCTGTTGTTGGGATACAGGCCCCTGTGGCTGTTGTTGGGATACAGGCCCCTGTGGCTGTTGTTGGGATACAGGCCCCTGTGGCTGTTGTTGGGATACAGGTCCCTGTGGCTGTTGTTGGGATACAGGTCCCTGTGGCTGTTGTTGGGATACAGCTCCCTGTGGCTGTTGTTGGGATACAGGTCCCTGTGGCTGTTGTTGGGATACAGGTCCCTGTGGCTGTTGTTGGGATACTGGTCCCTGTGGCTGTTGTTGGGATACAGGCCCTGTGGCTGTTGTTGGGATACTGGTCCCTGTGGCTGTTGTTGGGATACAGCTCCCTGTGGCTGTTGTTGGGATACAGGCCCCTGTGGCTGTTGTTGGGATACAGGCCCCTGTGGCTGTTGTTGGGATACAGGCCCCTGTGGCTGTTGTTGGGATACAGGCCCCTGTGGCTGTTGTTGGGATACAGGCCCCTGTGGCTGTTGTTGGGATACAGGCCCCTGTGGCTGTTGTTGGGATACAGGTCCCTGTGGCTGTTGTTGGGATACTGGTCCCTGTGGCTGTTGTTGGGATACAGCTCCCTGTGGCTGTTGTTGGGATACTGGTCCCTGTGGCTGTTGTTGGGATACAGGTCCCTGTGGCTGTTGTTGGGATACTGGTCCCTGTGGCTGTTGTTGGGATACAGGCCCTGTGGCTGTTGTTGGGATACTGGTCCCTGTGGCTGTTGTTGGGATACAGCTCCCTGTGGCTGTTGTTGGGATACAGGCCCCTGTGGCTGTTGTTGGGATACAGCCCCTGTGGCTGTTGTTGGGATACAGGCCCCTGTGGCTGTTGTTGGGATACAGGCCCCTGTGGCTGTTGTTGGGATACAGCTCCCTGTGGCTGTTGTTGGGATACAGCCCCTGTGGCTGTTGTTGGGATACAGGCCCCTGTGGCTGTTGTTGGGATACAGCTCCTGTGGCTGTTGTTGGGATACAGCCCCTGTGGCTGTTGTTGGGATACAGGCCCCTGTGGCTGTTGTTGGGATACAGCCCCTGTGGCTGTTGTTGGGATACAGGCCCCTGTGGCTGTTGTTGGGATACAGGCCCCTGTGGCTGTTGTTGGGATACAGCTCCTGTGGCTGTTGTTGGGATACAGCCCCTGTGGCTGTTGTTGGGATACAGGCCCCTGTGGCTGTTGTTGGGATACAGGCCCCTGTGGCTGTTGTTGGGATACTGGCCCCTGTGGCTGTTGTTGGGATACTGGCCCCTGTGGCTGTTGTTGGGATACTGGCCCCTGTGGCTGTTGTTGGGATACTGGCCCTGTGGCTGTTGTTGGGATACAGCCCCTGTGGCTGTTGTTGGGATACTGGCCCTGTGGCTGTTGTTGGGATACAGCCCCTGTGGCTGTTGTTGGGATACAGGCCCCTGTGGCTGTTGTTGGGATACAGCTCCCTGTGGCTGTTGTTGGGATACAGCTCCCTGTGGCTGTTGTTGGGATACAGCTCCCTGTGGCTGTTGTTGGGATACAGCTCCTGTGGCTGTTGTTGGGATACAGCTCCCTGTGGCTGTTGTTGGGATACAGGCCCCTGTGGCTGTTGTTGGGATACAGGCCCCTGTGGCTGTTGTTGGGATACGTTTCGTCGTAAATCAAGGTCAAACTACTGGCCCTCCACAGGACACAACCCCCCCCCCCCCACCGCCCCAACCACCTCAGTTGTCTAACTCCCACGTTCCTAGTGGGTGGACCTGCTGCTAGGGGTGAACAGATGCATTGGGTGGAAGGAAATGTGGTCAACCATTGCTGTCCCGCCCGGGATTCGAGCCTGAGTTGTCCCGCTTGGGGCGATACATAGCCAAGTTCCCGTTGGCTGAGGTAGAGGAGGTGGCATGGTCACCCTCCCAGTTCTTACACATATACAGTGGTGTTTAACCTCAACTCAAGTGCAATTTTTTTTTTTTAAGTTGCCTCAAAACGCATCAAAATACTTTAAATGGAGACATTTTGTTGGAAAATTAAATGGCTTAAGTCAACAGAACATTTTCTATTTCCTTGCGTTCAGGAACTTTTTTTAAATGTTTATTTTTAATTTAATTTAAATTGATTTTTCAATGTCGGGGAGAGGAAGGCTGTTAGGGTTATCGAGGTCTTCCTCGGGTAACGACTGCCGTTGCCGAGCCCCCAACCCGGCCTCAGACCAAGTCTATTCCATCCACCGGTCGACCCCACACACGCATTCATAAATTTTTACATTTTTTTCAAACGAGAATTTTCTTCAATATAAATTAATATTATAATATATTAGCATATTGTGCATATATAGGCATAGGTTAAGTTAGGTGTTTAGGTTCTGTTCGCGATTATTTGTTTTTGAAGTAGGTGGATGAAGCATTTACAGTGTTGTGGTTCGAACAGAGGACGTGAGCGTAACACTTGTTCCGGAAGTGTTCGGACGTCATCAGTTGTGAGTCGTGTGTAATTTTTCACATTCCAGTATATAATGACGCAAAGTATGCGAATAGTTCTGCTGACAGTTTACATTTAGTCAGATCTACATCAGCAGATGTTACAAACTCCCAGAGGTACTTGTAGCCGAGCCTAAGCCTAGCAGTGGTAACATCTAGAAGTCTGCTAACCTTATCGGATGACCCATAGACGTGGGGTACTTCCTGCATAATAGAATGATGATAGATGAAGGAACTGGCGTGAATTTCACTTTGCCTCAAGTTTCCGATATTTTGTTGATGTTCCCAGAATATTGCTGCCCCTCAGGCTGCTCAAAGACAGTCCAAGATGGTAATCAATTCCTTCTATTCGAGCAAAAGTCTTGGCCAATTCATCAGTTCTATCATGCATTCGGAGACCAATATGGGAAGAATTCCACAGGAGACAAACTCTGACTCCATCATAGATTATTTCATTATATCTGTGTCATGCTTCAGAGATAAGCACGTCACAGTTATGCCTTGGGGAGCTTGAGTGACAAAAACGTCTGATTTTTGTCTGTAAGGATAACGTTCCTATCAATGATATCTTTCAGGACCCTTTCCTTCGACGGCTCAAAAACGGAGGAAAAGGTCCTGAAAGACATTATTGATAGCAACGTTATCCCTTACACACAAAAATCAGAAAATACAATTGACAATTTACTACAAAAACAAAAAACGGCCAACCTACTCATGAAAATTCTCCCCAGATCCCAGCACTGGGGCCCCACGAGCACAGGGGCCCCACGAGCACAGGGGCCCCACGAGCACAGGGGCCCCACGAGCACAGGGACCCCACGAGCACAGGGGCCCCACGAGCACAGGGACCCCACGAGCACAGGGGCCCCACGAGCACAGGGACCCCACGAGCACAGGGGCCCCACGAGCACAGGGGCCCCACGAGCACAGGGGCCCCACGAGCACAGGGGCCCCACGAGCACAGGGGGCCCACGAGCACAGGGGCCCCACGAGCACAGGGACCCCACGAGCACAGGGGCCCCAAGAGCACAGGGGCCCCACGAGCACAGGGGCCCCACGAGCACAGGGGCCCCACGAGCACAGGGGCCCCACGAGCACAGGGACCCCACGAGCACAGGGGCCCCACGAGCACAGGGACCCCACGAGCACAGGGGCCCCACGAGCACAGGGGCCCCACGAGCACAGGGACCCCACGAGCACAGGGGCCTCACGAGCACAAAGACCCCACGAGCACAGGGACCCCACGAGCACAGGGGCCCCCACGAGCACAAAGACCCCACGAGCACAGGGGCCCCACGAGCACAGGTACCCCACGAGCACAGGGGCCCCAAAAACCCAAGAGCACAGGGACCCCACGAGCACAGGGACCCCACGAGCACAGGGACCCCAAAAACCCAAGAGCACAGGGACCCCACGAGCACAGGGACCCCACGAGCACAGGGACCCCACGAGCACAGGGACCCCACGAGCACAGGGACCCCACGAGCACAGGGGCCCCAAGAGCACATGGACCCCACGAGCACAGGGGCCCCACGAGCACAGGGACCCCACGAGCACAAGGGACCCCACGAGCACAAGGGACCCCACGAGCACAGGGACCCCACGAGCACAGGGACCCCACGAGCACAGGGACCCCACGAGCACAGGGGCCCCAAGAGCACAGGGGCCCCACGAGCACAGGGGCCCCACGAGCACAGGGGCCCCAAGAGCACAGGGGCCCCAGGAGCACAGGGACCCCACGAGCACAGGGGCCCCACGAGCACAGGGGCCCCACGAGCAAGGGGCCGCAGGAGCACAGGGACCCCACGAGCACAGGGACCCCACGAGCACAGGGACCCCACGAACACAGGGACCCCACGAGCACAGGGACCCCACGAGCACAGGGACCCCACGAGCACAAGGGACCCCACGAGCACAGGGACCCCACGAGCACAGGGACCCCACGAGCACAGGACCCCACGAGCACAGGGACCCCACGAGCACAGGGGCCCCACGAGCACAGGTACCCCACGAGCACAGGGCCCCAAAAACCCAAGAGCACAGGGACCCCACGAGCACAGGGACCCCACGAGCACAGGGACCCCAAAAACCCAAGAGCACAGGGACCCCACGAGCACAGGGACCCCACGAGCACAGGGACCCCACGAGCACAGGGGCCCCAAGAGCACATGGACCCCACGAGCACAGGGGCCCCACGAGCACAGGGACCCCACGAGCACAAGGGACCCCACGAGCACAGGGACCCCACGAGCACAGGGACCCCACGAGCACAGGGACCCCGAGCACAAGGGACCCCACAAGCACAGGGACCCCAAGAGCACAGGGACCCCACGAGCACAGGGGCCCCACGAGCACAGGAACCCCACGAGCACAGGGACCCCACGAGCACAAGGGACCCCACGAGCACAAGGGACCCCACGAGCACAGGGACCCCACGAGCACAGGGACCCCACGAGCACAGGGACCCCACGAGCACAGGGGCCCCAGAGCACAGGGGCCCCACGAGCACAGGGGCCCCACGAGCACAGGGGCCCCAAGAGCACAGGGGCCCCAGGAGCACAGGGACCCCACGAGCACAGGGGCCCCACGAGCACAGGGGCCCCAGAGCACAGGGACCCCAAGAGCACAGGGGCCCCAGGAGCACAGGGACCCCACGAGCACAGGGGCCCCACGAGCACAGGGGCCCACGAGCACAGGGGACCCCACGAGCACAGGGGCCCCAGGAGCACAGGGACCCCACGAGCACAGGGGCCCCACGAGCACAGGGGGCCCCACGAGCACAGGGACCCCAGAGCACAGGGCCCCAGGAGCACAGGGACCCCACGAGCACAGGGGCCCCACGAGCACAGGGACCCCAGGAGCACAGGGGGCCCCAGAGCACAGGGACCCCACGAGCACAGGGACCCCACGAGCACAGGGGCCCCACGAGCACAGGGACCCCAGGAGCACAGGGGCCCCAGGAGCACAGGGACCCCACGAGCACAGGGGCCCCACGAGCACAGGGACCCCAGGAGCACAGGGGGCCCCAGGAGCACAGGGACCCCACGAGCACAGGGACCCCAGGAGCACAGGGGCCCCAGGAGCACAGGGGCCCCACGAGCACAGGGGCCCCACGAGCACAGGGATCCCAAAAGCACAGGAGCCCCAAGCACAGGGGCCCCACGAGCACAGGGACCCCACGAGCACAGGGACCCCACGAGCACAGGGACCCCACGAGCACAGGGGCCCCAGAGCACAGGGACCCCACGAGCACAGGGACCCCACGAGCAAGGGGCCGCAGGAGCACAGGGACCCCACGAGCACAGGGACCCCACGAGCACAGGGACCCCACGAACACAGGGACCCCACGAGCACAGGGACCCCACGAGCACAGGGACCCCACGAGCACAAGGGACCCCACGAGCACAGGGACCCCACGAGCACAGGGACCCCACGAGCACAGGGACCCCACGAGCACAGGGGCCCCACGAGCACAGGTACCCCACGAGCACAGGGACCCCAAAAACCCAAGAGCACAGGGACCCCACGAGCACAGGGACCCCACGAGCACAGGGACCCCACGAGCACAGGGACCCCACGAGCACAGGGGCCCCACGAGCACAGGGGGCCCCAGGAGCACAGGGACCCCACGAGCACAGGAACCCCACGAGCACAGGGACCCCACGAGCACAAGGGACCCCACGAGCACAGGGACCCCACGAGCACAGGGACCCCACGAGCACAGGGACCCCACGAGCACAGGGGCCCCAAGAGCACAGGGGCCCCACGAGCACAGGGGCCCCACGAGCACAGGGGCCCAAAGAGCACAGGGGCCCCAGGAGCACAGGGACCCCACGAGCACAGGGGCCCACGAGCACAGGGGCCCCAGGAGCACAGGGACCCCACGAGCACAGGGGCCCCACGAGCACAGGGGGCCCACGAGCACAGGGGACCCCACGAGCACAGGGACCCCAGGAGCACAGGGACCCCACGAGCACAGGGGCCCCACGAGCACAGGGGGCCCACGAGCACAGGGACCCCAGGAGCACAGGGGCCCCAGGAGCACAGGGACCCCACGAGCACAGGGACCCCACGAGCACAGGGGCCCCACGAGCACAGGGGCCCCAGGAGCACAGGGGCCCCACGAGCACAGGGGCCCCACGAGCACAGGGACCCCAGGAGCACAGGGGCCCCAGGAGCACAGGGACCCCACGAGCACAGGGACCCCAGGAGCACAGGGGGCCCCACGAGCACAGGGACCCCAGGAGCACAGGGGCCCCAGGAGCACAGGGACCCCACGAGCACAGGGACCCCACGAGCACAGGGACCCCACGAGCACAGGGACCCCACGAGCACAGGGGCCCCACGAGCACAGGGACCCCAGGAGCACAGGGGGCCCCAGGAGCACAGGGACCCCACGAGCACAGGGACCCCAGGAGCACAGGGGGCCCCAGGAGCACAGGGGCCCCACGAGCACAGGGGGCCCCACGAGCACAGGGATCCCAAAAGCACAGGAGCCCTACGAGCACAGGGGCCCCACGAGCACAGGGACCCCACGAGCACAGGGACCCCACGAGCACAGGGGCCCCACGAGCACAGGGGCCCCAAGAGCACAGGGGCCCTACGAGCACAGGGACCCCACGAGCACAGGGACCCCACGAGCACAGGGGCCCCACGAGCACAGGGACCCCACGAGCACAGGGACCCCACGAGCACAGGGACCCCACGAGCACAGGGACCCCACGAGCACAGGGACCCCACGAGCACAGGAGCCCCACGAGCACAGGGACCCCACGAGCACAGGGACCCCACGAGCACAGGGACCCCACGAGCACAGGGACCCCACGAGCACAGGGG
Organism: Procambarus virginalis; assembly: GCA_020271785.1. Lineage (NCBI taxonomy): Eukaryota > Metazoa > Arthropoda > Malacostraca > Decapoda > Cambaridae > Procambarus > Procambarus virginalis. Next base: position 5,799,688 of record WNGS01087021.1, read on the forward strand.
CCCCACGAGCACAAGGGCCCACGAGCACAGGGACCCCACGAGCACAGGGGCCCCAGGAGCACAGGGGCCTCAAGAGCACAGGGGCCCCACGAGCACAGGGGCCCCACGAGCACAGGGGCCCCAAAAGCACAGGGGCCCCACGAGCGCAGGGGCCCCACGAGCACAGGGGCCCCAAAAGCACAGGGGCCCCACGAGCACAGGGGCCTCACGAGCACAGGGGCCCCACGAGCACAGGGGCCCCACGAGCATAGGAGCCCCACGAGCATTGGGGCCCCACGAATATTGGGGCCTCACGAGCATTGGGGTTCCACGAGCATTGGGGCCCCACGAGCATTAGGGGGCCCCATGAGCATTGTGGCCCCACGAGCATTGGGGCCCTACGAGCATTGGGGCCCCATGAGCATTGGGGCCCCACGAACATTGGACCCCCACGAGCATTGGGGCCCCATGAGCATTTGGGCCCCACGAGTATTGGGGCCCCACGAGCATTGGCGCCCCACGAACATTAGAGGCCCCATGAGCATTGGGCCCCACGAGCATTGGGGCCCCATGAGCATTGTGGCCCCACGAGCATTGGGGCCCTACGAGCATTGGGGCCCCATGAGCATTGGGGCCCCACGAATATTGGGGCCTCACGAACATTGGGGCCCCACGAACATTAGGGGCCCCATGAGCATTGTGGCCCCACGAGCATTGGGGCCCCATGAGCATTGGGGCCCCACGAACATTGGGCCCCCACGAGCATTGGGGCCCCATGAGCATTGGGGCCCCACGAGTATTGGGGCCTCACGAGCATTGGGGCCCCATGAGCATTGGGGCTCCACGAGCATTGCGGCCCCACGAGCATTGGAGCCCCACGAGCATTGGGGCCCCACGAATATTGGGGCCACGAGCATTGGGCTCCACGAGATTGGGGCCCCACGACATTGGGGCCCACGATATTGGGGGCCCCGCGAGAATTTGGGCATGAGCATTGGGGCCCACGAGCATTGGGGCCCCACGAGCATTGGGGCCCCACGAGTATTGGGGGCCCCGCGAGAATTGGGGCCCATGAGCATTGGGGACCCACGAACATTAGGGGCCCCATGAGCCATTGGGGCCCCACGAGCATTTGGGCCCCACGAGCATTGGGGCCCCATGAGCATTAGAGCCCCACGAGCATTGGGGCCCCATGAGTTGGGGCCCCACGAGCACAGGGATCCAAGAGCACAGGGGCCCGCAAGGGCACAGAGGCCCCACGAGCACAGGGCCCCACGAGCACAGGGGCCCCACGAGCACAGGGGCCCCACGAGCACAGGCCCCACGAGCACAGGGACCACGAGCACAGGGGCCCCAGGAGCACAGGGACCCCACGAGCACAGGGGCCCCACGAGCACAGGGGCCCCAAAAGCACAGGGGCCCACGAGCGCAGGGGGGCCCACGAGCACAGGGGCCCCACGAGCACAGGGGCCCCACGAGCACAGGGGCCCCACGAGCACAGGGGCCCCAAAAGCACAGGGGCCCACGAGCGCAGGGGGCCCCACGAGCACAGGGGCCCCACGAGCACAGGGGCCCCACGAGCACAGGGGCCCCCACGAGCACAGGGACCCTACGAGCAGAGGGGCCCCAAAAGCACAGGGGCCACGAGCGCAGGGGGCCCCACGAGCGCAGGGGCCCCACGAGCACAGGGGCCCCACGAGCACAGGAGCCCCAAGAGCACAGGGGCCCCCAAGAGCACAGGGACCCCACGAGCACAGGGGCCCACGAGCACAGGGGCCTAACGAGCACAGGGGCCCCACGAGCACAGGTACCCCACGAGCACAGGGGCCCCACGAGCACAGGGGCCCCACGAGCACAGGGCCCCACGAGCACAGGGGCCCCAAGAGCACAGGGGCCCCACGAGCACAGGGGCTCCAAAAGCACAGGGGTCCCATGAGTACAGGGGCCCCAAAAGCACAGGGGCCCCACGAGCACAGGGGCCCCAAGAGCACAGGGGCCCTACGAGCACAGGGACCCCAAGAGCACAGGGGCCCCACGAGTAAAGGGTCCCAAAAGCACAGGGACCCCACGAGCACAGGGGCCCCACGAGCACAGGGACCCCCACGAGCACAGGGACCTCACGAGCACAGGAACCCCACGAGCACAGGGACCCCACGAGCACAGGGACCCCACGAGCACAGAGACCCCACGAGCACAGGGACCCGCGCGACACAGGGACCCCACGAGCACAGGGACCCCACGAGCACAGGGACCCCACGAACACAGGGGCCCCAGGAGCACAGGGGCCCCAGGAGCACAGGGGCCTCAAGAGCACAGGGGCCCCACGAGCACAGGGGCCCCAGGAGCACAGGGGCCCCAAAAGCACAGGGGCCCACGAGCGCAGGGGCCCACGAGCACAGGGGCCCCAGAGCACAGGGGGCCCACGAGCACAGGGGCCTCACGAGCACAGGGGCCCCACGAGCACAGGGGCCCCACGAGCATAGGAGCCCCACGAGCATTGGGGCCCCACGAATATTGGGCCTCACGAGCATTGGGGTTCCACGAGCATTGGGGCCCCACGAGCATTAGGGGCCCCATGAGCATTGTGGCCCCACGAGCATTGGGGCCCTACGAGCATTGGGGCCCATGAGCATTGTGGCCCCACGAGCATTGGGGCCCTACGAGCATTGGGGCCCCATGAGCATTGGGGCCCCACGAATATTGGGGCCTCACGAGCATTGGGGCCCCACGAACATTAGGGCCCCATGAGCATTGTGGCCCCACGAGCATTGGGGCCACAATGAGCATTGGGGCCTCGCCAGTATTGGGGCCCCACGAGCACAGGGGGGCCCCCACGAGCATTGGGGCCCCACGAGCATAGGGTCCCCACGAGCATAGGGGGTCCCCCACGAGCACTGGGGCCCCACGAGCATTGGGGTCCCGACGAGCATTGGGGGACCCACGAGCATAGGGTCCCCACGAGCATAGGGTCCCCATGAGCACTGGGGCCCCCACGAGCATTAGGGGCCCCACGAGCATTGGGCCCTCACAAGCATTGGCGCCCCACGAGCATTGGGGCCCCACGAGCATTGGGGCCCCACGAGCATTAGGGCCCCACGAGTATTGGGGCCCCACGAGCATTGGGGCTCCACCAGCATTGGGGCTCCACGAGCATTGGGGCCTCGCCAGTATTGGGGCCCCACGAGCATAGGGGCCCCCACGAGCATTGGGGCCCCACGAGCATAGGGTCCCCACGAGCATAGGGGGTCCCCCACGAGCATTGGGGCCCCACGAGCATAGGGTCCCCACGAGCATAGGGGGCCCCCACGAGCATAGGGTCCCCACGAGCATACGGGTCCCCCACGAGCACTGGGGCCCCACGAGCATTGGGGTCCCGACGAGCATTGGGGGACCCACGAGCATAGGGTCCCCACGAGCATAGGGGGTCCCCCACTAGCATTGGGGGCCCGACGAGCATTGGGGGACCCACGAGCATTGGGGCCCCGCGAGTATAGAAAATGTTTATTATAGAAACAGAATGTTTAAATATTTAGGTCTGGATGGAAGCACACTTATATAATATAACCCTACGTCCTGGTCTGGGACTAAATACTGAATATTTAAGATATGTATTTCCAGGTGAACACCTCTTTCAGCAGGAATGGAACGTAATGTTTTGAGTGAAGCCGAGAAGAGGAAGAGAACTGCAGAGGTGAAGGAGAAAATAGGAAAACTTCCAAAATTAACATCTTGGCCCAACACAGATGCAACGACAGTCACTTATACTACTCTTTATATCATCCACATCAACATCCACTCCTGCAATGTCAGCCACTAGTACTGTTCCTTCAGGTATAGCATCCACATCAACATCCACTACTGCTACCAATCACCCAGTTTCAGCAGACACACCATCATTGCCTGTTGCTGCAGCTGGTGACAATTGACACGAGGAAATACCCAAATCTGTAACAGTAAAAGAGTTTGCAATCCAAGAGACAGATCCGGGACTACTGAACATTAATGACACTAACACAATAGATCACTGGAGTCGTAGTGGGCCTTCATCATGTTAGTATGATGGTAGCAACCTTTCAAACTCCCGCAGAGTGTATACAACAGCTGGAGTAGAGAATATGAAGGCAAGGTATTTATCAAACAATGTGTTCAAACGTGAACTGCGGAATGGCTAGTGTGTAAAACGTGAATGGCTACTCTATTCACCATCCCAAGGTCGTTTGTACTGCTTTATATGTCGCCTGTTGTCCAAGAAAGCACCTCCCTTTGCTACATGGGGGGTTCAATGACTGGAAGCACAGCAATGTTATTGTAGAATGTGAAAATGGAGAAGAACATCGACAGCGCATGACAGCATATTTGATAAGGCATAAAGAAACTGGAAGTGTAGATTCTTTATTACTTGAGCAAGACCGCTCAGAGCAGGAATATTGGCATCAAGTGTTGACACGTATGATGTCTATAATTCGCGTCCTTGCCTCTAGAGGTTTACAATTTCGTGGAGAAAAAGATACATTCTTGTACCGATTGTTGTGTCAGCAAACATAGGGAACTATTTAGGTACACTAGAGCTGCTGAGTGAGTTTAACCCTTCTTGGAAGAACATCTCAAATTTGTATGGAAATCATGGAAAATGGAATCCGTCATATTTATCTGCAAATATTTGTGAGGAATTAATTTAATTAATGGGACAACAGGTTCTTTATACTATTCTTGAAGTATGAGTCAAAGTATTATTCATTAAGAATAGATTTCACTCCAGATATCACACACAGATCAAACTGACATTTACTGTCCGATACACTAAAGGCTGTGAGCCTGTGGAATGTTTCTTAATGTTCATCTCATCTTTTCACATGGAGCAATGGATCTAACCCTGTCATGGATTTCCTTAATGAGAACAAAAATTCCACTATCAACCTGCCGTGGTCAGTTATACGATAATGCCTCAGATATGTCTGGACGATATACTGGATTGCAAGCACGGATTCATCAACTCAATGAGTTTGCCATCTATGTCCCCTGTGCTGGACACAGCCTGAACATGGTGGGAGTAAAAGCTTCAGTGTTGTCTACTGTCAAATTATTTTACTTTATTCTGCATCTATATTCATTTCTGCTGGATCTACTCATCGCTGGAATATACTGACATCATCTTTAGGAAAAGATTTTGTGGTCAAGCGTCTGTTTAACACGATGGTCAGCACATTTTGATGCTGTTCATGTTCTGTGTGGTGGGTTTCGTGAAAATAAAACATGCACTGGGTTCTCTATTAGATGACTTTGAACAACAAGTGAATACAAGGCGAGAGGCAGAAGGATTGAGCAAAAAAATTGAAAACCTGGAAACAATCTTTCTTACAATTCTTGGAATGATTTGCTAGGAAGTATAAACAAAGCAAACAAGGTTCTGCAATTAAAGAATGTGAACATCTTTGTTTCTTGAGTCTATGAAAACCTTTCTTCAGGAAACTAGAGACAAATTTAGGGGGTAGAAATAGCCTAAACTACTCTATCGCTTTGGGATGTATTTTCTTGTCTCAATAAACATACTTGAAACTTAAGACAAATTTAGTAAATATGAATTCAAAGCCAGGAGTATGTGTCCAGATA
>WNGS01087021.1:5825771-5840920 GCA_020271785.1 Procambarus virginalis
AGGGGAAGAGCAACAAAGGCACAAGTCAGAACGTAAATCTAAAAATACCTTTCTTCTCCAGGCTGTGTTTTTCCTTTGTTTATTGCTTCTTGAAAACTACACAATTTATTCAGGAATCTTTTGGTTCGTTAGCTGCCAGTAATGGACTTATTTTATGGTTATTATGGTTATTATATTATATGTTTATGTTTTATGTTTATGTGAAATGCGAGAAATGCACCTTACGACACTAGAAGACAGAAGAGTAAGGGGAGACATGATCACTACCTATAAAATTCTCAGAGGAATGACAGAGTAGATAAAGATAAACTGTTTAACACGGGTGGTACGCGAACAAGGGGACACAGGTGGAAACTGAGTGCCCAAATGAGCGACAGGGACGTTAGAAAAAACTTTTTTCAGTGTCAGAGTAGTTAACAGATGGAATGCATTAGGCAGTGATGTGGTGGAGGCTGACTCCATACACAGTTTCAAATGTAGATATGATAGAGCACAGTAGCATCAGGAACCTGTACACCAGTTGATTGACAGTTGAGAGGCGGGACCAAAGAGCCAAAGCTCAACCCCCGCAAGCACAAATAGGAGTACAAATAGGTGAGTACACACACACACACACACACACACACACACACACACACACAGGTCTGACCTGATCTGACCTGGTCACCACCACCGCCCCCCCCACCCCCAGTCCCCCACATCCCCTTACACATACTCTCCCCCTCTCTCTCTCCCCCTCTCTCCCTCTCTCTCTCCAACACTCCTCTCTCTCTCTCTCCTCTCTCTCTCTCTCTCTCCTCTCTCTCTCTCCTCTCTCTCTCTCTCTCTCTCTCTCTCTCCCTCTCTCTCTATTTATCTCTCTCTTTCACCAGTAGAACACTCATCAAGGAGGGGATTTGAGATGGGACAGAAGAAAGTGAGTCTCAAGGCAATGTACACTAACATAGATGGAATTACAAATAAAGCAAATGAACTACGAGAATGTGTACTAGAGGAAACCCCATACATAATAGCTCTCGCAGAAACAAAGCTAACGAAAACCATAACAAATGCAGTGTTCACACAGGACTATTATGTTATGAGGAAAGAGAGGGAAGGAAGAGGTGGTGGTGGTGTAGCTCTGCTGGTAAGAAAAGGCTGGGATTTTGAGGAGATGATTATTCAGGGTTTTGAAGGTTTCAGTGACTACATAACAGGTACAATAACAACTGGAGGGCAAAAATTATAGTCGTAGTCATATATAATCCACCACCAAATGACAGAAGACCCAAACAGGAATATGATAGAAACAATATGGCCACTATTAACATAATAGAGAGAGCAGCTTCTGTCGCTAGCAGGAATGGATCTGGACTACTAATCATGGGAGACTTCAACCATGGGAAGATAGATTGGGAGAACAGAGACCCGCATGGAGGACCAGAAACATGAAGAGCTAAACTGCTGGATATGGCAACAAGAAACTTTCTAAGCCAGCACATCAAGGAACCAACAAGAAAGAGAGGAGAAGATGAACCAGCAATGCTTGATCTGATATTACCCTAAATGAGTGGGATATAAGGGAAGTTAAGATGGAAGCACCCTTGGGAATGAGTGATCACAGTGTATTGAACTTTGAGTACCTGGTAGAGCTAGGAATTATCCCCCCCCCCCCCCCCCGAAAAAGAACTAGGAAACAAAAGGCTGGCATACCGAAAGGGAAATTATGAAGAGGTGAGAAGTTTCCTAAGGGAAATACCTTGGGACACAGACTCAGAGATAAGTCTGTACAGGGTATGATGGACTATGTCACCCAAAAGTGTCAGGAGGCAGTAACAGGTTCATCCCGGCCCAAAAGGAAAAATCCGAGAAGCAAAAGAAGAATCCATGGTTAAATAGGGCATGTGATGGAAGCAAAGAGAACTGAACAAAATGGCGATGGAGGAACTTCGAAATAACAGAACACCAGAAAGCTTAGAGAGATACCAGAGAACCAGGAATGAATATGTCAGGGTGATAAGAGAAGCAGAGAAAAGTTATGAAAATGATATAGCAAACAAAGTCAGACCGAACCAAAGCTACTCCACAGTCACATTAGAAGGAAAACAACAGTGAAAGAACAGGTAGTGAAACTTAGAACAGGCGAGGATGATGCAAAAATTATGAGAAGAATCAAGACGGATGAAGATAGACAGAGACTACAGGATGACCTAGATAAACTGGAGGAATGGTCTAGAAAATGGCTGCTAAGTTCAACTCAGGAAAGTGTAAGGTGATGAAATTAGGCGAAGGGAGCAGGAGGCTGAACACAAGGTATCATCTGGGAGGTGAAATCTTGCAAGAGTCAAATAGAGAGAAAGATCTGGGGGTTGATATCACACCGAACCTGTCCCCAAAGGCCCACATCAAAAGAATATCATCAGCGGCATATGCTAGACTGGCCAACATAAGAACTGCCTTTAGAAACTTGTGTAAGGAATCTTTCAGAACCCTGTATACCACTTATGTCAGACCAATCATGGAATATGCAGCTCCAGCCTGGAGTCCATACCTAGTTAAACACAAGACACAAGTTAGAGAAGATTCAGAGGTATGCCACCAGACTCGTTCCGGAACTGAGAGGATTGAGCTACGAGGAAAGCTAAAGGAGCTGAACCTCACATCCCTGGAAAGCAGAAGAGTAAGGGGAGACATGATAACCACCTACAAAATTTCAGGGGAATTGACAGGGTGGACAAAGACAAACTCTTCAGCACGGGTGGGACACGAACAAGGGGACACAGGTGGAAACTTAGTACCCAGATGAGCCACAGAGACGTTAGAAAGAATGTTTTCAGTGTCAAGTAGTTAATGAATGGAATGCATTAAGCAATGATGTGGTGGAAGCTGACTCCATACACAGTTTCAAATGTAGATATGATAGAGCCCAATAGGCTCAGGAATCTGTACACCAGTTGATTGACAGTTGAGAGGCGGGACCAAAGAGCCAAAGCTCAACCCCCGCAAGCACAATTATGTAAATACAATTAGGTAAGTACAACGCACACACAAGGGGGGCCTCGTAGCCTGGTGGATAGCGCGCAGGACTCGTAATTCTGTGGCGGGGGTTTGATTCCCGCCACGAGGCAGAAACAAAACAATGGGCAAAGTTTTTTTCACCCTGAATGCCCCCTGTTACCTAGCAGTAAATAGGTACCTGTGGAGTTAGTCAGCTGTCACGGGCTGCTTCCTGGGGTGTGTGTGGTGTGGTGTAAAAAAAAAAGTAGTTAGCAAACAGTTGATTGACAGTTGAGAGGCGGGCCGAAAGAGCAAAGCTCAACCCCCGCAAACACAACTAGGTGAATACACACACACACACACACACACCACACACACACACACACACACACACACACACACACACACACACACACACACACACACACACACACAATCCAACTAAACAAAATATTGACAAAAACTTCGCCAATATTTGTTGAAGATTTTTCTGATACAAAACATATTGCAAATGTCATTCAAAAGGTCAAGAGTGATTGTATATATTTTGGTAAGCAGAAATATTTAATATGAACCAAAGTTCACTACTTTAACTTGTATAATATTAATATTAATGTTAATTATAATAATAATTCTAAATTAATTATTATTATTATTATTATTATTATTATTACTATTTAAAATATTTGTATTATTATTATTTTTAACATAATTATTATTCCCAAAAATTACATTAATGTGGTGAATCAATGATAAATCAGTAGGAGTACTGAGAAGGATTTGAACCTGCACATTGGGTACTCCCAAGCACGCGCCTTGACCCGCTACACCACGACATGCTCAAACCATTGCAACCTGCAACATTCACATGAATCCTTTACTCTAGTGGTATAGAGGTTTCCTCTCAAACCCAGTCAGGACTTCACATATGGGAGGTGTTGTTATGCTTTTTACCATGTTATGGTGTAATGGTTCAAGGCGTGTGCTTGGTAGTACCCAGTGTGTGAGGGACAGAGAAGGACAAGGAAGTGTGTGAGGGTCAAAAAGATAGGTTCAAGGAGGTCTGGAACTTAGCTGTCTATTACATGCTAATATCTGACCCACACAACCTATTCCATCTGACCCATACAACCTATTCCATCTGACCCAACAACCTATTCCATCTGACCCACACAACCTATTCCATCTGACCCACACAACCTATTCCATCTGACCCACACAACCTATTCCATCTGACCCACACAACCTATTCCATCTGACCCACACAACCTATTCCATCTGACCCATACAACCTATTCCATCTGACCCACACAACCTATTCCATCTGACCCATACAACCTATTCCATCTGACCCACACAACCTATTCCATCTGACCCAACAACCTATTCCATCTGACCCACACAACCTATTCCATCTGACCCATACAACCTATTCCATCTGACCCACACAACCTATTCCATCTGACCCACACAACCTATTCCATCTAACCCACACAACCTATTCCATCTGACCCACACAACCTATTCCATCTGACCCATACACCTATTACATCTGACCCACACAACCTATTACATCTGACCCACACAACCTATTCCATCTGACCCACACAACCTATTACATCTGACCCACACAACCTATTACATCTGACCCACACAACCTATTCCATCTGACCCACACAACCTATTACATCTGACCCACACAACCTATTACATCTGAACCCATCTGACCCACACAACCTATTCCATCTGACCCACACAACCTATTCCATCTGACCCACCACAACCTATTCCATCTGACCCACACAACCTATTACATCTGACCCCACAACCTATTACATCTGACCCACACAACCTATTCCATCTGACCCACACAACCTATTACATCTGACCCATCTGACCCACACAACCTATTCCATCTGACCCACACAACCTATTACATCTGACCCATCTGACCCACACAACCTATTCCATCTGACCCACACAACCTATTCCATCTACTAGAGCTCGGCCATGCAGAGCTCAGTCATGAGTAATTCACTCTTCCAGAGCTGGTCTGTCTGTCTGACTGTCTATCTGTCTGTCTGTCTGTCTGTCTGTCTGACTGTCTATCGTCTGTCTGTCTGTCTGTCTGACTGTCTATCTGTCTGTCTGTCTGTCTGTCTGTCTGTCTGTCTGTCTGTCTGTCTGTCTGACTGTCTATCTGTCTGTCTGTCTGTCTGTCTGTCCGAAGTTGGAGGCCAGACGGTTGTGGGAAGCCTCACTCCAACTTTGCAGGGTGAATGGTCTGTGGTACAGGACGGACATAGGCTGGCCGTGGGTAGGCCTAAGTTAAATGCTTAAAGAAATATAGCCTGTAATCCAAACCTGCTCCGTGTGCGACTTTCATGACGTTGGAAATAAAATCAGGTATGTGGTGTCCGTAGAGTGTTAAAGTCACTTCTTTCCTTCACCCTTTTCATGATTTATTTTTTTTATGTAAATGTAAAGATCTATCTGTATGTTTGGACGGGAGAGGGGGGAGGGTAGGAGATGTGGGAGAGGAGGGGGAGGGACGGTTGAAGGGGGGGGAGGTAGAGAGTGGGAGAAAGAGGAAGGGTGGAATGTGTGGTAGGGGGAGAAGAGACAGATTGTCCCGGGCACCGCCGGGTAGCCTTGCTACTTAATTATAAACAGGGAATTAATAATATTTTCGAAGCATTGAAAAACATACACATTAAAAATTAATTCCTTAAAATTATTTGCATCAGTTTATTTCTCTTGACTCAAAATTAAATGACTTTTGAAATGTGTTTAGTAGTGACTGATATAAATCAATTTCTAAAAAAGTCAAACAATTTTAGCTAGCCTCGTTAACTTTGAAGGGTGACTGGTTTGCGTTAAGGGACTATCATACGCTGCTCGTGGTCGGCCCCAGTGTCTCCCTTTAAGAGAAATCGGCTCCCATGGCGACCAACGTACAATTGGGAAAGATGAAATGATGGTCGCCGAGTCCATAGAGTTTCATTATATATTCGCACTGGCAAAATGCATTTTCTGACGGCAGATTTGCACTTCAGGCACACCAGACCTTTACCTGGCACAACCTTTTGGGTGGACCCGGGCACCGCCGGGTGCCATCTAATGTGTACCAAACTATAAGGCTTTAATATCCAATATACAAGTAATAAGCTGCCAGGAATACAGAAGATTAAGAATTAAGTCCTTAAACTCGCTCTCAATAAGGTGATTACAGAGTTTAATTGCACAGTTATGTAATTACATCGCATTTATAAAGGATTTTGACATATAATGACTATTTAACGCCCCGTAAACACCTGACTCAACACCTGTACTAACTATATTAACACTACACTCAGATGTTTAGAGACTAAACAACACAATTATCAAATAACTCAATTATAAATGATTTGGGGATTGAATAACATTCCAAAATGGCCATTGATTTAACTGCTGTCGTGATGTGGCCCAATATTTATTGACCACAGGACTCTGAGGAGCGTCGTGGAGGACTGAACTGCTGGTTTATCAAGTGCTAGTTAACTGCCTTCTTACCGGAATTACTTATAGCATTACCTTGGAAATAATTTTTTTTTATGCAGTCTTGAAAATGTTATGCATCTTGAGTTAAGAACATAAAGAACTTAGTGACAGAAGTTAAGAACAAGGAGATCACAATAACAGGTAATTAAGAACAAAGAGAACACAATAACAAGTAATTAAGAACAAGGAGATCACAATAACAGGTAATTAAGAACAAAAAAACAGGTAATTGAGAACAAGGAGAACAAAAAACAGGTAATTAAGAACAAGGAGAGCACAATAACAAGTAATTAAGAACAAGAACAAAATAACAGGTAATTAAACACATGTGCGGTTCGCAACTACATAATTACTTTATAATTATGTTTAGGTAGTTTGAAAGTCATCATTAAATCAGTCAAATTCATCAACTGATGAAGATTAAGCCCCCCCCCCCACGAGAGGCGGCATGGGCATGAGTATCCTGTAGGTGAAAGTCTTCACTTTCCTTATGAGGACCACTCATGGTTCCCTCGATAGATCTTGGCCCTCACACGCATGGGGTCCATGGTTCGAGTCTCCTAGAGCTAAGGTGAATGAGGGAAGTGAGGTGTTACACGGTGTTGGCTGGGAGGTGCGGCTACTGATGAGTGTTTAATATGTTGTGCTTCGACTATGTCAAATAATTTTATTCTTGTCGTCGCCTAAGCTGTGGCAGAGTTTCTTTCACCCTATGCCCCTGTTACCTAGCAGTAAAATAGGTACCTGGGTGTTAGTCAGCTGTCACGGGCTGCTTCCTGGGGGTGGAGGCCTGGTCGAGGACCGGGCCGCGGGGACACTAAAAAGCCCCGAAATCATCTCAAGATAACCTCAAAATAGCCTCTATTCTTACATCTATTCTTACAACAATACCAGTTTTCGGTCTATTCTCACGACATGGCAAGTTTTTATAGGATAAATCTTACTTTATGTCTACGAAACTTCTTTTTTATATTTGAAATTATGGATAATTTACCATGACAATTTTGTCAGTTTCTTCAAGCGTTGTATGTGTCTCTCTGTGTACACAGTGTGTGTGTATGTGTCCCCTGTGTACACAGTGGTGTGTATATGTGTCTCCTGTGCACACAGTGTGTGTGTATGTGTCCCCTGTGTACACAGTGGTGTGTATATGTGTCTCCTGTGTACACAGTGGTGTGTGTATGTGTCTCCTGTGTACACAGTGGTGTGTATATGTGTCCCCTGTGTACACAGTGGTGTGTGTATGTGTCTCCTGTGTACACAGTGGTGTGTGTATGTGTCCCCTGTGTACACAGTGGTGTGTGTATGTGTCTCCTGTGTACACAGTGGTGTGTATATGTGTCCCCTGTGTACACAGTGGTGTGTGTATGTGTCTCCTGTGTACACAGTGGTGTGTATGTGTCTCCTGTGTACACAGTGTGTGTGTATGTGTCCCCTGTGTACACAGTGGTGTGTGTATGTGTCCCCTGTGTACACAGTGGTGTGTGTATGTGTCCCCTGTGTACACAGTGGTGTGTGTATGTGTCCCCTGTGTACACAGTGGTGTGTGTATGTGTCCCCTGTGTACACAGTGGTGTGTGCATGTGTCCCCTGTGTACACAGTGTGTGTGTATGTGTCCCATGTGTACACAGTGGTGTGTACGTATCTCCTGTGCACACTTTCAGCTGGCCTTGGCGTGAGGAGTGGTTGCCAACTCGTCTTTTATTACACCATTACGTACAGGAAACACCCATTGACAATAAATTTATGGTGTCCAGACCGACCGCCAGGATCCCCAACTGCCCAATTACAATAGTTGGCCTCGTTTAATGAATATATATGTTATAAGATACATAATGAATATTTATATAAGATACAAAATGAATATATATATATATATATATATATATATATTATATATCTATATATATATATATATATATATATATATGTGGTGTGTGTGTGTGTGTGTGTGTGTGTGTGTGTGTTATAACCCACTCCCTCATCCGATGCATTCCCAAATGATCTAATGCTCTCATCAGAAAATTGGGAACATCAAATGATCTGATGTTCCCATCACTGCAATATAAGAAAAATAGTTAAAAAAGAGGAAAGGAAAAACAATGAAAAAATAAACAAATAAACTATACTCACGAACAACTGTCAGCTGTGTTGTTTACTCATAGTAAACTACACAGCTCAATTCCAATGCAATATCACACAAAATAATTAAATCAAAATGAAAATAAATCGAATCTATGAAAATTCAATTTATCAATGAAATCAGAAACGTTGAAATGGAATCTTAACATATTTAGAATAGTGTGTGTTGCTCTTATGTGCAACAGATGGTGCTGTTTCTAAAAAAAAAATGTTTTTATCTGTCACAGGTGTGTCATCTATACTTCTACTTACGAAATTAACGATATGGTAAACAACACAGCTTAATTCCAACGCAATGTCACACAAAATAATTAAATCAAAATGAAAATAAATCGAATTACATGAAATTTCAATTTATCAATGCAATCGGAAACATTGAAATGGAATCGTAACATAATTTTGTACAGCGTGTGTTGCTATTACGTGCAACAGATGGCGCTGTTTTTCAAGAAAGGCATGTTTTACCTGTCACAGATGTGTCATCTATATAGTATGTATATAAAACAAACGCCTATTCGAATGCAACATTGTGTCAAAATTTCAAAGCAATCAGTGAAGAACTTTCGGAGATTACAGCGTGTGTTGCTCTTACGTCCAACAGATGGCGCTTTAAAAAAAAAAAACATGTTTTTTCCTGTCACAGGTGAGGCATGAATATAGTAGTATATAAAAATACGCGCCTATTCGATTGCAACAATGTGTCAAAATTAAAAAGAAATCGGTAAAGAGGTTTCGAAGATTTCCCCTCACATGAAAAACACAGTTTTTCAAAAAAATCATGTTTTTTCCCATCACAGGCGTGACATCTATATAGTATGTATATAAAAACCTGCTCGGATGCGAAAGGAACGTTGTGTGAAAATTTCAAAGCAATCGGTGTTGAACTTTCGGAGATTAGCGACTTTGAACAAACGAACATTTCCATTTTTATTTATATAGATTATTATTATTATTATTATATTATTATTATTATTATTATTATTATTATATAGAGGAGAGTCGTAACTTTTCAGTGTTACTAATGTGTTGAGTGTGACAGTGTTTAAGATCTTTGATCTATGACACTCAAGTCATATTCACTACAACACACACAGACTGAAGACTCAGCTTTACCCAGAGACTCAACTTCAACACCCACATACAATACATTACCCTAAAAGTCTCAAAAACGGCCGGTTCCTAACTCAGATATTATGTCCCCCACTCTGCTCTCTTCTCATTATACAATCTATCCCTATCTTAAACACGGTGTCTGTGTATGGGGTTCAACCACTGCAAATCGCCTCATGACCATCATCGCCCATCAAAAATCTGCTATCAGAACTATAACAAACTCTGTCTTCAGACAACACACAGCCCCTCCATTTAAGTCTCTTAACATGCTAATCATACACTCACTCCACACATTCTCAAGTGCTATCTACATGTATTACAAATTCACGTTATATCTTGTATCAAACAGATATACACCAGAGACATCCTCTATTTAACGTGTTTATATTCAGTTTATCAATACAATTTCCAGGAAGAGTTATAGGTGTGTGTACTGTTGACCTGATGTTGCAAGCTTGCCAATTCACCTTTGCAAATCATTACAGCCTAGCCTATTATTTCCTCAGCATTTGTCGAGAGTCCAATCAAAGGCAACGTGGCCTTTGATGAATGCGTACTTGTATAGAGAGAGCAGAGGTTGTTAACGGGATGAGGGATTCCTTTGAAACAACGGATCATTCGAGTGTGAATTATTGCTTCTAGGGCAAACAGGCAATCATCGCGAGGCTGAACACCCAGGACGGGTCTCAAGCCGTCCACTGGGACTAGCTCACTGGGGTCACTCTGGCCGCCACTCTTCACGCTCTGGGGATCACAAGCACACACACACACATTATTAATTAAATACCTGTTCTTTCGACCCTGTGATAGCATAATTATATTCACTTATTGTAACACCTGACGGGGTAGGGGGCACCAGACGATGCTCGGGGGTCTGTCTCTCTCTCTCTCTCTCTCTCTCTCTCTCTCTCTCTCTCTCTCTCTCTCTCTCTCTCTCTGAGTCTGCTACCTAGGGAAGGAGAGGGGAGGGGGAAAAGAGAAAAAGGTAACATGGTATGGGAAACGATCACTGCCATGGAGGTCATCAAGAACTCGCCACGAGAAATCCAAATAAAGAACCGAGGAGCAGAGAGAAAAATCAAGACAGGAAAGTGTGCGAGTTCGAGAGTCCAAATGGGTGGGTTCACCAGAATTCAGAAAGACACAGGGAAGAAGAAAAGACGAAAGGTTCAAGAAGGCGACCCCACGTGTTTATCAGAACATTACCACAGAGGGTATGTCGACAATTGAAGTCACCCAGCAGGAGCACAGGCTCCGGCAAGGAGTCCCGTAGGGGTTAAGATCAGGAAGAGAAAGCGGGACATTTGAGGAGAGATAAATGAAACAAACTGTATACCATTTACTCACAAAGACACGGGCACCAGAACATTGGAGAGACGACGGAAAAAGTAGAGGGACGAAGGGAACATCAGAACGAATCAAGAGAACAGTAGAGTTATCGGCCCCAGCGAAAGCTGGGGGGGGGGGTAGAGAAAGAAATAGCCAGGGAAGCGACCAGGACAAGCACCAAGCAACGGCTCCTGGAGACAAACAGAAAGGAGCGAAAACTGTGAAATCAGAAGTTTAAGTTCATGAAAATTGGCGTAATATCCGCGAATATTCCATTGAAGAATAGACATCGACAAGAAGAGAAAGGACAGCAACAGAGAACAATGAAGGAACAAAGGTTAAAAAGGATCAAATCATGTTAAAGAAGATCAGGATCAGGATCAGAGTCAGCAAAGTCAGGGTTAAGGGGCATGGGTAAACTGAGTAAGCAAGGGCAGCAACCGAGAGGGAAGCGGGGGCCAAAGAAACCTCCATAGCAGGAACAGGGGGCTCGACCACCTTAACGGGAGGGGATGGAGTGATAGAGTCAGAGGTGGAGGCAGCCCTCGAGGTAGCTACTCCGCCAGGAGCTGGGCTCCCTCAGTCATCTGCCAGCGCTCAGAGGAGACGGACGTCACTCCGTCCTCCAGGACGTTCCTCCATCTCCACTCTTTTATTTTAGGCCTTCTGCCTTACCAAAACATGTCTAACTTTTCAATAAACATTCGCTACTGTCGCTGGGCACACGACCAACTACAAGCAATCACTATAAACTGGCTTAAAATCGTGCTTACCACAGATTGTCTAGTCGAGGGCGCTCCCCCTCTGACGGAGTTTGATCAGGGTGCTCCCACAGCCCACGATAATGTCTCTGGGCGGCTTAATAAACTCTCCTCGCTGGCCAGGACTTGAGACCAAACGTTACCAGCTCGATTCCACATCTGGAACGTCTGCACACTTCCTTCCTCTTGAAGGTATATCACTAGGGGCTCCTCTCTGACAGGAGCTCACACGGAGCACAGCTTTCCCTCACGATGTCTGGTACTCAAGTGGGGTCAGAGCCCTCTCGAAGCGAGCCTCACGCCTCCAGCAAATTATCCACATATCATAACCAGTCATTTATCTATTTTCTCATTCACTGCCCACATTCTTAAACTCTCTGTAAAATTTACCCAATTATTTTTACATATGAATCTTCATGTCAGTATATCTCCGACCTCCTAGTCAGGTCAGGCTTGATAGAATAATTCTCAAAGGGGAGACTCGTTTTTCGGCTGCCTGGGATCATAACACGGCGAACTTGGTGCCACGCCCCAGGAAAAGACAAACACTCCCTGTACTTCAAGGTCAGGACAGTTGCCTCAAATTTGTAATGTACACACGCGCGGGAGAAGGTAGGGCCACACCACAATTGAGGCAGCGAGCCTGGGGAGAAGTGCACTCCAACTTAGCGTGACCTTCGTCCCCACATATGGGGCAGAGAGAGACAGTACTGGAGCATCTGAGGGCATAATGTCCGAACTTCCAGCACTTATTATAAAGCCGAGGAGAGGGAATGTACTCCTGAACGGAGCACCAGCATGAATGACAGAGGGCGGAAGTGTCCGACCATCAAAGGTAACCTTCACAACCCGAAGGGGCAAGCGGCTACGGCCACGAGGGGGTCGAGTGAACGTGTTTACCTGGAGAACAGAATGGCCTTGGACCTCGAGGATATGTTGAATATCATCGTGGCACTCCTTGAGGTTCCTAATACCGTTTGCAACATGGGGTGAGAGAACAGTGCCAACACTGGCATTTAACTGAGCGTTTTTGGAGACCTGAACAAGGGTCTCCCCAATGCAGGACAAAGCGGCCAAGTGGGTAGCTGCATCCTGAGAAGGAGCAGCAACAACACGTGTACCAAGACGGGTGGAGTTAAAAGTAACAGAGGCATCGACGGAATGAACAAAGTGCCTATGGAGGGAGAAATCATCAGGAGGAGTAGAATCTAAATGATGGAGGTCAAAGTACTTAACCCACGTAGCAAGACCAAACAAGGCATGGTACAAATTAGTATGGGAAGGGAGCATATGAGAGCGGCTGTGGCGGGGATGGCAGTGAGAACCCCTAGAGAGAGTAGGGTCATAAGGTGCAGTAGTCACATTGAGCGATGGAGCTGTGCTAGGAGACGAGGTGGTCATCACAGCAGGGCTTGGGGCTCGACCATACTACAGAGGGGAGAGGGGAGTAGTCTGGTCTGGGCCCAATGTAGCGGGAGCTACAAAGCCCGGTCTTCCAGCACAGTCCGATTCAGGGGCCTGGTCGCCCACCCTATGAGCCTGGGTAGGAGAAGTCGTGTCGTCATCCATGCAGCAGTCGTTCTAAAAGTCTGGGGTCTGGAACCAAGGGATACCATCTACCAGGGCAGCCAGGGAGACCGAGTGCAGCCAGTGTAGGAAGAGGCGCGTCGTCCCAGTGGTGCGTCGCATTTTTAAAAGGGGAGTCCTACTGCATTGTCCATTCTCCCACACTGGTGCAAAGACCCCAGTCCCCTTATTGCATCAACCTGGACACCCAGCCATCAACTCAGGGCGGCCTCTCACGGGCGACCCTTCCAGTGGGCAGTCCGATGGCTCACAAGGCTCCTACATAGCGCCTATCTGCCCGTACAACACTCAAAGAGGGGGCAAAGGCAACCCTCACCGGTCCCAGGGAGGTGTACGTGAACCTTCACCACGACAAGGCGGCACCACGGAGAATATACAATCACAATTCACCATGAAAATTCAGGTAAGAGGAAAAACTATATAACCCCCGCACGTGATCGCCCTATTTTATGGTGGACGCTGAACATAGATACCCACATGAAGGTCAGAGATGTTGCTAGATAACCCCTGTGGGTGTTGTTGGGATACTGGCCCCTGTGGCTGTTGTTGGGATACTGGCCCCTGTGGCTGTTGTTGGGATACTGGCCCCTGTGGCTGTTGTTGGGATACTGGCCCTGTGGCTGTTGTTGGGATACTGGCCCCTGTGGCTGTTGTTGGGATACTGGCCCCTGTGGCTGTTGTTGGGATACTGGCCCTGTGGCTGTTGTTGGGATACTGGCCCCTGTGGCTGTTGTTGGGATACAGCTCCCTATGGCTGTTGTTGGGATACAGCTCCCTGTGGCTGTTGTTGGGATACTGGCCCCTGTGGCTGTTGTTGGGATACTGGCCCCTGTGGCAGTTGTTGGGATACAGCTCCCTGTGGCTGTTGTTGGGATACAGCTCCCTGTGGCTGTTGTTGGGATACAGCTCCCTGTGGGTGTTGTTGGGATACAGCTCCGTGTGGCTGTTGTTGGGATACTGGCCCCTGTGGCTGTTGTTGGGATACCGGCCCCTGTGGCTGTTGTTGGGATACTGGCCCCTGTGGCTGTTGTTGAGATACAGGCCCCTGTGGCTGTTGTTGGGATACCGGCCCCTGTGGCTGTTGTTGGGATACTGGCCCCTGTGGCTGTTGTTGGGATACCGGCCCCTGTGGCTGTTGTTGAGATACAGGCCCCTGTGGCTGTTGTTGGGATACCGGCCCCTGTGGCTGTTGTTGGGATACAGGCCCCTGTGGCTGTTGTTGAGATACAGGCCCCTGTGGCTGTTGTTGGGATACAGGCCCCTGTGGCTGTTGTTGGGATACAGCTTCCTGTGGCTGTTGTTGGGATACAGCCCCTGTGGCTGTTGTGGGATACTGGCTCCTGTGGCTGTTGTTGGGATACAGGCCCCTGTGGCTGTTGTTGGGATACAGGCCCCTGTGGCTGTTGTTGGGATACAGGCACTGTGGCTGTTGTTGGGATACTGGTCCCTGTGGCTGTTGTTGGGATACAGGCCCCTGTGGCTATTGTTGGGATACTGGTCCCTGTGGCTGTTGTTGGGATACTGGCCCCTGTGGCTGTTGTTGAGATACAGGCCCCTGTGGCTGTTGTTGGGATACAGGCCCCTGTGGCTGTTGTTGGGATACTGGTCCCTGTGGCTGTTGTTGGGATACAGGCCCCTGTGGCTGTTGTTGGGATACAGCTCCCTGTGGCTGTTGTTGGATACAGCCCCTGTGGCTGTTG
>WNGS01087021.1:5853414-5866768 GCA_020271785.1 Procambarus virginalis
CTCCAATCTCCTGCGTGTCTCTGTCTCCCAATCTATCTTCCCATGGTTGAAGTCTCCCATGCTTAGTATGCCATATCCATTCCTGCTACGACAGAGCTCTCTCTCTATATGTTAATGGTGGCCATATGTTTTTATCATATTCCTGTCTGCGTCTTCGTGTCATTGGTGGTGGGATTATATATGGACTACGACTATAATTTTTTGCCCTCAGATTGTTATTGTACCTTTATTATCCAGCTGAAAACCTTCACATGCCCTGAACAACCAACTCCTCAAAATCCCAGCCTTTCTTACCAGCAGAGGCTACACCACCACCACCTCTTCTTCCCTCTCTTTCCTCATAACATAATAGTCCTGGGAGAACACTGCGTTTTTTATGGTTTGTTAGTTTTGTTTCTGCGAGAGCTATTATGTATGGGGTTTCACTCTAGTACACATCTCGTACATAGTTCATTTGCTTTTATTTGTAAATTCCATCTATGTTAGTGTACATTGCCTTGAGACTCAACTTTCTACTGTCCCTTCTCAAACTCCCCTCCCTTTGGGATGAGTGTTCTAACTGGTGACAGAGAGAGATAAGAGGGAGGGCAGGAAGAGCCAGCAGGAGCAGCGCAGCAGGCAGCAGGGGAGGCGGCAGAGAAGAAGCGCGCGAGTAGGAGCCAGCGGGAGCAGCTAGGGCAGTAGAGAGAGGCGGCGCTTATTGAGAGAGCGAGGGCGAGAGAGAGGGTGCGGGAGAAGCGGGTGAATGGTTCGTGTTGGACTGGGGGGTGAGGTGTGGGTGCGGGCACTGGGGGTGGGGGGGGGCGGTGGTGGTGCCAGGTCAGTCAGGTCAGACCTGTGTGTGTGTGTGTGTGTGTGTGTGTGTGTGGTGTGGTGTGTACTCACCTATTTGTACTCCTATTTGTGCTTGCGGGGGTGAGCTTTGGCTCTTTGGTCCCGCCTCTCAACTGTCAATCAACTGGTGTACAGTTCCTGAGCCTACTGTGCTCTATCATATCTCACATTTGAAACTGTGTATGGAGTCAGCCTCCACCACATCACTGCCTAATGCATTCCATCTGTTAACTACTCTGACACTGAAAAAAGTCTTTCTAACGTCCCTGCGCTCATTTGGGCACTCAGTTTCCACCTGTGTCCCCTTGTTCGCGTACCACCCGTGTTAAACAGTTTATCTTTATCTCACTCTGTCAATTCCTCGAGATTTATAGGTAGTGATCATGTTCCCTTACTCTTCTGTCTTCTAGTTCGTAAGGTGCATTTCTCGCATTTCACATAACATAAACATAAACATATAATATAATACCTAATAACCATAAAATAAGTCCATTACTGGCAGCTAACGAACCAAAAGATTCCTGAATAAATTGTGTAGTTTTCAAGAAGCAATAAACAAAGGAAAAACACAGCCGGAGAAGAAAGGTATTTTTAGATTTACGTTCTGACTTGTGCCTTTGTTGCTCTTCCCCTCCTGTAATAAGGGCAAAAAATTGGAAAATAAAATGGATTTTACCTCCCGCGGGCAATATGGCGACCACTGGATGATAATCTGGCCCGCCCTGGTTGCACACTCGCTGTTTCTGCAAATGATCCCAGATGCGCTGTTGCGACTATCTTTGGTTACATAGTCAAGTTAGGATTCACAACATAGATGGCGCTGTGGTAGCCATCGTTTGGTTCACACATAGTCGCTGTGGTCAAGCGTCAAAACATAGGATGGTCCACCTGGCTGTTGCAGTCACCAGCGCATCAAAAATAGGAGTTTGTTCCCACAACCATAGATGGCGCTGTTGCAGTCACCAGCGCGTCAAACAATAGAGTTTGGTTCCCACAACCATAGATGGCGCTGTTGCAGTCACCAGCGCGGCAATAGTAGAGTTTGGTTCCCACAACCATAGATGGCGCTGCTGCTCTTCACTTCATAATTATGTTTGCGTGTTAAACACTGAAGAGTACAAACAGTGTTTCATTATCTGAGCAGTCCGTCCCCCTAAGATATCCCAATGTCAAGACAACTGTAGTACTAAATTGCCCCTTATCCAAACCTACCAGAGGTCCCACAACAGAAACGGGACAGTATGTCAGTTTCGCGAGCCGCTACTATTTGCTAGTACGACAATTTTTGGCCTTAAGTAGAGTGTACGTCAAAATACGACGTGCTATTAGGAGGACGAGTTGATCTGTGGCCGGCAGCCTCTCTGGAGCATCAATTAGGACCACACCAGCTACTCCTACTATGGTTATCTTGAGATGATTTCGGGGCTCAGCGTCCCCGCGGCCCGGTCCGCGACCAGGCCTCCTTTTGTTACACATCCCCCAGGAAGCAGCCCGTAGCAGCTGTCTAACTCCCAGGTACCTATTTACTGCAAGGTGAACACGGGCATCAGGGTGAAAGAAAACTGTCCATTTGTTCCCGCCTCCACCGGGGACCGAACTGTAAAAACAATGTGGTAACTATTTAATATATACCAGTTACCCCTTAAACTCATCACCATAAATACCATAAACGGCCACAAATCTTTCTTTATAAATTAAAATCACTTATTACAAATCTAATCAGAAATAACATTAGCCTCCTGTCCATTTTTACCAGCAGATAATTTATGCCTCGCCAAATATTACCATAATTAAATCAGGGATAAAAATCCAGCGACTCTTTATAACGAGTAAACTATTTTTGTCACACAATTACGGGCTCTCAGACCATGGATAATATTGGAACGGAGCGCGGCGTGCGCGAGGGCTCAGATGCTCTTGTAAAACATCGTATTGCTTTTGTTATTAGTTTCCCTGTAATTGTTTAATTGTTCTCGCTTTCGTTCGTGGTTGGAAATAGAAGGCACGCGTGCGTGTGTGTGGATGTGTATTGATCTGTTGGTCACTCACCCCCTTATGAGCTTCAATGGCTTTCCCTAAACGCCGCTTTTTCCACCCATGTTGTCTTTTTTCCTGATGACGTTTTTCCTTGCTGTTTTTTGTCCTTGATCTGCAGCCGACGACTTTTGTTGTAAACCAACCGGTCTCCACCGATAAGGTGCATCAAGGGGGGGGGGAAGTGTACACACCGAGGTGTAACCCACTTAAAGGTATACTCACACTTAGTCTACTCTCGTCCTGGACTAGAGTATACTTGCCGGCTAGATAGTAAGCTGCTTTGTGGCCTTAATAACCTCCCATACGTTAATAGGCGTTAAGGCCAACACCAAACCAACCAACAAAGGCCAAATGCTCGTTAATCTAGCCACCAAATCCGTTTTTAATGCAACCCGGCCTCAGACCAAGTCCATTCCATCCAGCGGTCGACCCTAGAGAGACATTCATCAGTTTTAACATACTGTTCATTCAAAACTGGAATTTTCTAAAATATAAATGAATATTGTTTTTGATTATATACTGTGCATATTTAGGCATTGGTTAACTTAGGCGTTTAGGTTCTGTTGGCGATTATTTTTTGCTCTAATGGCGAAATGAATGTCGCTCACCCAGCCCGTCCTCCAAACAAAGACCAAAAGTCCATTCCATGCACCCGCCAAACCCCTGCTGTTTACCTGTTTATGAATGAAAAATGGTTCACACACGGCAAGGAGCCAATCGGCCGAGCGGACAGCACGCTGGACTTGTGATCTTGTGGTCCCGGGTTCGATCGTGGGCGCCGGCGAGAAACAATGGGCAGAGTTTCTTTCACCCTATGCCCCTGTTACCTAGCAGTAAAAATAGGTACCTGGGTGTTAGTCAGCTGTCACGGGCTGCTTCTTGGGGGTGGAGGCCTGGTCGAGGACCGGGCCGCGGGGACACTAAAGTCCCGAAATCATCTCAAGATAACCTCAAGATAACGACTCACAACTGATGACGTCCGAACACTTCCGGAACAAGTGCTTCACTGACGAATTTTGTTTGAACCACAACGCTGTAAATGCTTCAGCCACGTACTACAAGTACAAATAATCGCCAGCAGAACCTAAACACCTAACGTAACCAGTGCCTAAATATGCACAATTTGCTAATATGTAAGATTATTAGTTTATATATGAGAAAATTCCTATTTTGAATGAACAGCATGTTAAAATTGTTGAATACGTCTTTGGGGTCGACCGCTGGATGGAATGGACTTGTTCTAAGGACGAGTGACCCTTATCAGCGAAAACTAATATGCTTCGCGGCAAAGAAACACGCAGACAGACAGATAACTGAGGAGCCCCAGGAGTCCCTCAGGGTGACAAATTCTCTTCATGTTAACTATACTATTAATGAAGTGCCGTGGAGACTTGTGAGTCTTATAAATATCTTGGAGTCGAGGTTAATGATACAAATCTCATCAACAACCTGCGCAAAAAACTTCTTGGGCGTCTTAAACCTCTCAAAACTCTTGTTGGCAAAGGATTTGGCATTAACATAAAATATGCTCGTAGTTTTTATATTGCCTTTATACTATCTGTTGTTGATTATTATGCCTTGCAGCTTCTTAATTTGTCTCCTAAACAATTACAAGGCTTAGATGTAGTACAGAATGATGCCATGCGCATCATCCTGGGTTGTCCTAGAACTGTCAGAATTGTTAACATGAAAAAGGAAATAAAATTACCTCTCATTTATGAAAGAATAGTTCTACTTAGTACTATGTTTTGCGCCAAAACTTTGAAAAATAATGGTCCCCCCAGCTCTATTCAAATTAAATTGAGATCCATTCTAAACAATTCTGACTTTTCCCTCAGTCCGCCGCAAAAAGCTCCTTACAGTGTGTGGCTCAGTTATTGTGCCTATAATCTTCTGAAACTGAATGTGTCTCTTAATTTTTGATAAAACTGTTCACTATATTCCCCCTTGGAAAGATGTGCAGGTCACTTTGCATTATACCCCATCAGTGTAAAGCAAATGTATAACACTGAAACTATGAAATGTATAACATTAGAAGTCATCTTTAAAATCTCAAACCGATTGAATCCTATGCCTTTACTGATGGCTCTGTGCAGTTAGGCACTGGTAGAACAGGTTGTGCATGTGCAGTGTATAAAGGGAATGAAATGATCATGTCTAGTACACAGAGATTGAACAACTGGGCAAGCACGACACAGACCGAGCTATTGGGCATTTATCTAGCCACTGAATACCTTAAGCTCAATGGTGGTGGAGTTATTTTCTGTGACTCTAAAAGTGCTCTGCAGTCCTTAAATAACCCATCACAATGTATGTTGGAAGTAGCTTGTAATATTAAATGGAATGTAATTTTTGCCAATGATAATAACTCTTGTATAAAATTTGTGTGGCTCCCATCCTATGTTGGAGTTGGAAAACATGACTTTGTAGATCGTTTGGCCAATGAGGCTTGCAAGAAAGAAAACATTGATTATGACTTTGGACTATCTAATACAATTATTAGAAACATACAAATTAAAGAAATAAATTCAGATTTAGAAGAACTAGGAAATGCCCAGAGACCTGCAAGCTGCAGTATTAAAAGCTATGACAAGTTTTGTAATAATAGATATTTGTATGGTCAGCACAGTAACCGAACCAGGCAATGTGATGTAGTCACTGCGCGAATTCGCCTTGGCTATAGACACATCTGGCAGGTTAGTGAGGCTGAGCCACTACCAGAATACTCAGATTGTAATAAACCTTTACTGCATTCACTAGAACACTACATTGATGAATGTGAAACCGTAAAGGACTTTAGACCTCCTGGCCTCTTGTACCACCAACTGTGTAACTATTTCATTGACTCCTGACATTGTCAGGAGTCAATGAATGTTGTCAGGATGGACGATATCCTGACAATTTATCCAAAATTTGCTTGTCCATTTTAAAGATCGAAGAACAATTTTATTTATATTACTTTTAAGCTGCATCAGTTATGAACCCATCCCTGCCCTTGTGTGGCAGTGCACAATAGAATGTAGTTTTTACATATTCATACATTAAAACAGTGATTGTAACCATGATATATAAGTGCTTCAGCCTACAGTTTAGACCTATTGTCTTGTGTATGACCCTCTGTCCTGCGTGACAGTGAATACCAGCATTATCCTCACTTTAATAAGGCTTAATTGAAATCCTCAGATTAGGCAAAATTGTAATGAATTTTGTCAATAAAGATGTTAATAATAATAATCACCGGCCCCGCTCCACACAGAGAACACTATGTAGCAAAACCAAAAACTCGGCTCCCAGCTAAAACGCAAGAGTTATCCAGTGCCAGCCAAAAAACGTTCAAAATTGATCAACTATCCTGTGACCCAAGGCGATATATGCGCCAGGCGTTGTAACAATCGTTGAATAAGACGGCGTTGAATAGGGACGCCAAACGGCAGTATCAAAATCTATAATCGCGAGGCAGAACGTGATCGGGCGGGTCCGAGGCCTAGGAGGCGTCCAGACGTCCGCTCGGCGTCAAGGCTGAACCAGGCGTCGCCCTGGATGTTGATATTGTCACAGGCGCTCGCTTGTGATACGGAGTCGGCGCTTACATTTTCTTTGATTGTTGGTTGGTGACGAGGGAATACTTATATAATATTGAATTTTAGTAAGGTGCTTGAGGAAGAGAATTTATAACGTTTTGTCGGGAATGATAACGTTTTACGGTTTGATACTGTCCGATTGTGGAGGATTTATCGGTGCTACATCTGGCAACGCTGAGCTGCGTCAGTCCTGTTGTGTTCAGTGTTCTGCGCCAGTCTTGTGATCAGTGTTCTGCGTCAGTCCTGTGATCAGTGTTCTGCGTCAGTCCTGCTATGTTCAGTGTTCTGCGTCAGTCCTGTGATCAGCGTTCTGCGTCAGTCCTGCTATGTTCAGTGTTCTGCGTCAGTCCTGTGTTCAGTGTTCTGCGTCAGTCCTGCTATGTTCAGTGTTCTGCGTCAGTCCTGTGTTCAGTGTTCTGCGTCAGTCCTGTGTTCAGTGTTCTGCGTCAGTCCTGTGATCAGCGTTCTGCGTCAGTCCTGCTATGTTCAGTGTTCTGCGTCAGTCCTGTGTTCAGTGTTCTGCGTCAGTCCTGTGATCAGCGTTCTGCGTCAGTCCTGCTATGTTCAGTGTTCTGCGTCAGTCCTGCTATGTTCAGTGTTCTGCGTCAGTCCTGTGATCAGTGTTCTGCGTTAGTCCTGTGATCAGTGTTCTGCATCAGTCCTGCTATGTTCAGTGTTCTGCGTCAGTCCTGCTGTGTTCAGTGTTCTGCATCAGTCCTGTGTTTATGTTGAGCTGCGTCTGTCCTGTTTTGTTCAGTGTTCTGCGTCAGTCCTGTGTTCAGTGTTCAGCGTCAGTCGTGCTGTGTTCAGTGTTCAGCGTCAGTCTTGCTGTGTTCAGTGTTCAGCGTCAGTCGTGCTGTGTTCAGTTGTCAGTCGTGCTGTGTTCAGTGTTCTGCGTCAGTCCTGCTGTGTTCAGTGTTCAGCGTCAGTCGTGCTGTGTTCAGTGTTCTGCGTCAGTCCTGCTGTGTTCAGTGTTCTGCGTCAGTCCTGCTGTGTTCAGTGTTCAGCGTCAGTCGTGCTGTGTTCAGTGTTCAGCGTCAGTCGTGCTGTGTTCAGTGTTCTGCGTCAGTCCTGCTGTGTTCAGTGTTCAGCGTCAGTCGTGCTGTGTTCAGTGTTCAGCGTCAGTCGTGCTGTGTTCAGTGTTCTGCGTCAGTCCTGCTATGTTCAGTGTTCAGCGTCAGTCCTGCTGTGTTCAGTGATTTGTGTCAGTCCTGTGTTCAGTGTTCACGTTCAAGGCCCCGCACCACGTCCCGCACGCTCAAGACCGTAGCCACCCAGACCGTTATGTCACTACGATACCCACACACCACCATGACAAAACCGGTAAACAACTTCGGCGGATTAATTGAACTTTGCACCTTCAAAGCGCGATGTTAAAGGGGTACTTGTGTAAAGGAGAAAATGTAGATGTTTATCTCTCAGAATGTTTGGTAATATGTTTATTGTTTGTGATGTGTTTATATGTATGTATTAACACGACGTACTGAACGGGGTGAGAATAGCTTGAGCTACCTCATCCCTTTGTGTGTATTTTACCTCAATAAACTTATTTCAATTTCAATGTTAAGGGTTGTACTGAGAAGGGCAAATAGTCTGAGTCAAGAGGTATCTAAAATAGGGGGAGAGGCCCGGCCCCCAAGGAACAAAGGTTCCTAGTAATGATTCTATGTTTTAATATACAGGTCTGCTGTCTAGTAGCTCAGCATTTACACCACTTCAACAGGATGAATTGATATTTCTCATAATCTAACTTATTTATTACACACTCTAATAACCCCCCATATACATTAATACAATAAATCTCTTTACCACTCTACCTTACGTTAACCATCTTGGTCCACATAGACAGGATGCAAGGTTTACAGTTTCAACTAGGGTAAAGTCTACTTGGAGAAAGACACTAGTAAAGGCTCTAGGTAGCCTGGTAAGCACACATGGTCTCGCTAAAACACCCTAGAGTAATCTTAGGTATATAAACACTAGCTTAGGCTACACAAGAACTTAACTACACAATTTGCCAGAACACGGTAACATAGTATTATTCTTATCTTAGATAATCAATGTAGAATAAGGTAAGGGAAAGGGAGAAGGAGGAGGAGAACAGAGTCCACGAGGGAGAGTGTGAACACCACAACAGCCAGAACCAGAGAGGACGAGAGCATGTTGTTGTTATAGATTCAGCTACTCGGAACAAGTTCCAAGTAGCACGGGCTATGGTGAGCCCGTAATTTACCTGGCACAGGAGCGGGGCAAGAAGCACGGGCTATGGTTATCCTCGTGGACAGGAGATGTCTCTGTGAACGAGAGCAGCCTCCTCCGCTCTCTTAAATATGCTGCCGGGAAGGGTGCCTAGCTGATCGTACAGCCATAAACATTACAAGTCTTCACCGACATTCCTTACTAGTTATTTTAACAGTTCTAAGAATAGCTGATAACTAGTTCAATATATTTAACAGTCAACAACCCCAGAGTCTGAATAATCTGTGAGTAACAAGGTTCATCTTACGTCTGGCAAGGAAAACTGAGACAAATACGCATCAGGTATGAGAAGCCTTGAATATAAACGTTATTGTTAATTAAATATCCTTCATACACAACTATTTGGAACTCAATTTGATCTCTGGTTTCCAAATAGAACCAAGGTTGTAACACGCATTATAATTGCTCTTGAAAAATTATGTCCAACAGCATGTACAGGTTGGCAACGCTGACGAGCCGAGCCCCCAGTGACAAACAGCCAGTTAAGGACACCATTAACACACTCCTACAACACTTCCATATAACAATCAAACCCCATTTTGCAAATGGGTCTGTCACCCAGAACTTACCCAGTCTCTCTCTCTTAACACTGACCTGTTCAGACGGTCGACAGGTCGCCACCAGTCCAGGTTTATCACGGCAGAAGGTACGTCGGTGTCCGACACACGAAGAACATCTCTAATCATCTTGTAACAATGTACCAGCGACCTTCCAACTGCTCCCTACAATCGCCGAGCCCAACACCGACCTTAACCTCTTCGCCTGCAACTTTGAAATGCTCTTATAATCCACATTTACGAGAACAACTGGTTCCCAATTAGAAAAGAAATACACGTCGCTGGGTCTGGACAACATCTTCACAATACCCAGACATTGCGACGCGGCCGACCGCACGCGCTCAAGACAAAAGGTAATCACTTCAAGAAAATACCCACTAATTAAATCCCAGCAGGAGACATAAGACTCCACCGGAAGCCCATCCCCATTGGCACCTTTCCTCCCTCTCCCCCAAAGGTGTGAACAACGTACCAAACCGTCTGCGTCCTTCCTCGGCCACTAGTGCCCAACCGTCCTCCCGCGACAATACCGGAAGACAATGAGAGATAAAATACTTCTGCCAAGCCCAATCTCCTGTAACAACCAGGAAAATATCTCTCTCCCTCATTCTCTCTCTCTTCCTTTCTTTTCCCTCCTTCACCCCAGGTAGGATGGGGTGTACATATACCCCGGGTAGGATGGGGTGTACATATACCCCAGGTAGGATGGGGTGTACATATACCCCGGGTAGGATGGGGTGTACATATAGCCCAGGTAGGATGGGGTGTACATATACCCCAGGTAGGATGGGGTGTACATATACCCCGGGTAGGATGGTGTGTACATATACCCCGGGTAGGATGGGGTGTACATATAGCCCAGGTAGGATGGGTGTACATATACCCCAGGTAGGATGGGTGTACATATACCCCGGGTAGGATGGGGTGTACATATACCCCGGGTAGGATGGGGTGTACATATGGTAGGATGGGGTGTACATATACCCGGGTAGGATGGGGTGTACATATACCCCGGGTAGGATGGGGTGTACATATAGCCCAGGTAGGATGGGGTGTACATATACCCCGGGTAGGATGGGGTGTACATATACCCCAGGTAGGATGGGGGTGTACATATACCCCGGGTAGGATGGGGTGTACATATACCCCGGGTAGGATGGGGTGTACATATACCCCAGGTAGGATGGGGTGTACATATGCCCCGGGTAGGATGGGGTGTACATATACCCCGGGTAGGATGGGGTGTACATATACCCCGGGTAGGATGGGGTGTACATATACCCCGGGTAGGATAGGGTGTACATATACCCCGGGTAGGATGGGGTGTACATATACCCCGGGTAGGATGGGGTGTACATATACCCCGGGTAGGGGGTGTACATATACCCCAGGTAGGATGGGGTGTACATATACCCAGGTAGGATGGTGTGTACATATACCCCGGGTAGGATGGGGTGTACATATACCCCGGGTAGGATGGGGTGTACATATACCCCAGGTAGGATGGGGTGTACATATACCCCGGGTAGGATGGGGTGTACATATACCCCGGGTAGGATGGGGTGTACATATACCCCGGGTAGGATGGGGTGTACATATACCCCAGGTAGGATGGTGTCAGTATAGGTGACTTAGGAATTTTTGGTGAATATCATTATTTTAATGTTTCTCCTTTGACTTGACATTAAGCATTTTCTTGAAGGTACCCTTGGTTCTGTGTGAGATTGGTAGTACCAGGTTACACTCAACTGTAAATATTGTTTAGACAGTTTAATGAAATATATTTAAGAGCACCAGTGTGAAAACTTAGAGAGGAAGAGTGGTAACAGGTGGCCTGGTAAGGGTATCAATGGTATAAGCTGTTACACTCACTCCTCCTCCTTCCCATGCAGGTTCTCGAGCTCCCTCCGGATGTATAAAAGCGCCCCGTCCGTGTTTGATACAACTGAGCCATCAGGCATATTACGACTCGCTAACAATACCGAATCGCGATCCGCCTTCTCCTTACGAAGCAAATACTGTGAGAGTCGCTCCCAGAACAACTCCTCACTCCTGCCCTCTCCCTCACCACCTCAGCCCCCTCCACCCACGGATCTGGTCCCTGCATATAGCAAAATTTCTGCAAACGTATCAAATTCAAATGTTTTCTAATGAATACAAGCGGGGCTCGCTACCTTGCGTTGATTTCGGGGCTAAACATCCCTGCGGCCCAGTCCCCGAGCAGTCTACAACACACACACTACAACCTAAACCGTAATAATATACACATTAAAAATACCGGAAGGACAGGTCCCAAATCTACACAGTAAGATAACAACATATTGGAGTGAACGATATGGAAGAAAATGTAGAATAGAACCAGTGAGGAGCAGTGGTGCCATAGGCACAATCAGAAGTATGTGCGCCTGCAGGTCGCTCCAAGCAACAGTCTGGTGGACCAAACTCTCAAAAGTCAAGCCGGGCTTTGGAAGTAGAAGAACTCCCAGAAGCCCATCAAGCAGCCTCCCTGTGTTCCTAGTGCGACGTGTGTGCAGGGGAGGGAAGCCCGGTATCGAAGTGCTGGTGGTGGGCTCCGAGCTTATCTTCCCCTCGTGGTGTAGCCTGGGCGGACCCGGCAGACTCCGCGAGGTCGTCTTCTGCCGACGATGATGGTCTTAATGTGCTTGAGGCTGCTGCGGGAGGTGGGGCTGTTGTGGTGGCGGCTCTCCCTGTGGCGGCTGGCGCTGGTGAGCTGTACCTGTTACGGTAGCGGCTGGCGGTAAGGGGGGGGATGGGGTGGGGAGTATGTCCTTTCACCCCCTACCCCCCACCGTGCGAGCGTTCCCCGGAGGGGAAGTTGTCACGTCTGATATGCTCACTAGTGGGTCTTGGGATTTGGTCCTGGTGCTTAAAAGGATTCCCGACGGAAGGACGCCGGGGTAACGGACGCCGTGGAGTCGGACCCTGTGTCGGGGATCCCTGTGGAACCAGCCCCCGTGCCTCTGCAGCCTGTGTATGTACCGCCCGTGCAGCACTTCTACAATAAGGAGATTCCAGTGTATATGGAGTACCCTGATCCACCGGCAGGCGGTCGCCTTACCAAGTGGGATTGGTCACTGTCGGAGGCATAATGTCTGCGGTACCCTCCGGAGAAGTTTCCGGCTAAACATAAGTAGGCATTGTCTGAGCTTACAATGTTCTCTGGTTCCCTGTGTGGGGTGCCATTGTTTTTATATACAGCTTTTTGAACTGTTTTTATTCTGTTTTTCTTATGCGATACCTGTGGCCCTTCAAGCTCTTGTTTCCGTTCTTATTACTCTGTTGATGTAGGTTATAAGTTTAGGTTCTGTTGGCGATTATTTGTATTTGTAGTACGTGGGTGAAGCATTTACAGCGTTGTGGTTCGAACAAAAATCGTTCGGTCAATATATAGTAATGACCCCAAAGATCAAAATAGTGTATTGACCCAGAGTTCAACATGCAGTAGTGACCATAAAGGTCAACATGCAGTAGTGACCACAAAGGTCAACATGCAGTAGTGACCACAAAGGTCAACATGCAGTGGTGACCACAAAGGTCAACATGCAGTAGTGACCACAAAGGTCAACATGCAGTAGTGACCACAAAGGTCAACATGCAGTAGTGACCACAAAGGTCAACATGCAGTAGTGACCACAAAGGTCAACATGCAGTAGTGACCACAAAGGTCAACATGCAATAGTGACCACAAAGGTCAACATGGAATATTGACCCAATACGGAAAATTAGGTCAATATTCCACACTGACTCAGATGCCAACAGTGAATATAGTCCCAGACGTAACTATGGAATATTAACCCATAGGTTAACCTGGAGTAATGACTCAGAGGTTAACATGGAGTACTAACCCGTAGGTTAACCTGGAGTAATGACTCAGAGGTTAACATGGAGTACTAACCCGTAGGTTAACCTGGAGTAATGACTCAGAGGTTAACATGGAGTACTAACCCGTAGGTTAACCTGGAGTAATGACTCAGAGGTTAACATGGAATATTGGCCTAATGGTTCAGACAATCGGTCATTATATTTCCAACAGCCGTCTCTCAAATAAATTACAATAATTTTATT
>WNGS01087021.1:5895792-5914703 GCA_020271785.1 Procambarus virginalis
AGTATGCTGCTTTCGCTGCTGTGTTAGGGAACATGTCCTGGGCTGATATTCAGGCACGGGGGTTTAGGAGGTCGACCAGGATCCTGACCACTCATTATTTGGTGAATATTCTGGGTCCGAGTCATTCTTGTGTGGCCTTGGGTCGTCGGTTACAGGCAGTTGTCTCATCTTCAACTTTAAGCAAGCAGTGCTGCCGCCATATGGTTAAGTCCCTCTTTTACCTATCTTTGGATATGTAGCTCCAGGGAGGCGATGGGCCTCCCCACAGAAAACCAGTGTTGAATGTTATGAAATGCCATTTTCTGGATAAGCCCTGAGGCACCTTGGCACCCTCCCTCCCTCCAGTCAGCTGTTTCGCTTTTGATGCTCGGTTTCCGAACTGGAGAGTGGGCAGCTGGCACGGGGGTCTGGAGCTTCCCCTCCTGGAGGGGGGCGGCGGGGCTGATGACATTTGCTTGTTAATTTTGTATTGTTTTTTTTTTTTTGTAGGGAGTTCTGGCTTCCTGTTCAGTCTTGGGTTGCATTTTCTACCAGGTGGAGTTTGTTTGGATGCCTATCTTTCTGAGTCTAACCCTGGTCGATGGGCAGATCGAAGACTCCCAAACACAGTGATGGTTTTTCATTGGACCTTTGCTTCCTGCACCTCTGAGGGGGGCCAGGTTCTGGCTCGTGGTCCCCGGTAGGCAGGCAGAACTCTGACTGAAGCCCCAGACTAATATAGTTAATATCAGTCCGTTAGATCCAGGGAGCATCCTGGGCTAACCAAGAAAATGGCATTTCATTACATTCAATGCTTTTTTTTTTTTTTTGTATTTTTCAGCAACTGCACCATCTGATTTGGACAGTTGGAGAGTTAGTGTGTGGTTTGTGATTGGTGATGGACAGTGGTACCGTGGTGAGGTGGTCAAGATTGTGGCTGAACTTGTAACGTTGCTCCTAGTTGACTTTGGCTACGAGGAGAGTGTTCTTCGGGTCAACGTGTCAGGAAATTTTCTGCAATTTATTATGAAGTTTCCTTGTGTTTGTGTCAAGGTGAAACTATATAATGTATCAAAAGATGACAGTGAAGCACAGAGGAAAATATCTGGATTGATTAAATCATCACCACAACTGATCATGTATTGTCGAAGGAAAGATTGTTTGAATTCATCTTTTTGACGTCCAGAAA
Organism: Procambarus virginalis; assembly: GCA_020271785.1. Taxonomy (NCBI): domain Eukaryota; kingdom Metazoa; phylum Arthropoda; class Malacostraca; order Decapoda; family Cambaridae; genus Procambarus; species Procambarus virginalis. The sequence continues at coordinate 5,896,961 of WNGS01087021.1, forward strand.
CAATGTGGTGTTGAATGATGAGCTCTCATCACATAAAAGAACACCAGTTTATCAAGAGACCTTATCAGCAGCATCTTCTCTTCTGGTAAGAAAACTCCCTCAAGAAGACATCACCGCCAACAAGTGTTCTTCCTGTTCTTCCTCTTCAAACATCACTAATTTCCAGTCCTCGACAAATCCACTTGACCAAAAAAAGTCATTCCCTAAAAACGGTCTTTCTCTCCACTAAACTTCCCTGAATCCAAGAAGTTGTCCATTCCTACTGATTCAGTATCTTCAGTAAAGCAGAATACGGCTGAAAAATTGCCCATGGAAGTCGGCTAACCACGACTCCTGCAACAGACTTGATCCACAGTATGGCTAACAAAAACCTCTGTAACCCTTCCAGTGCTTCAAATGACACACCTTCATCAGCCATCCAGCTAACCAACCCAAAGGCCATTGTTCAACAGAATAATGGTAAGTGCTGCATTGAGTTTCATACTTAAACTACCTTTATTCATTATTTTAAGCATATCTGATAAAAGGAAAAAATTTTGTAATGAAACTGAGAAATATATTTCTTTTAGTATTGGAGAGTTGTTTGTTCATTAGTTATTTGCATCACTGTAGTTATTACCATTCAAGTGGCACTTTATGCTAGCTTTTAACCAATGCCTCTTACAACTTTATTTGGAATTTGTGTAAATACAGCGGGGGGCCTAGATTTACGATGGTAATCCGTTCCCAGAGAGTATCGTAAGTCGAAATACGTAAGTCAAAACGATTTTTTCCAGTAAGAAATAAAGGGAATTGAATTAATCCGTTCCACACCCCCAAAAATATTAACTTACAAATACATTTTATACTGATTACAATTTTTTCTCTTACTACAATACAGCACCTAGTTGATCTTACCTTTATGGAGGACTCTTGATGGCGTATGGAAGATGGTGAGGCGGGGGGAGGAGGAGAGGTGTTACTGTTGGAAGGGGAGTCCCCTTCCATTATAACATCAGGCAGTGATGACTTCTCTGGGGTACTCTCTCTCCTACGTTTTGCCTGCATACCACTAGGCCTTGGTTGTGATTAACGCTTGTTTGTCTCACTAAAAACCTTTCCAGAGATTTTGTTCTTCCATACGTTTTAAACTTTTGTCTGTAGAGATGCATCACAGTGTCATTAACAAGGTTAAGGCATGGCCTACTGCACTGTGATTTGGTTGAGTTGTTCAGCAAAAGTTTGCAATTCTGCCCATGTTGCACACATTTATTAATGAGGAAGGGACATTCTGTACTGTCTCCTCCTTGAAGAAGAAATTTCCTTAGCTGTCTCTTGTTGCTGCTCTTGTGAAGTTCTTCAGTGGACAGTTCTTCGCTGTGTGTTCCTCCACCAGCTAAAACACACAACACTCACAACACTATGAATGCCAATTCTTTAACTAAATTTCTCAAACCATCCCCTGCTGGCCTTAAACTCTTTCGCATTCATCACTCGCTCCAGGGGGTTTCTTTAAAAGGTCTTCATTCAATTTCCTTGCTTTTTCACAAATGATGGCCTCTGAAACTCTATCACCCGCTAACTCCTTGCTGTGTATCCAAATTAATAATAACTGTTCAACATCCTTAAGTGTTTGTGTTCTATGTTTCGTGATTATTGATACGCCTTTTTCCACTTTAGCACTCATAATGTCCTTTTTCTTAGCAAGTATGGTGGATATCGTTGACTGAGATTTGTTGTACTGCCTAACTAGTTCACCAACCCACACACCATCTTCATATTTATGAATGATCTCGTTTTTGCTCTGTGATCATCCTTACATGTGTTTTCATGTGTTTTCATGTGTTTTCATGTGTTTTCATGTGTTTTCATCCTTACATGTGTTGAACCTTACCACTGACTTTTTTGGGACCCATGGCGTGATATATATTAATCAGTTTAATGTTCATAAAGCAAAAAATCACCAAAAAAAATAGAATTTCTTATAAGCACAATCATCACTAAGCGGGCGGCTCTATTAAACTGAGGCAGGTCGGCCCGTGCGACCGGGAACCATGCGCTCGGTCGACCCGAACGTGTATCAACAAACATCATTAGTCGACAACACTGTCGTAAGTCGAGTCGCATTTTCAGATCAAATTTAAATCGTAACTCGAAATTATCTTAATTATCATAAGTCGAGGTGCCACTATATGTGACTTTGTATGCTGTTTTGACTACAGTATATGATTTTTTTTAAATTGATTGATATAACACTTTGGCGCACCCGCCGCACCACCCCTCAACTATGCGATGTGGGTCCAGCATTTCACGGGAGCGCGCGGTAATTCTGAAAAGTGTATACTCTCTTCAACTTTGTCACCTCAATTCTCGTCCTACGAGATTAAATTTGGTATCATTGTGTCGCAATAGAATTCTCTACAGCACTAAATGCATATAAACTCCAAAAGCTTGGCTAATTACCCGCAGCAAACAGAGAAAGCGCGAACGAGTTACCCAGGAGCGCGCAAAAGCGATAAAATTTGTTCACTCTTTTCACTCTGGTCACCTCAATTTTCGTCCTAGGTCTTTCATTTTGGTATCAGTGGGTTTGCAATAGAATTCTCTAGAGGAACATTAGCATATAAAATAAAAAAAACCTGGTCACGCTCCAACCGCCGACGAGTTGAAGACGGGCCATGCGTTAGCCGCGAGTGAGCGCCCAGACGCCTTCCAGCTACACTCCTAATTCCTGCTCACAAATGTTTAGTATTATTTCTTGTTGCTAATCTCAATTTTCGTGTTACAGCGCTCATTTAGGTATGAAATTGTTCCTAATAGAATGCTTTAGATGGATATGTGCATATAAGGGCCAATTGAAGAACAATATTGCCAGTACCGTACAATACGCGAAAGTATGAACAAAAAAAAATATATACAAAATAATACAATTTTTTGTACTTACCACCTCAGTGTTGTGTGTTGAACATGACACAGGCGTGTAGGGAAGACATAGGCGCGCATTTTAAAACCAGTCCCCAAAAAATCGGATAAAAACCTGATTTTTGGCGATTATTTTAGTGGACGACGCAGCATTGCGTCATCCCCGTGACTACCAACAGTAAACGGATGACGCAGCATTGCGTCATGCCCGGACCAAAGTGTTAAGAAGTTTTACCAGTTTCTGTGTGGGCTTGGAGAAAGTTGTAATCTTAATGATACCTATGTAAACAGTAATGTCCAAGTGGAAATCACCGCCTCGGTACACTCCTGCAGTCATGAAGCACCTCAAGGTAAGGTATGTAAGGGCACGAGCTTCTAAGCTATACCCTAGAGTACGAACTATCGAAACCCGTCCTTACTTCATGGAAATATTAAGGCAACCTAAAGTCTACATTAGCTTACTTCTGACAGTAATCCACTAATCACACATACCTGGGCACACACAATAATAGGAATTGATAAAATCGATAGGGAAGATTTCCTGAGACCTGGAACTTTAAGAACAAGAGGTCATAGATTTAAACTAGCTAAACACAGATGCCGAAGAAATATAAGAAAATTCACTTTCGCAAACAGAGTGGTAGACGGTTGGAACAAGTTAGGGAAGAAGGTGGTGGAGGCCAAGACCGTCAGTAGTTTCAAAGCGTTATATGACAAAGAGTGCTGGGAAGACGGGACACCACGAGCGTAGCTCTCATCCTGTAACTACACTTAGGTAATTACACTTAGGTAATTACACACACTTCACCCCTAGGGGCCAAACAGGGGAAATAATAGTGTGTGATCTTTACACAGGGTTTTATTTCTATGGCTTATTTATTTTACAAGGTTTATTTCTGGAATTTAAAGTTACTTTACAGGATAACTATTAAAAATGAGTGATAGTTCCAGAGAACGTGTACATCTCATAAAAATAATTTTGAATACTGGTCCACTAAAACTGGGACTTTGAAGTAGTTACGTTACTTTACACTCTTCTCACAATTCAACTGGTAAGTGCAAAGCCAGGAAATTGCAGTGATGAGGATGCAAACTTTGGTCAATAAGACAAGACCTCTCAAAAGAAGACAGAAAAGCCGAGAAGGAACCTTGATGAAGTGAAACGTCTAAATGGGAATAGAAATTAAAAATTCTTTTTTTCTACAAAGTGTTAGGGACTGGAAAGCTATTGAAATGGTACATAAAAACAAAGCAACAAAATCATTAGAGGAAGGGGGACTAAAGGACAAAGAGAAAGCGAACAAGTTCCTGAAAATTTTATATGCAAACATAGATGGTGTGAGATAAAAAATACTTGAGGTAAGAGATATAATTCAACTTAAGGTCCCAGATATTGTCGCACTAACAAAGACGAAACTTGAAGAAACACTTATAATGAGGTTGTATTCCCTAGGGGCTACTCACTTTGGAGACATGATGGAAAACAAGGAAAAGGGGGAGGAGTGGCTGTGCTGGTGAAAGAACACCTGAAAGTAAGAGAGTTAATTACCGAAAACTCGCAAGAAGTTGACATAATGGCATTGCACGTCTGGAGTCAGAATATTAGTGATCATAAATGCCTTCACACCACTAGCAAGCGACACATGGACATAGGAGGAACTAGATGACAAACGAGAGGGCCTCATAATGGTTATAAGAGAGATTATAATAAAAGGTAAACCACGATTGTTGGTACTTGGGGACTTGAAAGCAATAGACTGGGGGGGGGGGTTTGCGCAGCAAGAATGGAGGACATATGGACAGGCAGATTTATAAACCTAATTCTGGGAACATTCATGTATCAACATGTCAAGCAGGCCACAAGAATGAGGGAAGGGGATGAATATTAGATACAGCATTTCACCAGGAAAGAAGAAGAGGAGATACTTGACATCCAGTATCTTCCTTCCTTGGGAAAAAGTGATCATGTCCTGTTGGAAATTAAATATGCTTTGCAATATAATCTATCAGAGAATGGGGACATTGAAACAGTTAATGATTGAAACAGTTGATAAACTCGATTTCAAGAGAGGAAACTATGGGAAGCTTAAAAAAATCGATAATGAGTTTAATTTAACGTTGTTGCTTGGCAAGGAAGTAAATGAGATGTATGCTAAATTTTGCTAAATATATGATGAAGGCACACAAAAATTCATACCAAAATGGAGATGCAGGACCAGAAAACAGCATTGATTCAACAGAAATTGTGAGAGGGCCCAGAGAGGATAAGACAAGAAAATGGGTTCCATATAGGAAGAGGCCAAACCCACAAACATACCAGCACTACAAGCAAGCAAGAAACAATTACACAGCAGTGAGGAGAGAGGTAGAAAGGAACTTTGAGAAAAGTATAGCAAACACATTTAAAATAGGTCCAGGCCTTTTTATAAATTCATTAAAAGCCAGCTGCATGTAAAGGATAAAATCCAGAGATTGAGAACGGGGAACAGGACAGCTGAGAATGAAAAAGAAATGCGTGAAACGCCAAATGAACAGTTTCAAAGTGTTTGTATAAAATGAGGATTTCAGAGAACTGGACCCAATGCCAATTCCAGAGCACACCATAGAATACATAGAGGTTTACCAAGATAGTTGAAAAATCACTCACGGTGCTAGGAAGAAATAGAGCAGTTGGACCTGATGGCGTTTCACCTTGGGTGTTGCGAGAATGTGCAACCAAGCTGAGCGACACTCTTGCACTCTTGACCTATTGGTGTCGTATGACAGCTACACTCTTGGATACTCTTTTGACACAAAATGACTGACACACCACTGTCTATGTTATATACGTCGACAAAACTGAACAAAGGCAATTTATGATCAAAATACAAATACAAGTAATTGGCTTGTTCAGAATAATGTCATTTGAGACCGAAAACAATGACCTTAACTGAGAATGATTTCAATATAAATGTCACAAAGATATAGCGCTTTGATACCATCTGGACAATGAACAGTTCAATGATGAACTGGTCATCACAATGATGATCAGTTCAGCTTGAAATGTGCTCGTGAACAAGGTGTTTACATCCCACAAAGCTCCCTCTGATATTTTATTATGAGAACGATGTTTCTTGCGGTCTTTCCAAATATTGTTGTTCAACGAATGTATTAATGAGACATTATATAGTGCTTTGGATATATATATATATATATATATATACAGTATATATATATATATATATATATATATACAGTATATATATATATATATATATATATATATATATATATATATTATATATATATATATATATATATATATATATAATGCACTATACATCAAATGGAATTATGCCATTGGTATATTTAGCAAATATAATGATATATATTATCATTCCAAATAATATTCCAGACATCCTTGTGCACAGGAATCTTAGCAGATATATGGACAAAGGCAAACATAGTACCAATCTATAAAAATGGTAGTCAAGAGGATCTTCTAAATTATAGACCCAAATCATTAACAAGCGTGGTAGTCAAACCACTAGAATTTTTTTTAAAGCCAAATGAGTTGAACACCTAGAGAGTAATAACATAATAACGGACAGTATGGTTTTCAAACAGGAAGATCCTGTAACAAATACACTTGGTGTTTATGATGGAGCCACAAAGATACTGCAGGAAAGAGGTGGTTGGGTTGACTGTGTCTATCTGGATCTAAACAAGGCTTTTGACAGAGTCCCACACAAGAGACTGTTCTGGAAACTGAAACATGCTGGAGGAGGTATACAAGGAGACTTCTGACATAGATGAAAAATTTCTGACAGACAGATAAGGGCAGTAATCAGATAATCGGAGACAATGTATCTGACTGGAGGAGCATTACTAGCGAAGTACCACAGAGGGTTCAGTTCTTGCACCAGTAATGATTATCATCTACATAAACGATCTACCAAAAGGAATACAGATTATATGAACATGTTTGTGGATGATGATAAGATACTGCGGAAGATAGGAGACACAGACGCCTGCGATGAGTCACAATAATGTGGCTACAGTATGTTGACATTCTCAATCGACTTGAGAATGGTCCAGGACGGACTGAAGCGTCGTCGTCCCTTCACCTTCTAGGTGTGGTCTGGTCAAGGAGACACAGACGATTGTCTCCTATAAATAAGTGCTTAGAGCATCGAGTAGCAAATGGAATTCAATGTGAATAAATGCCATGTTATGGATGTGGAATCTGAGAAAATAGACCACACACAACTTACAAATTATGTGGAGAGGAATTACAGAACTCTAACGAAGAAGGTGACCTAGGTCTGGTTTTGGATAGCAAGCTGTCGCCAGAGGAACACACAAAGAACATTGTGAGAGGAGTGTATGCGTTGCTTTCCAACTTCAGACTTGCTTTTTAAATGTAGAACACCAGTTTGGAACTCGTAAGACAAAGAAATTAATAAATTGCGGATATGAATTGAGGAGAAACACTGCTGGAACGCTGGCGGATGGACAGAAAAGTGCGCCGATGATTTGTTCACATGGCTGGCAGCGACAGTGAGAGGCAGCCTACATTCAGTGGGATGCATAGTGGTCTTCTGTACTTATGGTAAGTGCAGGACTGTGTATAATAGCGGTGCTTTCTTTTATTTAGATTTGTGTACATGTTCCCGCTGTGTTTGGCTGGTTTAAGTGTTTTAGTTTTGCCCATCCCAGTACAGCCCGTCGTCCCAGTACTCTTTGTCATATAACACTTTTAAACTACCGACAGTTTTGGCCTCCACCACCCTTCTCACTTCACTTGTTCCAACCATCTACCACTCTGTTTGCAAAAGAAAACTTTCTAATATTTTTTCGGCACCTTTGTTCCTTAGCTTGAATCTGTGTCTCTTGTTCGTGAAGTTATTGGTTCAGGAATTCCTCTGTTAATTTGGTCGATTCCTGTTAGTATTTTGTAAGTGGTGATCATATCACCTCTTTTTTTCTTCTATTTTCTAGTTTTGGCATGTTTAACGCCAAAACTATCTCTCCTCGTAACTCATGTTTCTCAGTTCCGGAAGCCATTTTGTAGCATGCCGTTGCAACCTTTTCCAGTTTCCTTATTTGCTTCTTGAGATATGGGCACCATACAACTGCTGCATATTCCAATTTTGGTCTCACAAAAATATGAACAGTTTCTTTAGTATTTCACCCAACCATATATTAAGTTCACTGCATATCCTCTCATGTGTACTCTATATATTTAAAACTCTGAACTGCAATGTCAGTCCTGACCTTAGAAGATTCCTAGAAAGTTGTGACAGAACTCATGGGCATCACACCAGAGACAAATACCTATTTGATATTCCAAGAGTGCGACTTAACCAAACTAGAAATGCTCTACAAATCAAGGGACCCAGAATGTGGAATGACCTCCCAAATCATGTCAAAGGCTGTACCTCTCTCGGCTGTACCTCTCTCTCTTGGTTTAACTCTTAAACCAGTTAAGAGTTAAACCAAGTACTACCTAATTGACTCCATGTAACCTACCTTACCCCCCTAAATGTCAACCCTTGTCTTGCTTTTTTAAACAATGCTGTTTGTTCTCCAACTTGTACAATTAGTGATTTCTGCCATGTTCCCCCTCTTCTTCTTCTTTTTATTCCTTTTTTTCAACACTATACCTAATCCCAATTACTTCTTAAGTTTTAGTCTAAGTGTTCCCCCCCCCCCCCACACACACCTTGCCTGAAATGCTATGCGTATTAGTGGCTTCAGGTATTGTATGCACTAGCTCTATCTTTAAATCCAACTTTGTTTGTAACTCAACTATGTATGTACTTTTCCTGAATAAAGAATTTAAATTTAAAATTTAAAATTTAAATTTAAATAAGGTAAATACAACTATAACACAGTATTTTTAGTAGAGTAGTAATATATAGGTACAGTATATAATATGATGATGCATTTTTATTGTGTACAAGAAAATAAAAGACACTGACGCAAACGCCTCCTGAAGGTCACCTCTTGTAACGAATCCAAAGCTTAAACGGACCAAGGTTTGGTCCCATATAGTGCGCCAAATTGAGGTTGTACTGTATTTTTGAATCACTGAATGTTCTTAAGATTACTTATTTTCCTTTATTGAATTGGTTTACATTATTTTAGAGAAGAACATCCTCACACTATGACAATGAACTGTGCATGTGCAGAACTAGCCACTGTATTGGTGGGAATTCCAAGTGCCTTTGACTTACAAATCCACAGAGTTGAGTATCAATACTAACAACACACTTCCAACAGGACCACTTCCTTACAGTCAGGCAACTCAGAGTCCCAGTCAGCCAGCTAACTAATTCATGATCTGGTGTGACCATGAACCCTTGGTTATACTGGGCCTCGGTCACGTTTCATCTGTCAGATTAGTTGTATTGGTTATTCCTAGAATGATTCTGTGCAGAGCTGTTGCTGGGTTTTAACATATTCTACTTTATAATTCAGAGTTATGTGAATGTTCTTTGCCCTTTATCTTGTGTATTCCCTGCATTGACAGCTTGCTTTGGCTGTTGTAGCTAGGGTTCTCTTCCCAGGTAGCTTGCTTGCATTGCTTGTACCCTTCAGCGTTGTCTTTCCTGTGCGGTTAGGGTTTTCTCCTCTGCAGATAGCCTCCTCTCGAGGCTTTCCTGCTACTGGACTGTGTGGGGGGTTTTCCTGCTCTCCAGGGTCTGTTGATGGGAAGTGCTGTTTACTAGCTGTTTGTTAGTGTGCTCCTTGCATCTCTCTTCTTTTGGGTTCTGTTCCTTGATACTTGGGCAGTGTGTGCACTCAGTCATGTAGCTGACACTACCTGCTTCTCCATTGTTAGTGAGTTTAACCACCTTGGACCAGTTCTTGGCAGCCAGGCTTCATTTGCCTCCAGGCATGACATAGCTTTGTGTTTTTTTACCAAGTATAGGTCAGTGCTCCTTGCCACTGACAGTTACTTGCTGTGTCCTGTTGGCTGCAAGAAGTCTTTAATTCTTAGGTATGTGATGTTTACCCCTGTTGGACGTCTTTGTTTTAGTTGTGCCACATCGAGGTTGGTGGCTCAGAGTACACGCATTCATCTTTGGTGGCCTCTTGTGGAATTGGGTGGTGGGGCAGTTGAGTTCCCCGCTGTTCTGTGAGAAGAAAGTTTAGTGGTTGTTATGGACCCTTATGCTAAGTATGCTCCTTTCTCTCGTGGTGTTTCATCATCAGCCATTCAGTTTCTAAGCCTTTCCATGAGTGTGGACCTCATAATGGCCTTTGACCAGGCCTTGCAAATCCATCAGGTGAAGAGCTTGTCGGGATATAGTGCTTGACCCATCTGGGTTGCTGATGGAGGCAATATGGCCAACTACTACTTCCACGTCCCCTTTGTTTATTTACAGTGTCCTTGGGGATTCGCAGACTTTTCATGATGGCGATGGCTTTCTTCTGTTGGTTCAAAAGCGAATTGGCTCTACATTGGGGCATTCAAGATTCTGCCGCAAAATATTTTCAAGAGTAATGAAGGTCCCTTTGATAAGCCACTGGCTTCCAGTCTCTATTGAGGCCACTAAAGATGATGCCTCCTCAGGTAAATTCACCTAAATTCATTAGAGGAAGACCCCAATGACATGGGGATGCCAGAAGGGCTTCTTGAATGCCTTTTGACCCCTTGGTGGTGGTTAATGGCAGGTCCAGAGAGTTTGTAGCCCTGCACAAGCACTTTGTCCTACCCATTATCACATTACTGGCTTAATTATTTCTCTTCTCTGTAAGTGTACTTCTGAATCCCTGATTGTTGGCCTGAATTCGCCGTTTCTGGAAAGGCTCCTATGCTGGCTGGGAATGACTGTAATGTCTATCATTTATTTTTGTTAACCCTCAAACCGCTATAGGGGCCCAAATGGGATTAACACCCACAGGCGCAACAAAAAAAAATCCAAAAAAATCTTTCGTCTTATAGAAGTGTTCATTTTTGTTCCCTGATCACGGAAAAAATAACAAAAAATCGCAGGCGGCATATTTTAGCTGCAATAGGGTAGGAAAGTCTGGCAAAAAAGGGGCGTTGGCAGAGCCTTCGCCAGACGAGGTCTACTCTGCCCGAGCTGTCAGACGGCAGTTACCACAAATATATTATTATCTAATTATTTCAATGTCTTTGATTGATTTTCTCTTAGTTTTTTTGCAGTAATATTATTCCATACAGTGAATTGTGGTATATTTATATAATGTGTGAACCATCGCTGTACTCAAAATTATGGTGTGCATGTTAGTGATTCAATTATTATGTTCATTAAACAATAAACAAATAGTTTTGCTGTTGTTACATTATATACACAGGTTATATATAAGTATCTGCATGTTTTGTTCACCATAACAAACTACTAAGTTGGTCTTGTGAGTCAAAAAGCAACGAGGAGTGACCACACCAGCCAGCCACTCCCTCCCTCAACAACACCTCACTCGCCCTCATTCTCCTCCCACCATACTGTTTTTGCATTTATTCACTATACACAGACGTTATATATACGTATTTACATGTTTTGTTCACCATAACTGTACATCTAAGCTTGTATGGTGAGTAAAGGCACAAAGACATAGCTATTCACACAGCTGGTGATGGCTGCCAGCTCAAGGCCAGACACACTAATATTTCTCCTCCAACAATATTGTTTGTGGTGTTATTACGCTATATACACACATTATATATAAGTATCTACCCTTTTATTCACCATACCTGTATAAATAAGCTGGTATGGTGCCCAAAGACCATAGTGGCCACCAGTAAACATGACAAGTCGTGCAGACGACGCACCTCCCTCACCAAAATGGCGGCTCCCAACCTACTCCTCTTGCTGTTATCTCACACTATACACACGTTATATATAAATATCTACATTTGTGTTCACCATAGCGAACCACTAAGGTGGTATGGTGAGTCCAGTCAATAAAAGGTGGCCACACACAGTCAGAAGACGACGCCACAACCCTCATTCCCACAGCCTTACTCGTCCCTCCATGGAGCACAGCACTAAATATCACCACAATCCTGCTATTATCAGAATCCTGGTCAGTTTTATCAGTCAGGGGTCTTCTATAATACTATCATCGCTAATAATAGCAGTATCATGTATATTATGGCATTTGTAGGCGATGCTGTGCTCAAAAGCTGAACAGCGGTGCTATGAGCTCGTGCTGCGTGCGCCAGCCTTGGTGGCTTGCTCAATACTGACCCTCTAACACCCAAGAATGTTGGCCTGGATTTTTTTTCTAGGTGGCATCTGGCAACTATTGGTTGTGGCTGTACTATAGCTGCCCCTATCCCAGGCAGGGCGTTTAAATTATAGCGCTAGACACGAAAGCATATGTAAATGATGTGCGCAGTTTCGGTTTTGTCACTGATATCATATATATATATGATATGTGCGGTTTAAGGGTTAATCTAAATGTTTATTTTCTGTGGGGAGTCCCTTGTGGCTCCCTGAAGCTATACTCTCAGATGGTTTCCATCTACCAGGTCACAGCAACTGTGGAGTTCTTAGGCTTACTGAGGACCAGAGCCAGATCCTGGCCCCCCTCCTCACAGAGGCACAGGGAGAGGTGACATTTCACCACCTCACCAGGGAAGGCATCCAGAAAGTCAGCGAGTCAAAACAAACCACTGCTGTGTTGAGAGACTGAATCCTTGCAACCTGTCTTTATGAACTTCCCCAACTATATAAACAAATGATCGCATCTCTCAAAAGTAGCATGAACTCGTTTGCCTCGCCTCCCTCACACATTTGGGGGGAAGGGAGGCTTGTTGTACCCAGATTATTGTGTAAAAATTAGGTAGTCTCTCTCAATGCACTGGCAGTGGAAGTAGTTTATGGAGCGTGTGAAGGAGGTTATAGGTGTGGCAAATCGATTCGGGGCAGTGTGTGGTCAGTTTCACATGCTCCATAAACTATTACCACTGTCAGTACATTGAAAGAGAGAAACTCTACCTAATTTTTACACAATAATCTGGGTACAAGAGGCTCACCCCAACCAGGAGTGTGAGCTGTTCATACAGTGATGATCCCAGGTCGCCTCTGCTTTGTGGGCTTCACTGTTTAGCTATGGGATTTTGGTTGGTGACTTCTCGTGCACGGCACAAGAAACGCTCAATGTTTTTGCCCTAAATGCTTTGCGTAATAGTGGCTCCATAGATTGTGTAACTCCTGTCCCTACAATTGTACATTACTCTTATGTTCTTTGTACACACAGTCTTGTGAATGAACATCGTATTGTATAATGCAGTGTAACATGAGCCAGGCATACTGAGTGCTTGGAGTTGCCACCCAGTGAGTGATGGGGTCATGTGGGTTCTCTGTCTTAACCTGGGTTGAGAGTGACTTGGGCTGGCAGGGCTCACTGGTGGTTCATGGGCTTTCCTTCAGCATGCAGAGATCAGCCTTCACAGCTGTGTAACCCAGGCTGTGTCGGCTTTCTGTTAGGTTCTGCGGACCTAAAATCAATGGTCCTATGGGTATACCCTGGACCTTGTCTCATCTTGTGAGAGCTCGAGGGTTGCTCATCGTCTGTGCCACAGGACAAAGATCATGTGTTCTGCCACTGCCATGTGGATCGATGACACCTTTGACCCTGAATCCTGTGGGGTTTGCTCTTCCCATGTGGCTGTTCTTTCTGACCCTCCCAGTGAGGTTAGGGCATATCAGGTGGCTTCTTTCTTACGGGTACTCTTTGCTCGTTTACAGTGGTATAGGTTATGTATCTGATACTTTTTGATGATATTCCTGGACCTCTAGGATGCATATTGGCACAACCCTATACATTCTAGGGTCAGGGATTGGGTAGGTTTTGCGGTGGGGCATCAAGTTCAGTTGTGGTCTACCTTGACAACTGGGTAGTGTGGGGCTCCCAGTTGGTTGCATGGCTGCTAGCCAGGATGTGGTTCTTTCCCAACTCGCCAGGTTCAGGTTCCTGGTAAACTGGTGGAAATCCCAGTTGGTTCTTTCCCACGTTTGGACTAGGCTGGGTCACTTGTGAGACACTCGATCGGGTTCACTTTTCCTTCCATCGGCTGCCTTGTCCTGGCTGCAGTGTCGCTGGTCTGTTGGTGTCGTGTCGGCTTAGGTAACTCTATGGTTGCTCAAGCGGTTGTGTGGGCTCCTAGACTTTGTCTGCATAGTTTTTCTCTTGGCAAAGTCTGGCTTTGGTGGCTTTTCTGGTATTTCTGGTTCAGTCCCTTTTGCCACGGCTGCAATCGTTGGGTGCAGGCTCTTTAAGCCCTTCACTGGCTGCTGCATCGCTGGCTTCCTCTTCGGAGTTCAGTTTCCTGGCGCCTTTCTCCTCCCTTGTTCGGCTTCTTCATGGATGCCTCGGCTCTGTGATGTGGCTTTGTAATCAGCACTCACCAAGCTGCCAAGATTGTTGATCTCCCTTTCGCCAAGCTCACAGTATGTTGTGATGGTTTGCAGCATGGAGGGAGCGGGCTGGCTTTGGTCCTTGTTCTTTGTAGCTGAATGCTAGAGTAGCTCTTTTGCTGAGTTCCTGGGGTTTGGTTCTCCACTCAGTTCACATTAAGGTAGTGTCCAATATTCTAGTGGATGTGCTGTCCCAGTTCCTTCCTTTTTCCATGGAGTAGATTGTCAGTGCCACTTTTTTCCTTTAGTTTTTGTGATGTTTAGATGGCTGGTGGCACCCTCCTCTTTATTAAGCTCCATTCCCTGATAGCAAGGTCCATGCATTAGATGCTTATTGGCTGGACTGATCAAGATGGGGTTCCTGTACCTCTTTTTTTTTCCCCCAGTCCAACTGTTGCTCTTGGTCCTGGCCAGGCTGGAGTCTTACCAGGGCAGTCCTTGCATCTTAGGGGCTTCTTATTGGCTGGTTCAGCAGCATCTTGGTTTCAGATGCTGCTTGCTCGGTGTCTGAAATGGTTTTTTTTCTACGGCTCTGCCTCTACCAGGTCAGCCCAGTGATGTATTTTGCTGGTTTGCACTTCTCGGCTCTTCATATCTGGAGTTTTCGATGCATCTTTATCACCATCTTTATGGCAATCAGGTGGCTGTTTTGATGGTGTCCCACCAGCATTCCTTTTCCTGGCGATAGTATGAGGTTTTGTAGTGCTCCTCTCACCACTTTCTTTCCCTTCATCATTGTTTTTCAATGATGCTCGCCTTTTTTTCTTGGCAATTTTATCAATGTCTCATGCAAAATACTGTTGCTTCATGTGGTGCAGTGCTGGTGGAGCTGCTACAGCTTGCATTTAGCATCAATACTATTTCAGCGCTATTTCACAGTCTGTCTTTTTGTGTTGTTTCACACCTTCAGTCTGCTCATGTGCCACCTAACCCTATGTGGTCTTTGGACCGTAGTCTCGTTTTACTTTGCCTTCGGTCTTTGATTCTTATCTAAGGCCGTGTCTCTTGCCTTTGGTTGTTGGATTGGGGAGCTTTTCTGCTTTCAACAGGTGTGGTTTGTGGTTTCTGTTCTTTTGGACCAAGGGGGGGGGGGGCATTTTGTTCACTTGCAGCCAGCTTTTTCTTTTCTGGTGAAGAACATGTCAGTTGGCTTCCAGAGAGGGTCGTTTGGTTATTGACGCTAGTAGTTCAGCCAGGAGTGCATCATGTGCTGTGTCTGGTGGCGGCTCTTTGCAGCTACCTATATGTCACCTATTTTGCTTCGGTGGCAGTTTTACTGAATGATCCTATTTTCTGGTTCCCTGTTCCAAGGCTCGTATTTCTAAAGTCATCCACAGTGCTATTAAGTCAAACCAGCTTGTAGTCTACCCTCATGTCCATAATGATCATAAGTATGCTGCTCTTATGGCTGTGTTTGGTAATATGTCCTGAGCTGATATTCAGGTGTGTGGGTCTTGAAAGTTTAACAAGGTTCTGGCAGCCTGGTATTTGGTGAATGTTCCCAGAATGTTCAGTGTCCTCTCTCGTGTCAGGGTCTCTCTTTCGTCCTGACTTGTAGTTTTCCCTCCTCATTGATAAGTTCCTATGTGTTCTTCCTTTTATGTGAGTAGTTAGCATCAGGAAGCAACAAGAGCTCACACTAGAAAACCAGGGTCCATTGTTATGAAATGCTTAATTCAGGTGATCCCTAGTGGCTCCTGATACCCCCCTGCCCACCCCCTTCCAAGTGGTCAGGTTGGTTTTGTTTGTGCATCTGCTCCAGAACTGATGGCTGTGATCCTTGGAGCGGGTGAGCCCCCTCTTCTCATCCCAACAAACGAGTGGGGGAGTCGGGACAAACGAATTTACGTTAATTGTTTACATAGTTGGAGGGGGAGTCCATTAGGCTGGTTGCAAGGTCTCTTTCTGAACAAGGCAATGGTTTATTTTGACTCGCTGACTATCTGGATACCTTAGACAGCGAGGTGGCAAAATGTCACCGCTCCCGAGTCTGGCAAAGGTGGCCAAATTCTGGTTCTGGCCCCCAAAAGTCCTGTAGAACTCCATGGTTAATGTGACCTAGTAACAGGAAACCATTTCATTTCTATAGCATCAGGGAGTCACCCGGGTTCACCCAGAAATTGGCGTTATATTACATTCAACGCTGGGTTTTGTGTTGTTGGCTTTGGAGGTGGGATCACTTTTCTCTACAAATTTCAAGCATTTTACTAGATTCTAATTTTACAAAGACCACAACCATTGATGGTGTTGACGTTAGTCCGTATATTTTCCAAGAACGGATCAGGGTAATTTTGAGGATAATTTAAGGTGAAAATAATGCATATTATGCTATGTTAATAATGCTGTGTGTTAGTGGCTTTGCAAGAATGTAAAAACATCAGTGCTATGTACTTTCATAAACCCAATGTACCTTCTTGTGTATACATAAATTAATAAATAAATACTGTAAGTAAATAAATAAATAATTCTTCACCTGCCCTAGATGACAGGTGTATTTAATAGATTATATTGGCATCTACTATTTGATATGCAAAGCATCAATAACATTGATTTTTTACTTTGAAGTATAGGAATGATTTTAATATATACTAAGACCAGTAAATAGAGTTGTATCTCTTGCAAACATGCTTGTAGGCTGGTAAAAAGTTTATTATTCCATTACAGAATGTGATAGTTTACTATACCCACAAGGGAGAGCAAAGGTATCGGGCGTAAGGTGCCAATGTATGATACCTGTAAGAGCACGGTGCTTCCTATAGCCAAAGGTGTGGAAGTTGTTCTTATGGAAGTTAGTGACGCTCTCAGCATATTTGTCATTCCAAAGGTAAGTCTATATATCTCTAGTTTATTCCTTCCTGGTACTTTTCATTAGTTGGTGGCTGCAACAAAGTTTCGGTGGGAGGCTTCATCACCATTTGAACCTTTCATCTTGTTTTCCCAAGCTGTTTAACTCTATGTTAGTGGATTTATAAGTATAGCATGTACCACTTAATAGCCAACACACACACACACACACACTTCAAAAATCACACACACAAGGATTCAAAAGGTGACACCCCTAGGGTCAACACTTGCAGCAGAGGAGCTCCAGCATATTTCAACAATCCTAAGTATTGTAGTACAGGTTGATGATAGTGAGTGGTGTCCCAGAGAACATAAAGGTATAGTGCTCTTGAAAAATAGGTGAGATAATAGGAATGTGCTAAGGGAAGTGAAAAATTGGGTGAGAAAAAGTTGCCCCTATAGTGTTTACAGTGCAGAGAAGAACATTCAAGATGGCCACTGACAAGAGGAAATACAAAACAGAGCTTGATTTTGAGGGATTCAATGAAGAAAGCATTGATATTAGCAGTCTACACAACAAGTTGGTAAAATTAGATACTATAGTGAACTCTCATGTAGAAATAATTAGTAAATTGAAAGAAAGTAATGATCATTTGAATAGCAAAGTTTTAGGTCTTGAG
>WNGS01087021.1:5914713-5962864 GCA_020271785.1 Procambarus virginalis
GTGTATGATGATTTCTAACTTGACCTCGGCAGATATTTGAGCTTGGGAGTTTTGGCAGTCCACAAAGTGTTAGTGGGCTTGGTATTTAGTGAAAGTGCCTAATCCATGTAGGCTTGCGTGGCCTTGGGATGGGTTACTTGTCCCCTATTTCTGAGATTTTTTGGGGTTACTGTCTGGGGCTCTCCTCTGCCCCTGGTAATTTCTTTCTTATATTTGTTCTCTGTATTGACATAGCAACTGGAAGCCACTTGGAAGCCCTTCCAAAAACCAGTGTGAATATATGAAACGCCCCTCTTTCTTTTTACACTTGGTGGCTTCCTGACCCCTTCCTTTCCCTTCTCAATGGCTTTGGTTTTCCCACCTTCCTACTTAAATGACTGATGTCAGATGTGGGGATTGAGTAGCTAGGTGCGTGGCCACTAGTGGTGTAGAGGTGTAACTAGCAAGTGAACTGCTTCACAATCGGGTAGTTGATTTGTTTCAGTGTGTCTTTTTGCATGTTACGTTTACTTTGCAGGTGGTGCGTATTGTCTCGCTTTACCTTTTGGTGACCTTTTCTTGGTTGATCTAGTATCCTCATGCTTCCTGTGCCTCTATAGAAGGGCTAGATTTTGGGCTCTGGTCCCCAGTAGGATTAATAAATGACTTGCAAGGGTGTGTGTGGATTAATTTGACTGAGGGTAGCTAGCAATGGTAGCACGAAGACCCACCAAACGGAGGCATTTCATTACATTCAATGTTTTTTTTTCTCTGGACTAATGCCTTTCCACTCCATGAAGTGGGAAATGTGGCATCGTAGTGACTATGTATGTATGTGTGTACTTTTTATGTAAGTGTCATACATGTTTGTGAGAGCTGGTCTTGGAGTGTAAAAACTAAGCTGAAGAGCTTTGTAGCAGGAAGTATTCCTTAATAGAAGAGCTTTGTAGCTAGGAAGTATTCCTTAATAGAAGAGCTTTGTAGCTAGGAATATTCCTTATAGAAGAGCTTTGTAGCTAGGAAGTATTCTTAATTGATGAGCTTTGTAGCTAGAAGTATTCCTTAATTGAAGAGCTTTGTAGCTAGAAGTATTCCTTAATTGATGAGCTTGTAGCTAGGAAGTATTCTTAATTGAAGAGCTTTGTAGCTAGGAAGTATTCCTTAATAGATGAGCTTTGTAGCTAGGAAGTATTCCTTAATTGAGAGCTTTGTAGCTAGAAGTATTCCTTAATTGATGAGCTTGTAGCCAGAAGTATTCCTTAATGGATGAGCTTTGTAGCTAGGAAGTATTCCTTAATAGAAGAGCTTTGTAGCTAGGAAGTATTCCTTAATAGAAGAGCTTTGTAGCCAGGAAGTATTCCTTAATTGATGAGCTTTGTAGCCAGGAAGTATTCCTTAATTGATGAGCTTTGTAGCTAGGAAGTATTCCTTAATTGATGAGCTTTGTAGCCGAAGTATTCCTTAATTGATGAGCTTTGTAGCTAGGAAGTATTCCTTAATTGATGAGCTTTGTAGCCAGGAAGTATTCCTTAATTGATGAGCTTTGTAGCTAGGAAGTATTCCTTAATTGCAGTTTGAAACAAAAAGAGCTCCTGACATGAATACTGTTCATAGAATCATTTAAATATGAAGTTATATTGCCTACTGATGACAATTATTGAACTAAGATGAATTTGTCAAGACAGCCTCTGTTAGGAAAAGGACTTATTGTAAGTAAGAAATTTAAGGAAAAATTAAATATTGTTATTTAACGTTTTGGATTAGTGTTAAAAAATTTTTTAATACATTCCTGTACAAAATTGTATTTTAGACTTGTTTCTAGAAATAAATTCAAAAGTCAAAATATGTATGTTGTTTGTTGCCTTCTGCTCCAGGCCTCTGTGTTTCTGTTTGATGAACTGGAAGACATGACGGCATCCATAACCAACTACTGCGAGAGCCGCCACAACTCTTGTACAGACCTAAGGTTGGAGAAATGTGCCTGGGCAAGTTCAGCGAAGGTACGGACCCACCACCGTTTTGTTCCCAGAAATGGGTAGGGGGAGGGTAGCCTCTGTGCCTGGGGAATGGAGCTAATGTTGAAGATGCGCTCGTATTTAGTCAGTCTTATAATACCTGGTTTGAAATATTGAATTTTAATCATTTTCATCAGAATTAAAGCAACACAAAGCAACAAGGTCAAAAACTATAAAGATGAAATTAGGTACTTTTTAGTTTTGTTTTTGAATGACGCAAAGTTTGACAGCTTTTCAATTCATTAGGGAGTGAGTTCCATAGACTAGGTCCCTTTATTTGCATAGAATGTTTACACAGATTAAGTTTGACTCTGGAGATATCAAAGAGATATTTATGTCTGGTGTGGTGAGTATGTGTTCCATTACATCTGTCCAGGAAGAGTTTCAGAACAGGTTTGCACTTAACACTTTCGCGCACCACGCCTGCCACCCCTCAACTATGCGTAGTGGGTCCCAGTGTTTCACGGAAGTGCGCGTTAATTCTGAAAAGTGTATACTCTCCAACTTTGTCACCTCAATTCTCGTCCTACGAGATTAAATTTGGTATCATTGTGTTCGCAATGGAATTCTCTACAGCACTAATGCATATAAACTCCAAAAGCCCGGCTAATTACCCGCAGAAAACAGAGAAAGTGTAAACGAGTTACCCAGGAGCGCGCAAAAGCGATAAAATGTGTTCACTCTTTTCACTCTGGTCACCTCAATTTTCGTCCTAGGTCTTTCATTTTGGTATAAATTGGTTCGCAATAGAATTTCTAGAGGAATATTAGCATATAAAATAAAAAACCTGGTCACACTCCTCCCGCCGACGAGTTGAAGACGGGCCACGCGTTAGCCACGAGTGAACGCCCAGACGCCTTCCAGCTACACTCCCAATTCCTGCCCAGAAATGTTTAGTATTTTACCGGTTGCTAATCTCAATTTTCGTGTTACAGCGCTCATTTAGGTATGAAATTGTTCCTAATAGAATGCTTTAGATGGATATGTGCATATAAGGGCCAATTGAAGAACAATATTGCCAGTACAATATGCGAAAGTATGAAAAAAAAATATATGCAAAATAATACAGCTTTTTGTACTTACCACTTCAGTGTGTGTGTTGAACATGACATGGGGCCCAACAAAGAAAATGGGAAAACATTGGCGCGCATTTTAAAACCAGTCCTCAAAAAATCGGATAAAAACCTGATTTTGGCGATTATTTTAGTAGATGACGCAGCATTGCGTCATTACCGAGATTACCGACAGTAAAATTATGACGCAATGCTGCGCCGTTACCGACGAAAAGGTTAAGAAAAGTTTTTTATAAATGTAATTGACACAAGAGAATGTGATGGAGTGAATTATGTTTGGCATGTTTAGGGATTTAAACAGGGAGCTGATTGTTGTCGGAATGCAGAGTTTGTTATTGTCCTGATAGCAGATTTCTGCTGGGTG
The DNA here is from genome assembly GCA_020271785.1 of Procambarus virginalis. Lineage (NCBI taxonomy): Eukaryota > Metazoa > Arthropoda > Malacostraca > Decapoda > Cambaridae > Procambarus > Procambarus virginalis. The sequence goes on from WNGS01087021.1 coordinate 5,918,145, forward strand.
ATGATGGGCTTAAGGTAGTTTACAGAGGTTGAACCCCATGCACAGATACCATAAGTAAGATAGGGATAGATAAGTACAAAATAGAGTGAGAGGACAGCAGAGTAGGTACATAATATCTGATCTAAGAGAATATACCAACTGTTTTAGAAACCTTTTTGGTTATGTGTTGTATATGGGTGCTGAAGTTGAGTCTCTTGTCTAAGTACAGGCCAAGGAACTTTCCATCATTTTTATTGCTAATGTTTACATTATCTGTCTGAAGCTGAATTGCATTTGTTGATTTGTTCCAAATATGATATAGTAGGTCTTTTTTGTGTTTAGTGTGAGTTTGTGGTTGACATCCCTAAGTGGACTTGTTTAAATTCATTGTTTACAACATTATATAACATGAGTGGGTTGGGGTCAGAGTAGATGAGAGTAGTATCATCAGCAAACAATATTGGTTTAAGCATGTTAGAGACATTAAGGAGATCATTGATGTATATAAGAAACAGAGAGGTCCTAGGATGCTGCCCTGTGGCAGCCCTACGGTTAGTGGTAGAGTAGGAGAGGTTACATCATTGATGGCTACATATTGGTGTCTGTCACTAAGATAGGATCGGATATAGTTCAGGGCAAGGCCACGGACTCCTTAATGGTGGAGTTTAAGTAAGAGGTAGTTATGGTTAACAGTATCAAAAGCCTTTCTCAGGTCGATGAAGAGTCCAATCGGAAACTCACTTTTGTCAAGGGCTGAGTAGATTAAGTCAAGCAAAGTAACAATAGCATTATTGGTACTCTTTTTGGGAGCGGAAGCCAAACTGAGAGGAACTTAGTATATTGAATTTTACAAGATAGGAGTAGAGCTGTTTGTAAATAATTTTTTCAAATATTTTGATAATATAGGTAGATTCTATATGGGTCTGTAATTATTTATGTCTGCTGTGTTACCTCCTTTATGAACTGGCATTACTCTTGCTTTTTAAGGATATCAGGGAAGGTGGCACTAGGGATTTATTGAACAGCATTGCTATGGGTGGTGCATGGGCATGGGAGGCACTCCTGTATACCAACGATGGTATTTCACTAATGTTCCCAGCTTTGGTTTTAGCGAGTGAAAGATGGACACAACATCTGTAGGGCTGACCGGAGAGAGAAGAGAGTTGGATAGCTGCCTGAAAAATATGTGGTAACGTGTCCGAGTCTCTGGGATTTTTCGGGCAAGGTTAGCACCAATCGATGAAAAGAAGCTATTAAATTCAGTTGCTGTTTCAAGATCTGTTGCAGGTGTATAACCATCCTTGGAGATTTTATCTTATTATGTGAATATGTTTAGCTCCTAGGATGTTAGAGATGGCTCTCCATGTGCTTTCCTGTTGCGTTTCGCTTCTTTGAATCTATTCTCGTAATAGGAACGCTTTGCTCTTCTTATACTGGTAAGCACTGATGAGTACCTCTTAACTACTGCTTTTGCAACTAGGCCAATCGTAATTTTTTTCATATTCATATTTCTTGTTGATTGCTTTAAGTATGCCATTAGTGAGCCAGGGATATTTAACCTTTTGCCAGTTACTTGCTTGGTGAGGACAGGACAATAAGTATTGTAAAGGCTTAGAATTTTGGAAAGGAAGAGGCTAGTTAACGAATTAATATCCTGTGTATTGATATATTCAGATTCCCAGTTAACATTGTGGAGGGTATTTGTGAGATTGCCTATTGCCGCTTCACTGTGTAACCTAAGGTAGTTTTCTTGTCAGCTGGTGGTGTTATGGCCATGTCCGCTACAAGGAAGGTAGGAATGTAGTCATTGTTCTGTCAGTGATTATACCTGATGTAAGGGAGCTGTTATGTTGGTCCATAAGTGATCCAGGGTAGTCGCAGATGTTTGAGTGAATCGGGTAGGCCTGGTGTTTGTGGGGATGAGCATACAGGAATTCATGCTGTTAAGGAAATAGTCTACTTGAAGGCTATTTTGTAGCCCCTAGGTCAATATTGAAATTACCTCCGAGAACTATGTGATTTTTGTTGAGATTATTGTTTATGATAAGATTCTTCGAGTTGTCTGAGAATGTAGCTATGTTAGTATTGGGAAATCTATAGATGGCTCCAATAGTCAAGGAGAATTTGAGGGATTTAATTTGAAAATTGAACAAAATATATTCACAGTAGTCATCTCTCTCACTAATTACACTGTTGCAGATGAAGGTATCTTGGTAGTATATAGCTGTGCCGCCACCTTTTTTGTTAGGCCTACAGTTGTGAATGGCTCTATAACCAGCTAAATTGAAAAGTTGGGTATGGTCTTTACTTAGCCAGGTTTCTGTTAGAATAGTGAACGATAGTTCAGTACCTAGCGCTGAAAGTAGTGCATTTATATCACTATATATATTTATATCAAAATATCAAAAAAATTTATATCAATAATTTATATCAAAATGTTTACCAAGTGATGTGACATTTTGAAAACTGATGAGTAAGTGTTATTTCGGAGTTTGTTTTTTGCTGGTGTACTGTGTAGTACCTACAGTGGTGATGATCAGTGTGTTGGTTATTGTGTATTTGAGATAGTACATTTTGTTCAGGATCAATATCAGCTTGCATGTGGATGCAATGGAGTCGAGGTAATTAGGAAAGCAAGTACAGAACAGTAAAATACTAAATCTGCTAAAAAAATAAAACAATTATGGTAAGCAGATAAAAAAAAGAGAGAATATGCAAATGTATATATAATTGAAACAAATAATATAAAATGAAGAACACTAAATGACAGTAATAGCAAATAACAATTGACAAGTAAAAAAACAGTAGCTTACTTTAATAATATAATTACACTATAGTTAATTACTAAAGTTAGACTAAAACAAAAATGAGATAGATTACTTAAGAGATACACTCAGGTACACTGAATGATAAGAGTTAAAAGTTAAAAGTCAAAAATAGCAGAAAAACTATAAAACTATAAAATTGCTTAATTAATTAAATAAAAAACTCTAAAACTATAAAATTGCTTAGTTATGATCCTATAATTAGTATGAACTTAAGAAAGTAAAAAAATGAACTCTGTTAATTAATTCCAATAAATAACTAATATAAATCAAATTACAATTAAATTTAAAGGTAACAGGGTAAGATTTTACTATGATACTGAGGCAGATGCTTCCATGAGTACATGGAGATTATACTGATTAGTTAGGAACTTATTTTATTTTTCTACAAAGGGTCATGTGTGAGATGTTTTCGTGGGTGTGTGAAGGCACTCTTGTCTGGGCGTCATGTGCCGATCTGTGGTACCGCAGCCATGGTATGGCCTATGGCTTAGGAGTCGACTCAACTAGAGGAGGTCCATGTAGTTTAACAAACATAAGTGCTAATACATGATTTATGAGAATTCTTGAGCGCGTTGTTGTTGTTATCAGGTTCATGTGACTGAATCCCCTCTCTCACTCAGCAGTACTATATGGAATAACTTGTTAACAGCTCAGTAATGGGTGTAAATCTTGGGCGATGCTGCATCCATGATCCTCCACGTTGTCTCTAAAGGCATTTAGTGCAGAGTAAGAAGACACCTTAAACCTCTTAGAGAGATAATATTTCAGCTTCTCCGTAATTAGGTGGTATTTCATCAGGCCAGTAGTCTTTTTCAAGGACACACACTAGCAGTGATTTATACATTGAGGTTCAGAAGTTTGAGAGCCTTTCATGGATGCTGTCGTGAGCATATGGTGCTGCAAATTGTTCACAAGACTAGTAAGAAACTGTTGATAATAAATAGAGACAGTTGTCTTGTTGCTTGTTATAATAACTCCTCCAAACTTCCCCTTTTCAATTGCCTTTTGAGTTTCTAAAGTTCTAGTGCTGTGTTTCTCTTTGACCCCATGCAATGATCTAATGCTCCGTTGAATCAGTTTGTCTGCATACACAATCGAAGTAGTGCATATCTGTAGACACTCTGACAGTAAACCAAGTTCGTGCAACGTGTCATACATTAGAGCTAAATCCAATAGAAACTGTTCTGAAGTTAGCTTTTTCAACAGACCTTCAAAGGATTTTCTATCACTTTCAAATCTTGTTTCATCTTTCACTGCTTTTTCAAAATGAAAACAAAGGGCTTCATGAACTTTCCACACTGGTGAAACATTTCAAAACTAGCCGGCCACCCACCTGGTGCTCAGAACACGGACTATTTTGCCCATCTTTTGTTCAAGTTGAGAGGCACATTCAGATAATTCCTTTCATTTATTTATTTATTTTTTTTTTATTTTTATTTATATATTTTTTGATTTTGAGGTGATCTACTTTCCCTCGTCCTCTCTTCCTCGTCCCCATTCCATCACCCACTTGCAAAGGTGCTCAGGCAGCACAGCACCACTGGTTATCATGCCTCTTATATGGATGTAATGGAGCTAACCATGACCCATGACAAAATTATGTTGTTATTTTATGCTTGCATACTATGCAAGAGGTGATCATGTTCATAGTGCAGCAGACTCGTGGTGTGTGTGTGTGTATGCTTCTTGAGCGTATTTATACAAGTTGTTTGACTGTATCCAGACTCATTAGCAAATTCGTTCCCTAGAGGAGGTTTCTCCTGGTTCAGGTTTTACTCCAACTGTACAATAGTTATTATTCTCCTCAAATTTCCCATTACATTCATGGACTCATGGAACTTGGTTCTGGCCTGTAGACACTTTTTGCTGTACATATTACTGTTCACCGACCCATTCTCCCATTTGTGGTTTGGTAGTGTATTAACAGTGGAGGATCTCGTTACATTACCACAACATGAGCGTTCTCTTTAAATTTACTTCCAGGACATGATCATTTATACCGTTCACAGGGTACGTTTGGTCGCATCATGACCTGTGTATGGGGGCATTCCATTCTGTTCACCCCTAAGTCACGCCTTTGTTCTGAGCTGTTCATGGCTATATTTATTTTTGTCTTTGAGTCACAGGAATGTCTTGCTCTTGCCTTAGAGTGTTGACAGTTGAGAACTTGTGCTGTGGCACCAAGACGTCTTTGAAGCAATGGATCTGAAGCATAGGGTCTTGTGACCAGGTGTTAAGAACAAGAGAGTTAGGGAAAATCACAGCAGCCTTCTGGCCCTTACTAGGCAAATTCCATTTAAATCCATATCTAAAACTCTTTGCATATTAGTGGTGTTATTTATGATGCAATTTCTGTACCTGGAAATTAGAGGTACGGAATTATATTTATATTTTATGTACGTATTTATGTATATGTACACAATAGTACAACCATTGTGATGAGATCCCAGGATTTAACGGTTCTCGTACTCCATCCAATAATTTTTCTAGCTGACATTATATTTGTTTGGTGTTGCTCCCTAAATGTTAGGCTGTCAGATATCATTCCCAGATCCTTTACATGCTGTTTTCCTACTATAGGAAATTGATTGTTTTAATTGTTTTGTACAGATTTGATTGTTTTGTGCCCTGTATTTTGTTTAACACCTGCACTGCACACCTTTTATAATAGCCTTTTCATGGTGCACCAAAAAATAAATTACTCCAAAAACATGTTTGCAAAAAAACAGCATTGAATGTAATGAAACACCATTTTCTGGGTGAGACCTGGAGGCTCCCCGGAGCTTACTAGGCTGATATCCTAATGTCAGATTTGGTATCAGTCATGTGTATGGAGTTCTATGAGCCTACTGGGGACCACGAGCCAGAACCTGGCCCCCCTCAGAGAGGCATGGGCAGCAATGGCCTATAGACACCCCCGTGTGGTTGGAAGCATTCTATGTCTGCCATCGACCAGGTCAGGCACCCAAAAAGGTAAGCATCCCAAAACAAACTCCTATTCTGGTGAAAATATTGCTACCAAAAGCCGAACAAGTGGATAGAACTCCCCTAAAAGAAACGAGCAAACGAGCATGACGTTACACGTCGCCGCACTGCTGTCTGTGCAGCTCCCCCCTCCTTGGGAGCGGGAAGGGGAAGCCTTAGACCCCTCCATGCCGACTATCCACCCGTCAGTTCTGAGGTTGGATGTCAAAACATGCAAAAAACTGCCGACCAAAAGGAGGGAGGGAGGCCGGCGAGCCTTCGGGGTCTCGCCCAGAAAATGGCGTTTCATTATATTCAACGTTGGTTTTCTTGGGGAAGCCCCTTCGGCTCCCGGACCTAACTACCCACAGAGGAAAACATAGGGACTTACCCGGGGGGCGGTTGCTGCTCACTCCTCAACTCGAAGTCGAGACAACTGGCTGCAGCCGCTGACCCAAAGCGACATAGGCCTGATGAGGCCCAGGGATGTTTACTAGGTAATGAGCAGCCAGGATCCTGTTCGACCACCAAAAGCCCTGTGCCCGAATGTCAGCCCAGGACATTCATACAGCTTGGTATACTTGAATAAATCATGTTTATGCTTCCTCCGATGCCTTGTACATCAACCTTCCTAGGCAGCCTCTCGCAAGGTCTTGCTGTGGTCTTAATGTACTCGCCTAATTGTGCTTGCGGGGGTTGAGCTTTGGCTCGTTGGTCCCGCCTCTCAACTGTCAATCAAGTGGTTTACAGATTCCTGAGCCTATTGGGCTCTATTATATCTACACTTGAAACTGTGTATGGAGTCAGCCTCCACCACATCACTTCCTAGTGCATTCCATTTATTAACTACTCTGAATGTGTGTCACCATGTTTGCTATTGTTGTCATCTGTCTCAAATATGCTTAAGTAATAAGACAATAAATTGATGAGACAGGAGTGACCCCTTATAACTTCCTGTTGGGAGTCTCTCTTCAATCTGAGGGTTGAATGAGCAAGCAGAGAACTGCATAATATTTTATGCAACTGTTATTTTTCATGTTACTTTTATACATATAACTGTAGAATTTGCTAGTTTCCAGACCTAATTAGCTAATATCTGGTCTGCCCAGAGATCCATAACAGCAGAACCAATTCAAAATGAGTGCCACTGTTTATTGCTCTCCATGTTGCAACCATTTTGGTGTATGAAGCCTTTTGCCAGTTTTTTTTACTTTGTTGGATCTTTGCCTGGAATGACTTAAAATTTCTGTTACAGATGGCAAGTGGTACAGAGCTGCATGTCTTGAACCACGAATGGAAAGCGCCTTTGTAATATTTGTAGACTTTGGAAACATGGAAGACGTGCCCGACAGCAATTTACGACCGATGGACGAGTCATTCCTGGAACTGCCTTGTTTGGCTCTTCATTGCCTTCTTGATGGTAAGCTTGAAATTAAATAAATAAATAGTTTATTTAGGTAAAAATACATATACATATTGAGTTATATGTTTCTATCCGAAACACTATGCGTGCTAGTGGCTTTAGAAGAATGTAGAACATCAGTGCTATGTACAGTACAACCTCGATTCAACGTACCCCGATTCAATGAATCTCCGGCTAGTTCGCACACTTCTCAGGCCAGATTTACTCGCCCGGTTCGACGAACAATGGTTCGCCGAAGCGGGGGAGTATACCTATACCTTACCTTGAGTATACCTTGAGGTGCTTCCGGGGCTTAGCGTCCCCGCGGCCCGGTCATCGACCAGGCGTCCTGGTTGCTGGACTGATCAACCAGGCTGTTGGACGCGGCTGCTCGCAGCCTGACGTACGAGTCACAGCCTGGTTGATCAGGTATCCTTTGGAGGTGCTTATCCAGTTCTCTCTTGAACACTGTGAGGGGTTTGCCAGTTATGCCCCTTATGTGTAGCGGGAGCGTGTTGAACAGTCTCGGGCCCCTGATGTTGATGGAGTTCTCTCTCAGAGTACCAGTTGCACCTTTGTTTTTCAACGGGGGTATTCTGCACATCCTGCCATGTCTTCTGGTCTCATGTGATGTTATTTCTGTGTGCAGGTTTGGGACCAGCCCCTCTAATATTTTCAATGTGTAAATTATTATGTATCTCTCCCGCCTGCGCTCAAGGGAGTACAGATTTAGGCTCTTTAGTCGGTCCCAATAGTTTAATGTTCGGGGATGTTTGGGGATGTTCGGATTTGCTTACGATGTTGAGACAGAGTTCACTGACCGGTGGAAAACTTTCCCATTCTATCACAGATTACAATTAATAATTTGCTCATACGACAAGTTCGATCACACAGGTGGGCGACACAAGTGGGCCACACATGTGGGCCACACAGGTGGGCCACACAGGTGGGCCACACATGTGGGCCACACAAGTGGACCACACATGTGGGCCACACAAGTGGACCACACATGTGGGCCACACAAGTGGACCACACAAGTGGACCACACAAGTGGGCCACACAAGTGGACCACACAAGTGGACCACACAAGTGGGCCACACAAGTGGGCCACACAAGTGGGCCACACAAGTGAGCCACACAAGTGGGCCACACAAGTGGACCACACAAGTGGACCACACAAGTGGACCACACAAGTGGACCACACAAGTGGACCACACAAGTGGGCCACACAAGTGGGCCACACATGTGGGCCACACATGTGGGCCACACATGTGGGCCACACATGTGGGCCACACATGTGGGCCACACATGTGGGCCACACAAGTGGGCCACACATGTGGGCCACACAAGTGGGCCACACATGTGGGCCACACAAGTGGACCACGCAAGCGGACCACAAGCGGTCCACAAGCTTACGATGTTGGGACAGAGTTCACAGAGTGGTGGAAAACTGTCTCATTCTATCACAGATTACAATTAATAATTCCTTCATAAGACAAGTTGGATCACACAAGTGGACCACACAACAAGTGAACCATATGAACCAAACACCAGCCAGAATGGTCCACAAGAAGTGACGCATATTAACCTGACACCAGCCAGAGTCGTCCACACAAGTGAACGACTGAGTTTCAATGATTTTTGTTCACTGATTTGTGGCACACGTATCTTTGTAAATTAATTTAAAGACTGAAGCGTGAATAGCCAGCTTATGTGTTGAAATCTTCTTGTATACATTTTCTGTGATGAAACAAGATGAGTGAGGGTGGACAGATAAGGGAATACTGTACTGTAAACCTCACTTTACAGTGAGATTTCACTCACTTTCGTCTGTGTTGTCATAGTTCAGTGACCCATGACTTTGAATGTTTCAGATTAATAAATCATTTCTAAAACTGGTGTTTTAATAACTCTTTATTATCCTAATTAAACTAAACAAAACCAAAAATATACTGTAATATGATAGATATCTGCTATTTGAGAAATTATTCATGTTATTGGCGGCTTACAAGTTCAGCACGAGTGGACAGGTCTAATCCGTGTGCACACAACACCATGCGTGTTTCGTTCGATTTCGTCGCCATAGTTCAGTGACTTACAGCTTTGAAATAATAAAATTAATTAATTGGTTCTAAAATAAGTATTTTTATAGCTCCATTATCGTAATAATGTTGCTAAACTAAATATATAACACAAAAATATATAATTTGATGTAAATTATTTTATATAATTTGATGTAAATTTAAAAATGTAAATAATTTGATGTAAATTGTTCTCGTGTTGGGCACAGCCGTGCCCAACACGAGAACAGCCGTACCCAGCACGTTAACAGCCGTACCCAGCACGAGTTTTAAGTGTGTGTACACAGTGTTAAAATTAAAGTTGCAGTAATTTTAGTGTACAATAGTTTTCATAAACTGTATTGTAGTACTTGTAGTACAATGGGGCCTCAACTTACGATGCTAATCCGTTCCCAGAGATGGATCGCAAGTCGATATATCGTAAATCGAAGCGATTTTTCCCATAAAAAATAAAGGGAATTGAATTAATCTGTTCCCCACCCTCCAAAATATTAACATACAAATACATTTTATACTGAATACAATGTTTTTTTCTAACTACAATACAGTACCAAAGTGTCTCTTACCTTTATGGAGGGTTCTTGATGGCGTATGGAAGATTGTGATGAGGGTGGAAGAGAGTTGTTCCTGTTTGGAAGGGTGAGTACCCTTCCATTATCACATCAGGCAGTGATGTTTTCTCTGGGGTACTCTCTCTCCTATGTTTTGCCTGAATACCACTAGGACCTGGTTGTGGTTCAGTGCTTGTTTGTCTCACTACAAATTTGTCAAGAGATATTTGTTTTTCCCTTCATTTTAACATTTGTCTGTAATGATGCATCACAGTGTCATTGAATAGGTTAAGGCAACGGCCTACTGCAGCTTGATTTGGGCGAGTCGTTTCAGCAAAGGTTTGCAATTCTTCCCATGCTGCACACATTTTCTTAATTGTTGAGGAAGAGACATTCTGTACTCTTGTTTCTGCTCTATGGTCATCCTTACATGGGTTTTCATATGTTGAGCCTTACCACTGACTTTCCTGGGACTCATTACGTGATATATAATAATTACTTTAATGTTCCAAAATGCAAAAAATCACCACAAAAGCAAAATTTCTTACAGGCGTGATCGTCACTAAGCAGGCAGCTGTAGTAAACTGAGGCAGGTCGGCTGTGTGACCAGGAAGCTCGCGCTCAGCCTACCTGAACGCGTACTAACTAATATCGTAAGTCGACGACACCATCGGATGTCGAGTCGCATTTTTCGATGAAATTTACATCGTAACTCGAAATTATCGTAAGTAGGGGCAATCATAAGTCGAGGTGCCCCTGTAATATCCAAAATTGCGGCGCGCCCCTCCCCAAGCCGCCGCCGATGCAATGCTGAGTCGTTACCGAGCGAAAGTGTTAAATTAACACTTTCGCTCGCTTTCACTTTCACTTTTGCTTACTGGTTGGGAGAGGTACAGTCTTTAACATGATTGAGAAGGTCATTCCACATTCTGGGTCCCTTGATTTGTAGAGCATTTCTAGTTTGATTAAGTTGTACTCTTGGAATATCAAATAGGTATTTGTTTCGGGTGTGGTGCCCATGGGTTATGTTACAACCTTCTAGGAAGCTTTTGAGGTCAGGATTGACACTACAGTTCAGCATTTTATATATATAAAATACACATGAGAGGATGTGCAGTGACTTAATATCTAACATATTCAGAGATCTGAGTAAAGGTACTGAGTGATGTCTGGGGCCAGAGTTGGATATTGTCCTAATAGCAGCTTTGTGTTGAGTAATTAGAGGACGTAAATGATTTTGGGTAGTAGAACCCCAAGCACAAATACCATATTGTATTATAGTTGAGATAAGGAAAGATGAGAGAGTAATAGAGCGTCACCAGGGCAGGGCGAGGTACATAATACTGTATCTGATCTTAGTAAAAATGCAAACAGTTTTTGAAACACTTTTTTTATATATTTAGAATGTGTCCCTGGAAATTAAGCTTGTTGTCAATAAGAACGCCAAGGAATTTGCCGTCTACTTTGTTACAAATTTGGGTATTGTTTATCCTGAGATTTATTTGATTTGAGGATTTATTGCCAAACAAAATATAGAAAGCTTTGTCAATGTTGAAGGTGAGTTTGTTGGCAGTTAGCCAGAGATGGATTTTATTTAGCTCAGTATTCACTGTGACATTTAGAGCAAGGGGGTCAGGACTGGAGTAAAGGAAGGTTGTGTCGTTAGCAAATAGAATTGGTTTGAGGTGTTGGGAGGCATTTGGAAGGTCATTAATGTAGATGAGAAAGAGGAGAGGGCCAAGTATGCTGACCTGAGGAACACTAATGTTGATGAGTAGGGTGGGAGAAATTGAATTATTCACAGAGACATACTGGAGCCTGTCAGTAAGGTAAGACTTAATGTATTGCAGGGAGTGACATCTGACTCCATAATGATGTAATTTCAGAAGGTGGTTTTGGTGGTTGACAGTGTCAAAAGCCTTACGCAGGTCCACAAATAACCCAACAGGGAACTCATTTTTATCGAGAGCTGCATGTATCAAGTTAATCATACTAATAAGTGCATCGTTTGTGCTTTTTTGTTTTGGTCTGAGGCCATATTGACAAGAGTATATTGTGTTTGGCTAGATAAAAGTAAAGCTGCTTGTAGATTAGTTTTTAAAATATTTTTAACAAGTTTGGCAGATTTGATATAGGTCTGAAGTTGTTGACATCAGTGAGATCACCACATTTGTGGACTGGGATTACTCTCGCTTTTTTTAGAATATCCGGAAAGGTTTGGAGTTCAAGTGCCTTATTGTAGAGCAATGCAATGGCAGGAGCTAAGGATCTGGAGGCCTTTTTGTAAATTAGAGTTGGTATCTCCTCTAGGGCACTAGACTTGGTTTTAAGGGAAAGGATTATCTCATTAACATCAGTGGAATTAGCAAGCGTTAGGTACAGAGACTGTGGATAGTTACCTGTAAGATAGTCCTGAACATTAGTACTGGAAGATGGAATATCATTTGCAAGGGATGACCCAATGGATGAGAAGAACCTATTGAACTCAATAGCAGTTTCAGAGGCTGTAAGCTGACCATTGTTATTGGACAGGAGTATTGGTTTGTTATTTAAAATATTCTTTAATCCCAATATTTGTGAAATTGTGCTCCATGTTTTCTTAATCTTGCCCTTTGTTTGGGTAAATTTATCTTCGTAGTATTTAATTTTGGCTCTTCTAATTATTTTAGATAGCAATGATGAGTAATTCTTTGGAGAAGATTCCTAACCTATACTTCTTCTCAAGGTCATGTTTTTTATTAATAGATTTAAGTATCCCCTTTGTAAGCCAAGGATTGTTTAGTCTTTTAGTTGTGACTTGTTTTGTTAGCATAGGACAGTGGGTGTTATAAAGGCTGAGAGTTTTTTGAAGAAATGATTGCACTGCTAGGTTGATGTCCCCCTATGTTACCTAATTTGGACTCCAAGTTGATATTAGCAGCAGCAGTTATAAAATTGCCTATAGCAGTTTCATTGTGCAGCCTAAAGCTCATCTCCCTTGTCTCTAGAGGTGATTTGTTAATGTTGGTTAGGAGAAATGTGGGGTAATGGTCTGTAGTGCTATCAATGATTATCCCTGAAGTAAGCGGAGAGGTTATGTTGGTCCAGATGTGATCAAGAGCCGTGGCAGTGCTATCAGTGATTCTAGTAGGTCTAGTGATTAAGGGTATGAGGAAGCAGGAATTCATACAGCTGAGGAAGCTGGCAGCAGGGGTGGTTATCAGGCTCGCAGAGGTCAATATTAAAGTCCCCTGCGATAATTTGATGGTTTTTGTTCAGTCTGTTATCTAGTATTAGATTTCTAAGGTTAGAGTTGAATTCGGACACATCACTGTTAGGAATTCTATTGACTGCTCCCACAGTTAGGACAGTTTTGGCACCCTTGACTCTGAAACAGGCAAAGATATACTCCCCACAGGAGTCTCTAGTTCTAATTACTTTTAAGCATGTCAGTTCATGGTGGTAGTAAAGAGCAGTACCACCACCTCTCTGAATTGGTCGACAGTTGTGAATTGCTGAGTAGTTTGGCATGTTAAAGAGTTTAATAGTATCCTCTTTTTAACCACGTTTCAGTAAGTATAACAAAAGAAAATTTGTTGTCAACAGTTTGAATCAAGGCACTATCATCATCAAAGTGTTTGCTTAGAGATCTTACATTCAAGTTAATTACAGAGATATTGTGATTATTTGTTAATACATTGTTTACGTCTTGTGCCATATAATATCTGCAGTTTTGATCATTAAAGTGATGATTGTCATAGATACTAGATAAGTGGTTTAGTTCAGGGTTTATACTTGTTTGCATAAGAGGACTGGTAATAATAATAATTAAGATTAAGCATTTCAGCATGCAGCCTATTGCATAGTTATCACCAACTTCAAGCTGATTCTCTGGTACAGTGGTATTGCAGGTTCTCATCTTTTTAAGGTAAGGTATAACCCTGTCCAGACTTCTCTTGAGAGCCAGATTGTCAAGGCTAGGCTCAAGCCGCACATGAGAATGCTGTCTTGGCCTGTCTCTGCTGCTAATCTTTCCTGCTTCTTATTTCCCCGTCTATGTTGTGGGTCGTCATAGACTTTGACGTTGTGTTATGCAGATATTTCTTGAGGTTGTGTTGTGCTGGGTGGGAGATGGTCTTCGTCTTTCCGCTGGGGTTTGTAATAGAGGCGTGACCTACGTCTTTCAGTTCTAGCCTGAGGTTGGGTTCAAGTGGCTCTTTGGCCACTTGAAGGCCTGCGTCTCTTCTGCCCTGGCAGATGAAGTTATGACCTGGCTTGCTTTAAATGTGACCATTTTAGGCTCTGGTTTGCAGTCTCGTCCCACATGGTGGTTGGTGCACCCTATTTGGAATGTGTAATTGCTGTTGCTGCCTGATGGTATCTATCTACAGTGCTGGGAAGACAGGACACCACGAGCATACCTCTCGTGCTATAATTACACTTCGGTAAATACTTCACCTAGTTCATTTAGAATCGTGTATAACCACTTCACACTTCTTGCCTGCTGGCCCATTGTACATCAGCTCCATGAGTCTGATTGAGCTGTCTCACCTTTGAATCTTATATTTAAATGACTTATGAGCATCTTACCATTTGTTGGTCCAAGTGTGCCAGCTAATTACTTTTCCTTTCCCATTAAGGATTGGGAGCTCTTGAACCAGATTAATTTGCCTCACCAACAGTTATTACTGAGCAGAATAGCAGAAATCTTGATAGTGTTAAAAATGCATGGAACTGCCTGCCTGGTGAAGCCGTTAATGCCAAAACTGTTAAATTTTAAATCCAGCTGGAAAAAATCATCAGGGCAAATGGGGGGAGGGGAAGGGACCTTTGACAAATTGCTGCTTCCTGTCATTGTTAAGGCTGCTAGTGTGTTAGCGGCCCTCAGGTAAATTTAGTTCATACATCATATGAACCATATATATGGATAATATATGTAATGGCTTCTGTCAACATCTGCCTTAGGGAGCAACCAAATAGAATAGCTCAGAAATCAGGCCTTTTAAAATAAAATAAAAATAAAATAAAATAAAATAAAATGTTTATTTAGGTAAGGTACATACATACAAACAAGGGATTATACAAAGAATGATTGATTTATAGATAGAGCTAGTACATACAATGCCTAAAGCCACTAGTACGCAAAGCGTTTCGGGCATGAAAAACTTAAATGACTAAAGCTTAATACTGAGTGTAAAGAATAAAATGTGTAGAGAACAATTAAAAAGGGGGAACAAAGCATAGGGAACAAAAGGGGGGAAAAAGCTTTTAATGTATTATGCAGTATATGAAATGCACTTTCTGTGCAGTATGCATTGTTATTCCTATTTCCTCCCTTTTTTTTTTTTTTTTTTTGAGATATATACAAGAGTCGTTACATTCTTGTACAGCCACTAGTACGCGTAGCGTTTCAGGCAGGTCCCTGGAATACGATCCCCGCCGCGAAGAATCGTTTACATTCATTTACATTACATAATACCTTCATTTCCCTGTACTGTATCTCATGCTCATGGTGGTGTACTGTACTTGTCCTAGCTTTGTGTTCAAGTAAATTACAGAAAGGACATACTGTTGTAGCATCTATGCTTCCACCTAGTCAGAAAGTAACTTAATGGGCCATTGAGTTGTTTTTCTGGTGGTACTCAGTGTGTGTGTGAGATACCTAGAAGGAAAAAGCTAAAAGTTTTGTTCAAGTGCTCTTTGTTGACATTTCAGACTGAATTGAGCATTCCAAAGTCTTCCAAGGACCAATTTCACCCAGAGAGGATAGTTGTAAAAGCCTCTGTAGCACCAATACACAATGTTAACCATCCCTGACTGTGGCCGTTCCTTACCAAGGGTATACCGACCTTACCTTACCTTGAGGTGCTTCCGGGGCTTAGCGTCCCCGCTGCCCGGTCATCGACCAGGCCTCCAAGAGGGTCACCATAATCTTATCTTAGGGAGTAACTTGAGTGAACTGCATAGAAATATGCTCTTTGTATACACTCACAACCTAATTTTCTTTTTCTTTCTTTAGGTGTATCCGGGAAAAATATTAAAGATGCGGCGAAACCTCGCTTGCATGAACTCCTTCCTGCTCTTTCGGTGGTTGAAGTGGACGTTTTAGAATGTTGCGACGATGGAACCTACATTATTGCCATTCCAAAAGTATTAGAGGCTTTGATATCGGAAGATCTTTTGGAGTAACCCTAGATGTGGTCCCACTGTCATGGCTATTACAAGGCCATTTTGATAAATAGGTCACCATCAGAATTTCAATTGTTTTTATGCATCTGTATTTCAAAACTGGGAGTTCAGGTGATGTCATTAATTTTGTTTCCCCTACTACTGAGTGGTATTTCAGACTTGATTAATTATCGAGTATTGCATTTAGTTATCGATCTTTATTTATTGTTTCCAGGCCTTTTAATACCTGTTATGCAATGACTTTATTTTGATGTAACTATGTGTGGAGTTTTCATAGTCAATCATGAATTATGAGTCACGTAGAAAATAATTGAGTGTTATGCTGTATTTTCGAGGTGGCTATTTTATCCTTTGTTTGTGTGTGTGCACGCGCTTTACTGTAATTTTTTTCCTTGAATCTTCTGTGCCCCCCCCCCCTCGGTAAAAGTAGGCAAATAGCACTGATGAAACATTGAATCAACATTGATAACATTGATCCTTCATTGATTTTAAGATTACTTGGACATATTTTGCCTGCTGGGGGATGCTCGGGTGTCGGTGGTTATAAACATTCCAGTGTGTTCTGAACGAGATGAAACGATCCAACTAATTCATTTATTTATTTTGTGCCCGATTGGGATTTGTTAGATATATTGTTCGTGTGACTCGCTTGTACTAAGGAGCATGAGCGCGAGTATTGCATCATCTCCCTATCACTTGTTGCTGCTGCCGGAGAGTGCATGAAATATCGAATATTGAAATCGGTAATTAATTTTCAGCTGTTCATGTTTGTGTACTGTACTTGAACTGTTGTGTACTTTATTTTCAAGTCACTTGAGTGAATTTTGTCTTAGTTGGATCCTTAGGCTTATATCACCTAGTCTTGTCTTGCCAGTTAATTGTATAATTGTCTCAATGCATAATTTATATTAATCTATAAATGTTAGAGCAATTCTTTTGCTGAGAAGCTTTTCATTCACTTGTGAATGCCCAAAGCTTTATTTGTTCCATATTTAGCAACTAGAGTTTATGTAACAATATGCAATTGTTTATACAAATACAAAAACAATGCCTTAAGCTAAATTTAGCTTTGTGAATAGTGTTACCTTTGATGTACACTGCTGAGCTGCTACCAAGGTAATGGGAAACAATGTATAATTATGTTGCATTAATGTATTTTCTTTATGATTGCACAAGAATTACAATGCTGAACAGTTCTGCACATAAAAATAACCCAACCCATATACTGTACATGATATGCAATGGATAATATTTCGCACTGTCGTGGACCCTTATCAAGTTGACAGGATTGTGATCCGGAATGGACCAAAACATGACATGATTGGGATCCAGAATGGACCAAAACATGACATGATTGGGATCCAGGGTGGACCAAAACATGACATGATTGGGATCCAGAATGGACCAAAACATGACATGATTGGTATCCAAAATGGACCAAAACATGACATGATTGGGATCCAGGGTGCACCAAAACATGACATGATTGGGATCCAAAATGGACCAAAACATGACATGACTGGGATCCAGGGTGCACCAAAACATGACATGATTGGGATCCAGGGTGGAGCAAAACATTGTCATTTTCATTTCATTCCATGTGTGTTGGTTGGTTTATTTCAGCTACATTCTTGTGACTTATTCTCTGCAATACGTACACACATTTTAAGAAGAAACTATATAGCAGTTTTGCATTAGAAGAACACAGTATAGTGGAGAAGATGTAACAGTACTTTGTAAACAGGAAAATTACTGAAGTAAATCAGAGAAAAATTACAATAAATAGGGAATGATAAATGAATATCGTTTTCCGTTTTGGTAGGTTGTGCTCATTAGCAATATTGTATATATTTAGGTGCCAAATATATGTAAACTTGTAACCCCCCCCCCATTGTTGGGTAATGAATAAGAGTATACCCTATTATTGGGTACTGTTTAAGGGTATATCCCATTGTTGGGTATATAAGTAGGAGTATATTCCACTGAAGACGCACATTGTGTGGCTTGACCGGTGATGACTGCATTATGAAATACTTCACCATCAAAAGCATTATCTTCACCTTTCGTCATGTGAAATACAATCGTATATGCAATAGTCCTAATGACACGGTGAATTATTCATTAACCACAAATAACTTGAGTTACTACTGAAGTATCTACCAATACAAACTCGGCATTTAATCCATTTCTGATTTATTGGTTGCTATTAATTAAAATTGTTTCAAATAGCTATATTTTTTTAATTCATGATCAGATATGTTATGTACTATAGGGTAGTGTTTTATTTCCCGGTGTTAGGACGCTTGTACTTTGGCTTATTTAGGAACCCCCCTAACTGGCCTTCCCAAGGATGCAACCTAACAATTTTCCAATTTCTACATACCTCTTTATTGGTTGGTGAATAGCGGCGTCGGGTGAAAGGAAATGTGGCCTTAGTCCTGCCATGGGGAATGGAAGCTGGGACTTGGTTGTGAGCCGACTATGTAGACCCACTGTGCTATGGTAAATCATTAAGGTGTGCTAAACAACATTGCAATGTTATCCTAGTGACAAGAAGTTAAAACCATTATAACTCAAACTACCATTTGTTGTACAAATATTTTTAACATTTACATCAAATTTGGGGTAGTTATGTACCATGATTAAATTTGTTTATGCTAATATAACTTAACTACCACTATCCAACTTGAATTATATTTCCATCAGCCATATTCTACATACTGTACTAGGGAGGATCATGATAAAATATCATTCTTACCCACTGTAAGGTAGTACTTTACTGTAGCAATTTGTATAAATTCTTAAGTTTGTTTTCAGTGGATAATACTTATGTATATTTAATTCTTCATTGTAGTAAATTTGACATACAAAATAATGGATGTGGTTTCTGTGGTTGAAAGTGACCCAACATTGAGGCTGAGGAAGCAAGCTCAAGGGTTAAGCTAGATGCCTTCGTAAGGTGTGAACATAAGAGCTTGAGATGAAGACGTCTCAAAAAGCTGAGGACTTGTCGGGAGATTTGTCTCCTCTAGTCTTTTGATAATTACTTACTTGGCTCCTCTAGACCTGCTTGCATTAAAAAATCAAGTAATGAGAGAATGAACTAAAGAATCTATGTGAGAAATGGACTTTGGTCCCGTCTGTTCTAGCTGGGGACCACACCTGATATGACTGGCTTAGTTGAAACTGTGACTCACGAGTATTGGTTTTCACTGTCTACAGCACTTCGTTGCTACTCTATTGTAATTATGGTATGTTGTGGTCTCATTGAGGAATGGAGAACAGGTGGGTGAGACACAGGGGGTGTGGGGGGGGAGTGTGCCACTGTGGCCGAGTGGACAGCGCTCCGGTGTTGTAGTCCTAAGGGCCCGGGTTCGATACCTGGCAGAAGTAGAAACAAATGGGCAGTTATCACCCTGGTGCCCCTGTTCACCTAGCAGTAAATAGGTACCTGGGAGTTACATCTACTACAGGCTGCTTCCTGGGAATGTGTGCGTGTGTAAGAGAAATATATGTAGTAGACATAATAGAGGAAAAATAAATTTGTTAGGCTAATGGAGCTAATAGCTCGATTCTGCAGATATAAATAGTAAATACACTATTAGACAAGCTTGGCAAGGTCAAGCTAATGGGAGAGTGGTGAAAGTTGGGTTACCAGCACTCACTTGATCATCAGCCAATGGCACTGGACAAAGGTCAGGTTGACAGGAGAAAGCAGGTGATTTGCCAATGGCTTCAGCCTCTATATGATGCTACGTGCTAACCAACCCAACCCAACTCAATGGCCCATTCATTTCTAACTCTTCTCAGCCATCCGGTGGTCTCATATTTTTCACTAATCACTCCTGCATTAATGTGTGTAGCGGGCTGTAAGATGTAAGGAAAATGTGCACGAGATTTAGACAAGATCCTGCTATTGTGACATTGATGGCTAGACAAGAGACTGCTATTTTAGCAGTCTCCGTGGCGTAGTGGTAAGACGCTCCCCTGGCGTTCCGCGAGCGCCTTGTCCTGGGTTCGTATCCTGGCTGGGGAGGATTTACTGGGTGCAAATCCTTAACCGTAGCCTCTGTTTAACTCGACAGTAAAATGGGTACCTGGTTGTTAAACGATTCTTCGCTGGGGTCGTATTCCGGGGAACATGGGATTAAGGACTTGCCCAAAACGTTACGTGTACTAGTGGTTGTACAAGAATGTACAGGAACAACTCTTGTATATATAAATAAAAACAAAAAAATTTCCTCGACAGCGTCATGTATGGACAGGGCAAGTCGATATTCTGCGCGTAGGGGGCAGAAATCGTCTTTAGTCATGCCCGAGAGACCCACTCCAATTGATACGAAAACAACAGGTTGCCAAGTGTCTCGGAAAAGCTATGGGCTTGAGCACAGACCAAATCATCACCATTTCTGAAATGTTGATGCAAGTTAAACAATGTTGGAGATCAACCATCATAGAAACCAGATTTTGGCATGGATGCTACCATCTGGTAGGGGTTTTGGCTAAAGGGCAAGTTAAAATTTTTGTAAAAGCTCTACTTTGCAATCCTTGTAATTCCAAACAGGGCCTGGATTAGCTTTCAGTGAACATTCTGTATTAACTCGGGGCTGGATTGAGCTTGTTTCTAGTGCCTCCATAACACCAGTATCACTTGATAGATATTTGACAAGGTCTTGTGACAGTGCATAATGTTACCCGACCCTCGTCAGAGACCGGGCTGCAGGGACATTGATCCTCGAAATCATTGACGGGTAAAACCCTAACATTGGATCATGTCATGCCATTAACCTTACCATCAGGCAGCTGCTCAGAAATAATAGTTACATGTTCACAAAAGTCCATTTTTTTTAAATTTGAAAGAATTAGATCCAATTGAAGAGGTTACAGTATTGTATATTGGTTCCTACTTAAAATTGATCTGTAAAATATGTAATAATTACAGAATTTTTGTCACGTTCTTTAAAATTCTAGCATAAATTTTTTTGAAGATTTCTATATTTGTTTTATTTACCATGTACAGTTTTGCATAATATATATATATTCTGTATTCTGTATTTTTATATGCCCGTTTCTTTATTATTTTGGTTTTGTTTCTCCTTTAATTTTGTAATGTAGTGAGTATTTTGCAATGTAATAATTTGCATGTTAATTATACAAGGATTTATGTTGTTCTTTTCCAAACAATGCATATATTCAGAGTACAGAGAGGAAAATGAATGATGCATGTAGCTTGGTAAAACTAGAACTCGGTTAAAATTGATTGTATATTTATCTTTGGGTGTGTGTGGTGATACTTGACTGTGGGTTCTAGAGGGGGACCTATATTGTACACTGTACTTGTATGATTTAGTGAGAAATTTCAAATTGTTTGCTCTTTTGTGAAATAAAGCTGAACAACATACTATATTAAGACTTTCTATTAAGGTAAAACTTAGAACTAGTAGTGCTACATTTGCAGTTCCCGTGACACGTTGGTAACACATTCACCCCGGCACTTCGCGAGCGCTTTAGCCTGGTGGATTGACTAGGCACCAGTCCTTAACTGTGTGCCTCTGTTCACTCAGCAGTGAATGAGTACCTGGTTGTTAAACAATTTGGCGGGTCGTATTCTAGGGATAATTAAGATTAAGGACTTGCCCGAAACGTTATGCATGCCAATGGCTTTACAAGAATGTAGGAACTCTCGTAGATATATAAAAAATAAACTTTATCGCTTGGTGCCTTCTTTTGATAATTACTTGCTGACAGACTTTCTCTCTAAGGTCTCCTCTTGTCATGGTAAGGAGACTCACTCACGTCTCCCTTGGGCTGGTTGGGGTTGTCTTAGCCTGGCATTGTGCATATGGAGTAGACCAACATGGGGTACCCATTTGGGCCATTAGACCACTTGCTGGAGAGACCACCCTTGGGTGGGTGTCTATGCTGGGATAAGATGGAGAAATATTTGTGCACCCTTCAGGACAATGTACAAAAATAGGACTTTTGCTACATTGTAGAAAAGTTCCCATTAAAAAGGGAACATTGCTTGTGATGATGTACACTTCTCTGCATTGGCCAGTGTTCAGCCTCCCTTACTGCTTTGTGGGACAAACTTTTGTAAACAATACCTTGAGGTGCTTCCGGGGCTCAGTTTCCCCGCGGCCCGGTCGTCGACCAGGCCTTCTAGGCCAATAACATGAAGTAACTGAAACAACTTCTCAAACACAGGCTTGTGGGGTGGGCAATCAGGCCCATGATTCGGACATTGGTGGAAGATTGAGCTCTGGAAACTGCAACTATGATTATCCCTGACCAGGCTTGGTCTTAGGTAAGTCCACTTGATTTTCTCGGATCCCCTCCCACTTCGAGCCCCAAGTCACTAGTGGTCACCTTATCTTATCACCTGCAGTGGCTCCGTCTTTAGTTATGATAACTGAGCCTCTTAACCCCCTCCTGTGAGAGTTGGAAATCTTGTGTATCTACTGTTACTTGACATTCCCCTCTCCCTCAGATACAGAAAGTCTGTATCTGAGTCTGTAATCCATAAAATTATGGGTAAATTTGTTCCAGACTGTTCCTTGCCTGGCCTTCATCTCTGCAGTTCTGCTGTGACAGATATAGTGTTTGTCACAAATGAATTGGATTTGCACATTTCAGCTGTTACCTCCGGCACTCATCTTCCTCGTCCTTTCTCTGCTCATAAGCCCCTTACTGAATCTTGTTCCTTGGACAAGGCAGTTCTTCCCATTTGGAAACCCGGTACTCAAGGAACTTCAAAAGATTTTTGTCCAATTGCCCTAACAATTTGTGTCTGGAAACGTTTTTTTAACAAATGGTTCATGCATGTCTCTTGGTACATATTTGGAACATCATCACCCTCTTTCTCCCTTTCAGTTTGGTTTTTGCAAGTGTCGTAGCACAACTAATACCTTGGTAGACTTCGAGGTCTACATTCACTGGATAAAGTATACTGCAGAATACTTTCTTTCCCTGACAGAGGTAGGTTGTCTACCTTAGTGGGTTCATTGTCTACATAGCGTGGGGAGTGGTCTCTCTCTTCTATCTCTTTACCACAGTGTTGGTGGGCAATGACATGTCCTTCTGTTGGCTTTGTACACTGTATAGCTGTCCCTAAAGTCAACCTTTTCACAGTGCTGTGGAATCTGCAATTTTCGTCCTAAATGGCCCTAATCCCAGTTTGTGATGCCCCCACAGTGTGTCTTTCACCTAGCTTGATACCAGTGAGGCATTTTTGTTGTTTCCCTCCAATTCAGCTGCTATTTGCTGATCTTTCCAGATTGAAGAGATGTTTGCAGGCAAGGTGAGCCATCTGGCTCTGTATTGCCACCTCAGCTATGGTTTCTATATCTTTCTGCCCATTGTCCAAACCCAGTTATTTTTCTGCAGCTCTGCCTGTTTTAGTGGATTAGTCCAGGAATGTTCCTTGGTGGTTTGAGTCTCTCCACCAGTCTTTGCATCTGGACTTTTAAAGTTTGGTTTCTGCCTTTTGTTATGATTTGCAGGTTATAATAATTCACTATGGGAACAGAAAGCCAGTGTATGATATACATTAGGCTGGTATCGAGGTCCCGCCTTTCCCCACAATTTCAAACTATTGACCCTCCCCAAGATGCAACACAGATTAGTCAATTTACTGCTAGGTTAAAAGAGGCATTAGATGAAAGGAAATGTACCCAACCATTTCTGTGTTACCTTTGCAACAGTGAGGTTACTAGATGTTCTTTTCATCTTTTTCTGCCTCTTTGCAGCTTGTTTTGTTTCTGTTCCAGTGGTTTTGTAATTTTTGTCAATTAGTTTAATTTCACAAGTTGTCTCGTGTGTTCTTTCATCTTCGGCCTGTTAACTTTCCTGGTCTCTAGATCGCATCTTGGTTTTTCATTTGTCTTCATTCTTCTCTGTGGCCCCTTGAGCCAGGGGGTTTTGTTCTTGCTTTTGGGCCAGGTGGGCATTCTTTTATCTTTTGCAGTCTTCTTCTTTACTGGTTAGGAATGGGACAGCTGGCTTCTGGGTGTAAGCAAGAAAGGATCAATAGACGGTGCCAAGCCAGGAAGACTATGCAGCACCATGACTTCCTGATGGGTTCGTTTGATTTCTCGGACCTGCGTTGGGTACGGTTACCCACTATTGTTCTTCTCTTTAGGGGTTTACTTCCTGCTGCTCTCCTCTGCCCCTGGTGAGCCCCATTTTTGTTCTCCACGGTGAGATAGCATGCAGGAAATTGAGGAGTCCTCCAAAAAATCCAGCAATGAGTGTAATGAAGCACATTTTTGTGTGTGTGTGTGTGTGGGCCCTTCTGTGGCTCCCTGTTCCAAACCTCAGTTCAGGGGCTTTGGTTTCAATGTTGGGTGGCACATTCCTATTAGGTTTCACCAGCTGGACCCCAAGCTGCCAAGGTTATCACCTGGTGGTGGGGTGTAACTAGTGGGTGAATAACCTACTGTGTTCATAGTTGTCAGGATTGCTATTTTGTCCTTGCAGTTGTGCATTTTGGAGCACTCCACTTATCTGGTATTTCCTCTTGATTCTAGGTTAAAGAAATTCCCCAACTCCATGGGACCCTCTTGGATATTTCTGCAGTAGGTTTTTATGACTTGCAAGGGCCTGATTGGTCATGACATGATTAGTGTAGATGGGGTCTTCTTTCTTGCCTACTGTGGCACTGTATAAGTGGAAATATGCACTGTATAGACTGCTTATTCTGCCAACCAGGTGTTGCCATGCATGGAGACAAGTATTCCCAGTTCCCCTTTATATTGCAGTTGCATAAACCTTGTGGGTCCCGGGGGAAACACGCTTCTTCGGTGGAGGGATAGAGGTGAAATTAGAGGTTTAGTGAGGCCAGACTGAATCAACTAATCTAGTTAGCAGGTCAAGCCAAACTTGAGTCAAGCAGGCACTGTAGGGTCAGTAGCCTTACCTGGAGCATATTTGGAAAGAGTTCCGGGAGTTCTACTCCCTGAATGTGGCCCGGGGCCAGGTTCAACTTGTGATAACTTGGACCAACAAGCTGTTGCTTTGGAGCACCCTGCCGGCTGGGTAGTGGGCTGCTTTCGATAATTACTTTGAGCAGCCCGCAGGCCCACATATCCACTACACCCAGTTGGCCCAGCACTTCTTGCAGAAACATATCCGATTGCTTGTTGAAGAAGTCCACCTTTGTTCCAACAATATTTCTAATGCTTTCTGAACAGCTGTGGATCTCTGATATTCAGTATTCTCTGATTGTGCCCATGGCACACTCTGCTCCTCACTGGTTCTATTCTACATTTTCTTCCATATCTTTCACTCCAGTATGTTGTTATGCTACTGTTCAAATTTGGCCTTCCAGTATCTTCCATGTATGTATTATTTTATACCTCCCTCATCTCCCTTACAGAGTACGTGCTACATAATCTCCCAGCTTGGTGTCTTCTTTTGATATTTACTGTACTTACTTTCAGAGATTACATTTTGAGAGCTTAAGAGACAGTCCCAATAATTTAGGTGTTTATCGTGTCTTATGTGTGCTGCATATGTTTCTGTTTTCCCTCTATTTCAGAGATCTCTCCTACTCTACAAGGGGAAGTGAGTACCGAGCAATACTCAAGCTGGGACAGCACCTGGGATTTAAATAGTATTAGCATTGCTGTGGGGGTCCCTGGATATGAATATTCTCAAAATCTATCATATTATCCTAGCTGATGCTATATTTGCTTGGCTAAGTTTACTGACCGTCAGGTCGTCAAATATAATTCCCAAATCTTTTACATGTTTTCCTTCTATGCGTGGGTCTGACCGTGTCTTGCACCCTGTATTTTGTTTAAGTTTCTTGGTTCCACTATACCTAAGTAAGTGGAACTTGTCACTGTTAAACATCATGTTATTTTCTGTTGCCCAATCAAAAATTTTATTAATATTGGCTTGTAGTTTTTCAGTGTCTTTGACAGAGAAAATTACCATGAAAATTTTCTCTCTCATCTGCAAAGAATGACACAAAGCTGTGACTAGTATTTTTGTCTGTATCTGATATAGGAATGAGAATGAGCATTGGTGCATGGACTGTGCCCTGGGGTACAGAGCTTTTCACTGCACAGACGTCTTTTTAAGCATTTGATTGTTACCTTTTGCATTTTTGGGACAAAATTAAGAATCCAATGCCCCCACTTTACCAGCTATTCCTATCAATCTTATTTTATGGGCTCTCACTCAATCCCATATATCAAATGCCTTAGGAAAGTCTGTATATACAACATCCGCATTTTATTTCTCTTCTAATGCTTTTGTGATTTTGTCAATGGTTGAGTAATTACGAAAGACTAATCCGCTCTAAATCGATGTTGACCTTGGTTATGTTTACTGTTTTAAATAAAAATGGAGAGTTGATTCTTTTTTAAAAACTTGTGTTATGAGCAATGTTAAAGTAACTGGCCTCAGGTTTTTACCAAAGCTCTGCTACCTCTCTTGTGCAGTGGAGCTATATCTGCTGATTTAAGTGCTTCTCGAATCTTCTCTATCCAAATTTTTTCTCTATTCTATACTGACCACTAGTTCTACTGGTTAAAAATTTGTCTCTCTATGGTCTTTTAGAATTTCACTAATTTCTTTGTCACAGCTGAAGGTTTGTATGCACATAAGTATAGATAGGTCCAATACTAGTGGAAGATTCTGATTTATCATATGTAAACAAATATTTTGGATTTTTCTTTATCTCTTGTATAGCTTTCCATTTCATTTCCTCAGACTGGTAGGATCACTTTAGTGTCTGCTCAATTTCTTCGATCTCCTTATTTAGATTTAGCTTTTTTAATTGTCCCGATTTTCAGGATTAGAGATTTTGCATTCCAATATTCTTTTGTTACTTGTCCCTCTATAAAATCCTTTCTGAATTGATACTTCTGACATCGCTCATCTAAATGTCCTTTTGCTCTCATATTAGCATCTTGAAAGATATCGAGGTATTTGTTTACTGTTCTGTATCACCATAAAGGTTGCTAAATAATCTTCTAGGCTTATTGCTTTCTATTGACATTGGCTTCTATTGGTCATGCTCACTCTTGAGGCCAGCATCTTTATGCTCTGCACTTATGCCCTGTACTCCCACACTCACTTTAAATTATGGTTAGTCGACCTACGTGGGCCAAATATAACTGATCTTTGGCGACTCCAATATCATGTCATTTGTCTTGTGTCTTCTTGGTCTTGTAATGACATTTAAGTGTTATTTAGAACCTTTTTAATTATTCTGGAAGACGGTTCTGTTTAAAAATAATTATTCTGCCTTTTTGCTTTTTGATAATTATTGGTACCAATAATCACCTTGCCTCTAGCAATATTGATCTTCTGGTTATTCAAACCAAAGATATATGTATATTGTAATAGGAAAAGAGAGAGACTCCTGATGATGCTATTTTTTAATAATTAAATTTATCCATGATGAAAGGAAATGAAGTACAATCACTTGAATAAATGTAATGGGAATAATGCTTCCAAGCTAAAGTAATTACTGAAGATAAAATATATCCTAATATAACCATTTAATCAACTAAAGAAAATAAATCTGTCTTTTCAATCATATCAAATTTTATGAAGGGGGAGTTGGAGAAAGGGGAGGGTGGTATGATAAGAAGAGAGATGTAGTAAAGGGGGGGGGGGAAGTGGGGGAGGGGCGGGGCGGGGGTAAGGAGTGTTAAGAGCAGATGGAAGGGGATTAGTTGGAAGGAGCATGGAATGGGAAGAAAGGGAAACGGTGAGGGAGAAGTGTAGTAGTAAGATGGGAGTAGAGGGAAGGAAATGGTGGTGATGGAAGAGTACTATAATGAGGCAGAAATGGTGAAGGTGAGAGCTTGACTTCTACACTACAGATCTCACTAGTGATAATATATTGAGCCTAGCCATAAAAAGGTTTAAATCTTGAAAAGTCAAGAAACAGTAAAAATATAGTAATAAAATATTTACCATTTATATTAATTGATGATGTTATACTTGATCAGTTCTATGATTTTTTTTAAGTATAATAATGTACTATTCAAACAGTCATTCCTCTACCATGGTAAATAACAAGTAATTATCAAAAGAAGGCACCTGTTGAATAACAAATGGAACCTTATTTTTATAATGCTGTATACTGATTTGTAACCAATAACATTCGCATGAAGCTGTAGGGTACCCCAAAGTTCAGCCACTACACACACCATAGTGAAGAGTAAGGGAGCACCACTGCTGCACACCCCCATGCTCGACTTTGGTTAAGTTAACACAAGTCGTGTTGGGTGTTTGTTACCACCTAAGATAATACAAGGCTGTCCCAGAATTGGGTATCTTTCTATGACATCGAACTAATTTTTGTTTACATTCATTAAACATCAATAAACAAGTGTTACAAATGTAAAAATTTTAAAAGTTCCTCTTTTGTGTAGAAGCCTCACACTTGTAATGAATACACAAGAACACATCTTTATGATGTCCCGTATCAAAGGATTGTACTACAATTAAATCAGAAAAAGATTTACATGGAAATTTCACAGAATCAGTGCTACAAAGCAATTCACGAACTTGTGAACAAATTTAAAAGAACTGTTTTGCAATGCTAAGGTTAGATTAAAAAATATACATATATACAGCACATGTTCAAAGTTACAGGCAGCTTCTGGCTTCCTTCAAGACCAAGCAGAAGGAAGAGTAATAATTATTAGTTATATTATAATAATAATTGTTGTAATTACTAATTATTACTCTTCCTTCTGCTTGGTCTTGAAAGAAGCCAGCCTCAGGTGAAAGAGGGCTATGACTATCTCAATCTGGAACCCGCAGGTGCGGGGCTCGGAAGTCCACCTCCTGGGATTCGTGTGGCCCAAACTCTACTTCAGGAGGCTAGAGTCATTCTTGCCCTTGCTGGGGTGGTCCTTCTCCGGCCCCAACCACGGCGATCTCCGGGTTTGGAGTCCCTGTGCCTTCTATTACCAACTTCGAGGTTAACTCCTGAGCTGGAGCCTCTCGGGCAGTTCGCTTTTGCCTTCAACCTCGTTCTGACAGTTCCTGCGACAGCACTGGAACCAATCTTATTCGAGTTTGCCTTTCCAATGGAGACTTTTGGTGCTGTGGAGAGGGGGGGGGGGACCTGCTGCTTGGGTAACAGCTTCTCCGTATCAACCTACCCTGGCTTTGCGCCCTGGAGAGGCCACTCCAGACCAACCACCAGAGCGCAACTCCATAGTCTCCTATGACTGTTGGATACTACTACCACTACTACTACTGAAAGTTCTCAATAATGACTTGACTGAAAAGCAGATACTGTAGATTTATAAATCATATCAAAATTGGGTAAAAACCTGAAATTATGTAGGTTAATAGATTTGTCTGAATTCACAGAAATGGCTAATTCTGAGGCACCTTGTATAATAATAAAAGTTAATTTACCACACAGCACTTTCCACACCATTGTCTTACAACTTCACTTGGCTAGGCGTACACACAATTAATCTTCGTAGCATAACATAGCATTTCTTTGTGCAAATCTTAGGCATGAATCCCTGACGTTTTGTGGCCCGTGTTTTATTACTAACCATGCTAACAGACTGTCTTCTCAAAACACAGCTTCTTTTTTTATCATCTTCATTCTTACAATATAATTCAGCTTCTTTGTTTTGCAAGGGGTATCTGTGCCTTTTCATTTTTGGATGTATACACTTTTCTAGGGCCTTGCAATGCCTTATGGCCTCCAAAGGAACCGAGAGTTTTTGCCAATTTCCAGTCAGCTTTAGGAATGTTTTTGCATCACTGACCTTATCCACAATAGTAAGGTCTTCATTAATCCATATATATTTTCGTTGAGTGCCATCTGGAAGACTTTGTGAACGAGTAACACCACCTTCGTGTTGCAACTCGTCAATATTGTTATTTAAGTTTTGAAGTAGACTTGGATTTGGATTCCTGCTTAGCGCTTTAAAAGCGATGTCTTTTACAGTTCGTCTTTTTTTACGACAAATCTGGAATTAAATATTAAATGTCAATTAAAACAAAAATCTTGAAAAACAAAAAAAAATCCTCAAAAGGAGGTACAATGTTCATAAATTTGTGTAAACAATGAAAAGATCTTAATGGTTAAAAAGAAAAAACACTGAATATAACAAAATGCATCTTTCTGGTAGGGTCTTTGTGGCTCCTCAAAGCTAGCTTACTGAGGTAGCTCTTCTCAAATATGTCACATCAACCTTAGGAGTCCTGTATGGCCTCTACCAGGGGCCAGAGCCACAACTGGCACTTCCCTCTACCAGGGGCCAGAGCCACAACTGGCACTGCCCTCTACCAGGGGCCAGAGCCACAACTGGCACTGCCCTCTACCAGGGGCCAGAGCCACAACTGGCACTGCCCTCTACCAGGGGCCAGAGCCACAACTGGCACTGCCCTCTACCAGGGGCCAGAGCCACAACTGGCACTGCCCTCTACCAGGGGCCAGAGCCACAACTGGCACTGCCCTCTACCAGGGACCAGAGCCACAACTGGCACTGCCCTCTACCAGGGGCCAGAGCCACAACTGGCACTGCCCTCTACCAGGGGCCAGGGCCACAACTGGCACTGCCCTCTACCAGGGGCCAGAGCCACAACTGGCACTTCCCTCTACCAGGGACCAGGGCCACAACTGGCACTGCCCTCTACCAGGGACCAGAGCCACAACTGGCACTGCCCTCTACCAGGGGCCAGAGCCACAACTGGCACTGCCCTCTACCAGGGGCCAGAGCCACAACTGGCACTGCCCTCTACCAGGGACCAGGGCCACAACTGGCACTGCCCTCTACCAGGGACCAGGGCCACAACTGGCACTGCCCTCTACCAGGGACCAGAGCCAGAACTGGCACTGCCCTCTACCAGGGCCAGAGCCACAACTGGCACTGCCCTCTACCAGGGCCAGAGCCACAACTGGCACTGCCCTCTACCAGGGGCCAGAGCCACAACTGGCACTGCCCTCTACCAGGGGCCAGAGCCACAACTGGCACTGCCCTCTACCAGGGACCAGGGCCACAACTGGCACTGCCCTCTACCAGGGACCAGAGCCACAACTGGCACTGTCCTCTACCAGGGACCAGAGCCACAACTGGCACTGCCCTTTACCAGGGACCAGAGCCACAACTGGCACTGCCCTCTACCAGGGACCAGAGCCAGAACTGGCACTGCCACAGGGACACAGGGAGCAGAGGATTGTTACAATCACCTTCACCAAAAAAAATCCAGAAAGTAAGCAAGCAAATACAGACAACTACAAAGTTCACAAACAAAAGCACTGAAAGCTCTGTACAATGCTTCGCTCAGAAGCTAGGTCGAACCCCGCTAGTTATGACTGGCCACAAACAGGTCTTTTGCCTTTTGAGCTCTGCCTCACCGGGAACTTCCTGTTTCCGCAGCACCATAACCTTAGTTCAGAGCTGAAAGACCACGACCCAATGCATCTTGTGGTGTGGGGGAAAGAGAGAACCACCGAAGAATAAGCATTTCACTACATCTAACACCGGTTTTTTGGAGGGACAGAACAATTACTCTCCTAAAGCTAAGGAACAGAGTAGAAGGAAAATACAAGACTTACCAGGAAGTAGTGAAAACAATGCAAACAGAACAACAAGTTTTACCTGAAACGCTTTGCATAATACAGTAGTGGCTTTATTAGTATGTGCAACTCCTTTCCCTACACTTGTACATTACCAATTTGTTCTTTGTACAGGCATTCTTTTGAATAAAAATTTGAATATACTCAGAAAGATGAGACACCAGGATAAACCTGACCCAGGGCAACAAACTCGACAAGGACCAGAGACACTGGCCAGGTAATAAGCTGCCAGGACCCTGTTAGACCTCCAAAACCCCTGATGTAAAATATCAGTCAATGACATTAGAAAACCCCTTACACAAAGCCTCAAACTCGCACTCATCATGGGCCAGAGGACAGACTGCAGGCAGGTTAGACTTAATGACACTGCACCCAATCTGGGATAAACATGCCTTTAAAGAGGGAACCAGGAAACTGGATAAACTGTGTGTCCACTGAAGCAGGAGGCATGCAGGTAATGACTAACTGCCACAACTGGGCACAACCAGCCGGTGGCTGAGCGGACAGAACACTGGACTCGTGATCCTGTGGTTCCGGGCACCGGCGAGAAACGATGCGCAGTTTCTTTCACCCTGATGCCCCTGTTACCTAGCAGTAAATAGGTACCTGGGAGTTAGTCAGCTGTCACGGGCTGCTTCCTGGGGGTGGAGGCCTAGTCTAGGACCGGGCCGCGGGGACACTAAAGCCCCGAAATCATCTCAAGATAACCAAGCCTGTCCTACATCCCCAGCATAAGCATCAACCAAAGGGTGCTTTCAGAAGCCAACCATCTCATTCATCTCGAGAAAAGGAGAAGGCTACAAAGAAACTGCTGAAAGAACACCTACACTTCTGGAGGAGAGCATAAATTTCCCTCAAGACAACTGGAAACAACGGCCAATAAAAATAGAGCCTTGAGGAACATCACGGAGCAAAGGGACAACCGAGAACCAAGGGTAGGAGATAAACACAGATACCCCTATCAAGGAAACAAATACTGAATGCAAACAAGAGCAGTTTCTCCAAGACTGAATGAGAAAAGGTTGTAGTATTAGGCAGATGATCCCTAATCCTTCCAGTCCAAGTGTTAGCTGGCATTGGATCTGGTTGTTTCCCAGCTTGTCAGGTTCAGGATCCTGATGAACTGGTGGGGGTCCCAGTTGGTTCCATTCCAGTTTTGGACTTAGAGATGAACCCCAGACAAAACTCTCCCATCCCCACGGCTCTGCTCTTTCTGCAGCATTGTTGCCCTTTAATGTTGGACAGGCCCTGGGTGACCCATTGGTTAGTCAAGCAGTTGAGCCAGAGCTATGCTTGCATGGTATTTCTCCTAGGCAGGGCTTGGCTGCTGTACTGGTTCCTCTTGTTGCACTCATTTCACTGCTGCCAAAACCATCGTGATCAGGTCCTACCCACCCTGACAACCCAATGGGGGTGGGGGGGTGGCGGCAGCTGAGTGGACAGCGCTCGGGATTCATAGTCCTAAGGTTTCGGGTTCAATCCCTAGTGGAGGCAGAAACAAATGGGCAGAGTATTTTTCACCCTAATGCTCCAGTTCACCTAGCAGTAAATAGGTACCTGGTAGTTAGACAGCTGCTACGGGTTGCTTCCTGGGGGGGGGGTGTAACAAAATGGAGGCCTGGTCGAGGACCGGGCCACGGGGATGCCAAGCCCCGAAATTATCTCAAGATAACCCTTTGTCGGTGCCTTTGTATCACCGGTTTTCTCCTCTGGCTTTTCAGGATTCAATTCTATGACCCCGTCCTCCCCAGTCACTCAGTGTGTTCACAGACGTCTTGGCTCCGGGTTGAGGGTTTGTGACCAGGCCTCCCAGGGTTGTGGTCGGAGCCGTTCTATCAGGTGCACAGAATAGTCCGAGTTTGTGGCTGTGAGGCAGGACTGCAGAGGATTCAGCTTCCTCCCAGCTTCATTTTAACTCCTCTATGGTAATTTATTTCCTGAAGTGAGGGGGGTTCACTTTGGTCGTAACCCTTTGGAGTTGGACTGTGTGTAGCTTGGCTTCTGGATTCTCTGGGTTTATTTCTCCATGTGGATCATGTTCAAGGGTGTGTCCAAGTTATCGTGGACAGGTTATCTCACTTTCATCCCATTTCCACTGATTGGACCATCGATGTGTCACTCCAAGACCAGTGTGGAACTAGCATCTCCCCTCCTACATGGCTTTAACCCTTAAACTGTGCAACGCGCCTGCAGGCAGACATCTGGGGTGAGCAACGCACCTCCGGGTATTTTTATTTTTAGCGTTCCATTCAAAACTCCCGCGGCTACATGGGATTCACATCAGCTTCCTCAAGGCTCTTGTAAACAGACTCCATCTTTAGAAAAAATAGTGGGCCATATTCCGGGGTGTGAGAGCCTCAGTACTGAGTGAGCAACCAAAGCCGGTGCACACAGCATGAGCTCACAGCACTGCTGTTCAGCTTGTGGCCACAGCATCGCCTAATAATGCCCAAATATATATATAACTTGTATTATTTAGCCATGATAGTATTACAGAAGAGCCAGAGTGTGATAATGACTGTGTACAATGTTCAGATATCAGTGATTCAATGCTGTTCACGATGTTCACAGCGCTAGCCACAGCACCACCGCATTATTTCATCCATCTAGGATTCTTCAAACGACTTCCTAGGTTCCTTTACAAAAACTTGGTCAGTTATTCATTTACAGGATTTAGTGACCAGTATTGTGATAACAGCAGGATTGTGGTGATAATAAGCACTGTGTGTAGTATTGTGGGAGGAGTAATTGTGGTGAGGGAGCGAGGGAGAAAATTGAGGTAGCCTCACTATGTGGCAGCCACTCTTGTTTTGCTCATCATACTAGCTTAGTGGTTTGCTATGGTGAACACACATGTACATGGGTATATACAATGTGTGCATATAGTGTAGTAACAGCAACAGGAGTATGTTGGGAGGAGCTATTTTGGTGAGGGAGGTGACGTCATAATAGTAGCGTCATCTGTTGTGTAATTTCTCATGCAGTGTATGGTGGCCACTGTAAAGTTTGAACACAATACCGGCTTACTTGCATAGTTCTGGTGAATAAAACATGTAGAAAGGTATACGTAACATGTGTAAATAGGGTAATGAAAACAATAACAGTATGGTGGGAGGAGCAATGTTGGCGAGTAATATGTTGGAGGAGTGAGGGAGACTGGCTGGTGTGGCAGCTGACACTCGCCGAGTTCTGAGTGTGTTGATGGTGAATGTATATAGTGTGTGACAGTGTATAGTGTGTAAATAGATTGTATACAACAGAAATTAGCATGGTGCATGGGAAATATGTACAACATATGTGTACACGTCATGCACGTAACACTGTCTTCGGACAGTACGGATGTTTTACTGCCATAATATAGTGTACGTGTTCATTATACATAGGATTAGCAAGAAAAAGAAATAAAATGTATTTGGAACTGTGCACAAAAAATTAACAAAAATATATTTGTGGCAACTAGCGCATCTATAACCAGGTGTGCTAGTGGCCCCGGGGGTATACACCACGGGTGACCAGGGATTGATGACGTAACTTGCGAACTTATGGACCCCATAGCAGCCAAAGTAAGTACAATTTCGACTTTTTGTTAACACATCCATACTCACGAAAGGGTTTTCGACACTTAAAAAAAAATTAATATTTTCCAGAGAATTTATTTCCTGCACACTAGAGGGTGGGGGTCATATTTGGAAGCCGAGCAGTTGAGGGGTTAAGGAGCCACATAAGAGAAACCAACACTGGCTCAGCCTTGGTTTCTGGCTCTTCTAGTCAAGTGTCTGAACCCAGGAGTTTTTCCTTCTTGGCTTCTAATCAGCAGAGCGGCCAGGCAACGTGCCTTGCTGGTTCAACCTTTTCTTCTTCCTATGCATCTGGAGTTTCTGATGCAAGTTTATTGCCATTTGTATGATTAGTAGATGGCTGGGTTATTTTTTATCTCACCTGTGCGTGTCCCCTTGCTGTAGAAGTATTACATTATTTAGGGCTCGTTTTGCCTCTTTCTGTCCCTTTCTTTGCCACTGTTCTTCAGTGTCCATTTAGGTGATCCTGTCCTTGTCATGGTTGTTTTTAGATCAGCATCTTATGCTTAATACTATCACTTTTTGTCATTTGGCAAAGCAGCAATTACTTGCATTCAGTATCAATATGGTTTGGAGTTATTCCACAAGTTGTCTCAGGAGCTCTTTAACCTTTAACCAGCTAGGTTGAAGGTTAAAGCTCAGCTGTCCTTTCCCATTTTCTTTCTTTCCCTTTCTCTTCCTGAGCTGTCTGTGACACATGGAAAATACTGGAGGGCCAGGTCCCAAATCTACACAGTAAAATAACAACGTACTGGAGTGAATGATATGGAAGAAAATGCAAGATTGAACCGAAAGAAAATGCAAGAAGAGCAGAGGTGCCATAGGCACAATCAGAGAACACTGTATAAATATCAGAGGTCTGCGGTTGTTCAACGTCCTCCCAGCGACTATACGAAATATTGCTGGAACAACTGTGGACATCTTCATGAGAAAACTGGACTGTTTTCTAAGAGACGTTCCGGATCAGCCGGGCTGTGGTGGGTATGTGGCCCTGCGGGCCGCTCCAAGCAACAGCCTGGTGGACCAAGCTCTCACAAGTCGAACCTGGCCTCGGGCCGGGCTTGGGGAGTAGAAGAACTCCCAGAACCCCATCAAGCAGGTATCAAGTAGGTACCATGAGCTATGGTAAGGGAAAGCTCTCAGCCTACTAACAGGAATCAGAAGCCATCTGTTCCTGTATTTGCCCATGTCAAAAGAAAAGAATCTGAGATGAAGTGGAAAAAATGGAACCAGTTGCCTGAACTGATATGAAAGTATCTAATGTACTAGCTCTTATCCCATAAAAGGATGTTCAGAACCAAAAGTGAGAATGATATACTGTACATTAAAAGAAAATAAATTAATCTTGTGTACCTGAATTCTCCCATGACAATAAAATACATTTAATTGGGAGACAAATATTGTTAATGTCATTACCTTCCGGGGGATGGGTGCAATTGTCAGGTCCGGTAAGCTGTCACTATCAGAGTCCATCACGCTAACAAAGTCATCCACTTGTTCCTCCTGTTCAGTTTCACTGTTAATGTTTAAATTCTGGTTCTGTCGAGCTGAAAAAAGTCAATTATTAATATAATAAAATAAGCTTTTCCCTTAAGAGACACAGTTTAAGTAAAAGTACTGTATTGGCATGCCTCTATTTAAATCTAAGTATTTCTGGAAATTGGTTGTAAATCTAAGCAAATCAAATGCTATTTTTCCACAAGCCACCTACAAAACCAACATATATCACTAATTTTGTTAGTATTGCACATTTACTATTAAAACACATCATCAATTAGGTTTGAGCCTATTTTTAGCCAGAGTTCTCTTAAACAATTTTAGAACATAACCACTGCACTGCATAGTGTATCTTGAGGCTCTGGACGGGTGGTGCACAACGTGCCTTGAGGCTCTCGACGGGTGGTGCACAACGTGCCTTGAGGCTCTCGACGGGTGGTGCACAACGTGCCTCGAGGCTCTCGATGGGTGGTGCACAACGTGCCTTGAGGCTCTCGACGGGTTGTGCACAACGTGCCTTGAGGCTCTCGACGGGTGGTGCACAACGTGCCTTGAGGCTCTCGACGGGTGGTGCACAACGTGCCTCGAGGCTCTCGACGGGTGGTGCACAACGTGCCTCGAGGCTCTCGACGGGTGGTGCACAACGTGCCTTGAGGCTCTCGACGGGTGGTGCACAACGTGCCTTGAGGCTCTCGACGGGTAGTGCATTTTGAGGCTCTCGACGGGTGATGCACAATGTGCCTTGAGGCTCTTGACAGGTGATGCGCAACGTACCTCAGGGATCTCATAGGTATAGTGTATCATTCATAACTCCTGTGACTACATGGGGCTCACATCACCTTCCTCAGGGCTCTCCTAAACAGATGCCATTTTTTTTTTAAATCTTGGGAAACATTCCCAGGTGTGAAGGCCTCAGTACCGAGTGAGTAACCAGGGCTGGCGCATGCAGCATGAGCTCACAGCACTGCTGTTCAGCTTGTGACTACAGCATTGCCTAAAAATGTCCAAATATATATGTATCTGGTATTATTTAGCCATGATAGTATTACAGAAGAGCCTAACTGTGATAAAGACTGTGTACAATGTTCAGATATCAGCGAATAAATGTTGTTCAAGATGTTCACAGTGCTAGCCACAGCACACTGCCATTATTTCGTCCATCTAAAATTCTTCAAACGACTTCTCATGTTTCATTACAAAATAAACATGTGGAAAATTATTCATTTACATGATTTAGTGACCAGGAATCTGATAATAGCAGGATTGTGGTGAGAATTAGCGACGTGGTAGGAGTATTGTTGGTGAGGAAGGGAGGGAGATAGCGTTGCCTGCTGGCCGGCGTGTGCCAACATGTTATTGTCTGGAATCACGATACCAGTTTAGTGGTTTGCTATGGTGAACACAAATATATACTGTACTTATATATATGTGTGTATAGAGAGTAATAAAAGCAAAAGGAGTTTGTTGGGAGGAGCTATTTTGGCGAGGGAGTGGGTGAGGCTGTCGTCTGCTACCTGTTGTGTGACTTGTCATGCAGTGGCCACTATGCTGTTTGGTCATCATAGCAACCTAGTTGCAGAGTTATGGTGAATAAAACACATAGATACCTATATATAACATGTGTAAATAGTGTAATAAAAATAATAACAGAATGGTGGGAGGGAGTCAGCCAGCAGACTGCTGACACAGTGTAATAACAGCAAAATCACTGATTGACCATAGAATATAATATACATGTCACACATATATGAGCCCCATAATTTTCAGCATTGTGATATTCCACACATTGAACTATATAAATTCCACAAATTACACACTTTTGAATATTACAGCAAAAAAAATAAAAACAAGAAATGAATGAGAAACTTCAAAATAATTGTGAAAAATTATATTCGTGGCAACTGCTGCCCCATGGGGTGGCGTGGCCTGCTTGATACCTGCTTGATGGGGTCCTGAGAGTTCTTCTACTCCCCAAGCCCGGCCAGAGGCCAGGCTTGACTAGTGACCTTGAGCGCTCCATCGCTCAGTGGCCATAATTTGCTCAACTTCCCAGCTCCATCGCGGCTAAAGCATGTCACATACAATATTTTTTTTTTTAGTTTCCCGTGATCAGAGTCTGCATTTTAACAATATAAGATGAGAAAATAATTTTTTGGAAAGAATTTACTTCCTGCAACCATGGTTTTGTCATATTTTAATGCAGAGCAGTGCAGTGGATAAGAAATGAAAAACATCAGAAAGATGTAACTTGTAAATACAAAGGAAAGTTGCAAACGATAAGAGAAGTTCAGTAGTAGTTCACACTAGCATGATAAAGGAACACAAAAGTTTTGCTTTCATTTATCCCAGATTTTCCAGGAAAGTTGTGTTATGAGTGGCATTAACAAAAACAGCAGTGAATGTAATGAAATGCCTTTTTTTATGAACTTCCTCTGTATCTCCCTGAGCTAGCCACCTGGAGTCCTCCAAACTCAAGATATTGTACCACACCAAGCTTCAGTGAATTTCAAACACCTACCACAAACCAGTACCAAAATTGGACAGATGGGGGTATTATAAACCCCTAATCTCCCCCTGATGGAGAGACAAGATACCCATTTTTGTGGGTATTAGAAACCACCACAGTAACCAATGGGTAAAGGCCACCAGAATGGCAGTGCGTGATCAAACAAGCAACTGCTTGCAAAACATTTCCAGAGAAAATCTACTAGCAAGAGGCATCTCATCATTTACAATGTGGGATTCTTGGGGAAGCTCCCCTTTGTATCACCCCAAGAGACAAAAGTGGGGGTGGGGTGGGAAAAAAAGAGAGAAGAGAAAGGTGGGGGGGGACCTGTAAATGGGTGGCAAAACCATAGAGTTCACAGATGAAACTGACATCTGGCTTATTTCTAGTCTTGACCAAGTCTGGTAGGAACGGTTTCAACATCAGAGCTTGCAACACCGTCGTAACGTTGGTGGTCTTACTGTCAAGTACAAGGCCAACATCCTCAAAGTTCCGCACCTGGCCCAACTCTGTGGAGTATCAGTAGTTGCCACCCGTAGCACTAGGCTTTCAACCTTCAAGAGTCTCATGCTGCCTTTCTCAAGAACATCACTCCATCAGTGATCATTCACTCTGAGGTTGACTCGCACCTGGAACTTGTTCGCACATCAGGTTGACACACGGGAGATCAGGTCAACTGATCACATGAAAGCTCTGACACACAGTTGGTTACAGGCTCATCCTGTTCTTTATATGATTGTTACATAATGTTGTTAACATTAAAGACTATTCCTACTGATGCATATAACAGGCTCATGAAATAAATGGGCCTCTATGAGCTGAGGTAGGATAACAGCTCTTGCTTGCAGTTTCACTAGGCATGTCATTTGACAGCTCTTGTGAACCCCTAGTCTTAATTTTTTTTTTAAATTTGCCCCGAGGGGCGAGTTGGGCAATTGGACAGTGCCACTCGTTCTGTGAGTGGTCAGGCTTCTAGTGTTGATAGAGTTCTCTCTCTATCTATTACACCTCTGGTTTTCAATGGGTGTATTTACACACCCTGCCATGCCTTCTGTTCTCATGTGGTGTCATTTGTGTGCAGATTTGGAACCAGCCCGTCTAATATTTTCCATTTGTAAATTATTATGTGTATCACCCGCCTATGTTCTAGAGAATACACAGACAGACCCGGGTACAGTTGGGTACCTCATCTAGTTTTGCTGTAATTACTATTAATGTTATCAAATACATATATTGTATACACTGTAGGCCTACTTTGGGTACCCTCCTGCATATCTTTACAATCTATTTTTCTAATGGGAATAACCACCATATGCTGCAGGATCTATTGGTCGCTGAACACACACGTGGCTCTGTGCTGCTGTAGTGGTGATGCAGCACTGCCTGTGGAGTCAAGAGCCAACTTGGAATCTGTATAGAACAAATGAAGTGCCCAAAACACATATTAATCCTTAAAACACAGTCATCTTCATTTGTTGATCTTCCAAGCCACTGAAATCATTATACAATCATTGTATAAAAGTTCCAATATTGTTAGATTTGTATACTATGATGTTAGTATGGCTATAATAGAATTCGAGTACATGCATTACATGGATGTAATGGAGTTGACAAAGGCACATAAAATCCTGCTCTTGTTTTTAAGATGACTTACTGTGCAAATGTGGTTGTCATTTGACTTGTTACATAGTTTGTATATCAATGATGTCCAAATGATTTCCACATCTTTATCTGGGTGCAATATAGTTGACCAGGAACAATACAAAAATCCTTCTCTGGTTCGTATAATATCCTATGGGAAGACATTTTTTTTGTCATTTGACAATGTTTGCAATTGTAATAAGGTTTGCATATCAATGCTGCCTCTCCCAATGGTTTTTAAGAGTTCTATATGGGTGTAATGGAGTTGACCAGCACCAACCAATTATCATGTTTTAAATGTATTTGGGGCCTGGGGTCATTGGCACGTTATGTTCTGGTCTTTATCGCCAATGTTTTAATCCATACGATGCCATAAGTCTCTCTAAATGACATGGCATCACCCAGGACCCATGTGCTTGCATCACCACTCTCAGTATTCACAAGGTTGCTATTGCACAAGCACGTATCTCCATCTCCAAGGTTCATCCCACAAAGAATCGGCAGAAAATACCAAGTCCATGGAAAAAAACTGAAGTGGTCCTAGTAGAAGTAGTGATAATGATGACGATGACGACGATGATGATGATGACGACGATGTGACACCATCTTGGTAACTAGGAAGTGATAGTCACTGTGGCTATAACAGGAGAGTTCAATTGGAACAAAGTGAGGGAGGCAAGTAAATGCCAATTAGGATTTATAGGGTTTAAAGGTACGCTCCATGCCTCGAGAATAGACAGAAGGTGCCTTGGTCTGGAAAGATGGAGGCAACTTTGGAAAAAGTTGGAAAAGTGGAGGCACTGCTATGCTGGTAAAAAAAAACTAAAGGAATAAATAATCAACAACCCACAAGAAATTGACATACTGTAATGGCACTGCTCATTTGGAATCAGGATGATAAACTGGAAAATCACAAATACCAACAGCCCACCAGCAACACATGAACAAAGGAGGAGGAACTGGATGACAAACAAGAGGGCCTCAATGTTCATGAGAGAGAGATTATAGAAAGATCAGTTAAAAGAAAATTCACAACTGATGATGCGCTATGATTCCATCATCGCAATTATTTAATATTGTAATTGATACAGATAGCGATGATAGCATCATAGAAGATCCTGACTGCAATAATGACTATGCACAATGTTCAGATATCAGTGAACACTGTGCTGTTTATGTTCACAAGTGTGACAAACAGCCACAGCACTCTTGCCATTGTTTGGTACATCTTCACATCATGAAACAACCTCATGTTCCTTTAGAAAATAAGCTTGAGCAAAATTATTCATATTCATGATTTAGTCACCAGAATGCTGATAATAATAGCAACATTGTGCCTGGAAATAAAGCTTAATATGATGGAAACACACTTCACATGACTGAGTCAAAAGTATCACTGTCATGTATGTGTCACGTACATGACGGGACAGTATGATGAGTCGGGTATGAATATCACCTTGTGGCACAGACGACGAACAACCCTCATCTCGAAAAAACAGAGAACGGGGAGTATGTACCTGGTGGGAGAGCCTGGTGGACCAAAAGTGGGGTGAGAGCCTGGTGGACCAAACTCTCACAAGTCAAGCCTGGCCTCAGGCCGGGCTTGGGGAGTAGAAGAACTCCCAGAACCCCATCAAGCAGATATCTAGCAGGGTTTTGGGGCACCCCCACAGGCCCCCTAACCTGTGTATAGGACTACCAGGCCCTGAAGGGTACAATTCAAACAGGACACCCAGGCACTGGAACACTACTAAGACATGCTACTAAGTGGCTCCCAGAACTGAAGGGCAAGAGCTACGAGGAGAGGTTAGAGGCATTAAATATGCCAAAACTATAAGACAGAAGAAAAAGAGGTGATATGATCACTACATACAAAATAGTAACAGGAATTGATAAAATCGATAGGGAAGATTTCCTGAGACCTGGAACTTTAAGAACAAGAGGTCATAGATATAAACTAGCTAAACACAGATGCCGAAGAAATATAAGAAAATTCACTTTTTCAAACAGAGTGGTAGACGGTTGGAACAAGTTAGGGGAGAAGGTGGCGGAGGCCAAGACCATCGGTAGTTTCAAAGCGTTATATGACAAAGAGTGCTGGGAAGACGGGACACCATGAGCGTAGCTCTCATCCTGTAACTACACTTAGGTAATTACTACACCAGTGCTCTTAAAAGTGCTATGTAAATTAATCCAGCCTACCTGAGGCAGCTAGGAAAACCTACCTTGGTGCCAAGATGCTCCCCACCATGAGGAAAAGACAAAGTGAGGGCCACCACAAGCGAGGAGGACCTCTAAGGGAATGTCACCTGAACACTCCCGAGTAAGATGATCCTGGCAGCACAAGAGCAGTACAGTACTAGAGAGTGCACAGGGAAGAAAACCCTGAGCACATGCAGCTCCAAGTGCTATAAA
Organism: Procambarus virginalis; assembly: GCA_020271785.1. Classification (NCBI taxonomy): domain Eukaryota; kingdom Metazoa; phylum Arthropoda; class Malacostraca; order Decapoda; family Cambaridae; genus Procambarus; species Procambarus virginalis. Next base: position 5,961,332 of record WNGS01087021.1, read on the forward strand.
CTCAGTGATTTTACACAGGTAAAATCATGTAAACTTCTGGACCACAAACAAGTGTTACAGGTGAACAAGATCATATCAGAGGTCAAAATTAATTAATTCCTTCGTGAAATCTGCCCATGGAGCACATACAACATAAGGTTATCACGCTAGACGTGCTGTCACATTAGACGTGCTGTCAGGATGTAATACAGAGGCTGCACAGAGTCGGCCAAATAAATAAATAAATAAATAATAATAATAAATAAATAAATAATAAACGTCTCCTTCCTAATACGGGCTCACCCTAGCCTGTGCTGCTTGGAGCTGCTTGTTCACAGTAGCTGAGTTTATAACAACAACGTCTCCACCTTGTTCACCCGCCCAACCACTTGGGCTGGACGGTAGACCGACGGTCTCGCTTCATGCAGGTTCGTGTTCAATCCCCGACCGTTCAAGTGGTTGGGCATTATTCCTCTTCCCCCGTTCCATCCCCAAATCCTTATCCCTTCCCAGTGCTGTATAGTCATAATGGCTTGGCGCTTTCCCCTGATAATTCCCTTCCCTTCCTTGTTCACCCCCCCCCCCCACNTGATGCTATATTTGCTTGGCTAAGTTTACTGACCGTCAGGTCGTCAAATATAATTCCCAAATCTTTTACATGTTTTCCTTCTATGCGTGGGTCTGACCGTGTCTTGCACCCTGTATTTTGTTTAAGTTTCTTGGTTCCACTATACCTAAGTAAGTGGAACTTGTCACTGTTAAACATCATGTTATTTTCTGTTGCCCAATCAAAAATTTTATTAATATTGGCTTGTAGTTTTTCAGTGTCTTTGACAGAGAAAATTACCATGAAATTTTCTCTCTCATCTGCAAAGAATGACACAAAGCTGTGACTAGTATTTTTGTCTGTATCTGATATAGAATGAGAATGAGCATTGGTGCATGGACTGTGCCCTGGGGTACAGAGATTTTCACTGCACAGACGTCTTTTTAAGCATTTGATTGTTACCTTTTGCATTTTTGGGACAAAATTAAGAATCCAATGCCCCCACTTTACCAGCTATTCCTATCAATCTTATTTTATGGGCTCTCACTCAATCCCATATATCAAATGCCTTAGGAAAGTCTGTATATACAACATCCGCATTTTATTTCTCTTCTAATGCTTTTGTGATTTTGTCAATGGTTGAGTAATTACGAAAGACTAATCCGCTCTAAATCGATGTTGACCTTGGTTATGTTTACTGTTTTAAATAAAAATGGAGAGTTGATTCTTTTTAAAAAACTTGTGTTATGAGCAATGTTAAAGTAACTGGCCTCAGGTTTTTACCAAAGCTCTGCTACCTCTCTTGTGCAGTGGAGCTATATCTGCTGATTTAAGTGCTTCTCGAATCTTCTCTATCCAAATTTTTTCTCTATTCTATACTGACCACTAGTTCTACTGGTTAAAAATTTGTCTCACTATGGTCTTTTAGGATTTCACTAATTTCTTTGTCACAGCTGAAGGTTTGTATGCACATAAGTATAGATAGGTCCAATACTAGTGGAGGATTC
>WNGS01087021.1:6007004-6022829 GCA_020271785.1 Procambarus virginalis
TGTTGCCAGTTGATGCAAGGCTTGAATGTTGTTGTCAGTTGATGCAAGGCTTGATGTTGTTGTGTTGCCAGTTGATGCAAGGCTTGAATGTTTGTTGCCAGTTGATGCAAGGCTTGAATGTTGTTGTTGTTGTTGCCAGTTGATGCAAGGCTTGAATGTTGTTGTTGTTGCCAGTTGATGCAAGGCTTGAATGTTGTTGTTGTTGCCAGTTGATGCAAGGCTTGAATTGTTGTTGTTGTTGCCAGTTGATGCAAGGCTTGAATGTTGTTGTTGTTGCCAGTTGATGCAAGCTTGAATGTTGTTGTTGTTGTTGCCAGTTGATGCAAGGCTTGAATGTTGTTGTTGTTGCCAGTTGATGCAAGGCTTGAATGTTGTTGTTGTTGCCAGTTGATGCAAGGCTTGAATGTTGTTGTTGTTGCCAGTTGATGCAAGGCTTGAATGTTGTTGTTGTCAGTTGATGCAAGGCTTGAATGTTGTGTTGTTGCCAGTTGATGCAAGGCTTGAATGTTGTTGTTGTTGCCAGTTGATGCAAGGCTTGAATGTTGTTGTTGTTGTGCCAGTTGATGCAAGGCTTGAATGTTGTGTTGTTGTTGTTGCCAGTTGATGCAAGCTGAATGTTGTTGTTGTTGCCAGTTGATGCAAGGCTTGAATGTTGTTGTTGTGCCAGTGATGCAAGGCTTGAATGTTGTTGTTGTTGTTGCAGTTGATGCAGGCTTGAATGTTGTTGTTGTTGCCAGTTGATGCAAGGCTTGAATGTTGTTGCCAGTTGATGCAAGGCTTGAATGTTGTTGCCAGTTGATGCAAGGCTTGAATGTTGTTGCCAGTTGATGCAAGGCTTGAATGTTGTTGTTGCCAGTTGATGCAAGGCTTGAATGTTGTTGCCAGTTGATGCAAGGCTTGAATGTTGTTGCCAGTTGATGCAAGGCTTGAATGTTGTTGCCAGTGATGCAAGGCTTGAATGTTGTTGCCAGTTGATGCAAGGCTTGAATGTTGTTGCCAGTTGATGCAAGGCTTGAATGTTGTTGCCAGTTGATGCAAGGCTTGAATGTTGTTGCCAGTTGATGCAAGGCTTGAATGTTGTTGCCAGTGATGCAAGGCTTGAATGTTGTTGCCAGTGATGCAAGGCTTGAATGTTGTTGCCAGTGGATGCAAGGCTTGAATGTTGTTGCCAGTGGATGCAAGGCTTGAATGTTGTTGCCAGTGGATGCAAGGCTTGAATGTTGTTGCCAGTGGATGCAAGGCTTGAATGTTGTTGCCAGTGGATGCAAGGCTTGAATGTTGTTGCCAGTGGATGCAAGGCTTGAATGTTGTTGCCAGTGGATGCAAGGCTTGAATGTTGTTGCCAGTGGATGCAAGGCTTGAATGTTGTTGCCAGTGGATGCAAGGCTTGAATGTTGTTGCCAGTGGATGCAAGGCTTGAATGTTGTTGCCAGTGGATGCAAGGCTTGAATGTTGTTGCCAGTGGATGCAAGGCTTGAATGTTGTTGCCAGTGGATGCAAGGCTTGAATGTTGTTGCCAGTGGATGCAAGGCTTGAATGTTGTTGCCAGTGGATGCAAGGCTTGAATGTTGTTGCCAGTGGATGCAAGGCTTGAATGTTGTTGCCAGTGGATGCAAGGCTTGAATGTTGTTGCCAGTGGATGCAAGGCTTGAATGTTGTTGCCAGTGGATGCAAGGCTTGAATGTTGTTGCCAGTGGATGCAAGGCTTGAATGTTGTTGCCAGTGGATGCAAGGCTTGAATGTTGTTGCCAGTGGATGCAAGGCTTGAATGTTGTTGTTGCCAGTTGATGCAAGGCTTGAATGTTGTTGCTAGTTGATGCAAGGCTTGAATGTTGTTGCCAGTTGATGCAAGGCTTGAATGTTGTTGCCAGTTGATGCAAGGCTTGAATGTTGTTGCCAGTGGATGCAAGGCTTGAATGTTGTTGCCAGTGGATGCAAGGCTTGAATGTTGTTGCCAGTGGATGCAAGGCTTGAATGTTGTTGCCAGTGGATGCAAGGCTTGAATGTTGTTGCCAGTTGATGCAAGGCTTGAATGTTGTTGTTGTTGCCAGTTGATGCAAGGCTTGAATGTTGTTGCCAGTTGATGCAAGGCTTGAATGTTGTTGTTGTTGCCAGTTGATGCAAGGCTTGAATGTTGTTGCCAGTTGATGCAAGGCTTGAATGTTGTTGCCAGTGGATGCAAGGCTTGAATGTTGTTGCCAGTGGATGCAAGGCTTGAATGTTGTTGTTGTTGCCAGTGGATGCAAGGCTTGAATGTTGTTGTTGTTGCCAGTTGATGCAAGGCTTGAATGTTGTTGTTGTTGCCAGTGGATGCAAGGCTTGAATGTTGTTGTTGTTGCCAGTTGATGCAAGGCTTGAATGTTGTTGTTGTTGCCAGTTGATGCAAGGCTTGAATGTTGTTGCCAGTTGATGCAAGGCTTGAATGTTGTTGCCAGTGGATGCAAGGCTTGAATGTTGTTGCCAGTGGATGCAAGGCTGGAATGGTGTTGCCAGTTGATGCAAGGCATGAATGTTGTTGCCAGTTGATGCAAGGCTTGAATGTTGTTGCCAGTTGATGCAAGACTTGAATGTTGTTGCCAGTTGATGCAAGGCTTGAATGTTGTTGCCAGTTGATGCAAGGCTTGAATGTTGTTGTTGTCAGTTGATGCAAGGCTTGAATGTTGTTGTTGTTGTCAGTTGATGCAAGGCTTGAATGTTGTTGCCAGTTGATGCAAGGCTTGAATGTTGTTGCCAGTTGATGCAAGGCTTGAATGTTGTTGCCAGTTGATGCAAGGCTTGAATGTTGTTGCCAGTTGATGCAAGGCTTGAATGTTGTTGCCAGTTGATGCAAGGCTTGAATGTTGTTGCCAGTTGATGCAAGGCTTGAATGTTGTTGCCAGTTGATGCAAGGCTTGAATGTTGTTGTTGTTGCCAGTTGATGCAAGGCTTGAATGTTGTTGTTGTTGCCAGTTGATGCAAGGCTTGAATGTTGTTGTTGTTGCCAGTTGATGCAAGGCTTGAATGTTGTTGCCAGTTGATGCAAGGCTTGAATGTTGTTGTTGTTGCCAGTTGATGCAAGGCTTGAATGTTGTTGTTGTTGCCAGTTGATGCAAGGCTTGAATGTTGTTGTTGTTGCCAGATGATGCAAGGTTTGAATGTTGTTGTTGTTGCCAGTTGATGCAAGGCTTGAATGTTGTTGTTGTTGCCAGTTGATGCAAGGCTTGAATGTTGTTGTTGTTGTCAGTCGATGCAAGGCTTGAATGTTGTTGTTGTTGCCAGTTGATGCAAGGCTTGAATGTTGTTGTTGTTGCCAGTTGATGCAAGGCTTGAATGTTGTTGTTGTTGCCAGTTGATGCAAGGCTTGAATGTTGTTGTTGTTGCCAGTTGATGCAAGGCTTGAATGTTGTTGTTGTTGCCAGTTGATGCAAGGCTTGAATGTTGTTGCCAGTTGATGCAAGACTTGAATGTTGTTGCCAGTTGATGCAAGGCTTGAATGTTGTTGCCAGTTGATGCAAGGCTTGAATGTTGTTGTTGTCAGTTGATGCAAGGCTTGAATGTTGTTGTTGTCAGTTGATGCAAGGCTTGAATGTTGTTGTCAGTTGATGCAAGGCTTGAATGTTGTTGCCAGTTGATGCAAGGCTTGAATGTTGTTGCCAGTTGATGCAAGGCTTGAATGTTGTTGCCAGTTGATGCAAGGCTTGAATGTTGTTGCCAGTTGATGCAAGGCTTGAATGTTGTTGCCAGTTGATGCTAGGCTTGAATGTTGTTGTTGTTGCCAGTTGATGCAAGGCTTGAATGTTGTTGTTGTTGCCAGATGATGCAAGGTTTGAATGTTGTTGTTGTTGCCAGTTGATGCAAGGCTTGAATGTTGTTGTTGTTGCCAGTTGATGCAAGGCTTGAATGTTGTTGTTGTTGTCAGTCGATGCAAGGCTTGAATGTTGTTGTTGTTGCCAGTTGATGCAAGGCTTGAATGTTGTTGTTGTTGCCAGTTGATGCAAGGCTTGAATGTTGTTGTTGTTGCCAGTTGATGCAAGGCTTGAATGTTGTTGTTGTTGCCAGTTGATGCAAGGCTTGAATGTTGTTGTTGTTGCCAGTTGATGCAAGGCTTGAATGTTGTTGTTGTTGCCAGTTGATGCAATGCTTGAATGTTGTTGTTGCCAGTTGATGCAAGGCTTGAATGTTGTTGTTGTTGCCAGTTGATGCAAGGCTTGAATGTTGTTGTTGTTGTTGCCAGTTGATGCAAGGCTTGAATGTTGTTGTTGCCAGTTGATGCAAGGCTTGAATGTTGTTGTTGTCAGTTGATGCAAGGCTTGAATGTTGTTGTCAGTTGATGCAAGGCTTGAATGTTGTTGCCAGTTGATGCAAGGCTTGAATGTTGTTGCCAGTGGATGCAAGGCTTGAATGTTGTTGCCAGTGGATGCAAGGCTTGAATGTTGTTGCCAGTGGATGCAAGGCTTGAATGTTGTTGTTGTTGTTGCCAGTTGATGCAAGGCTTGAATGTTGTTGTTGTTGCCAGTTGATGCAAGGCTTGAATGTTGTTGCTAGTTGATGCAAGGCTTGAATGTTGTTGCCAGTTGATGCAAGGCTTGAATGTTGTTGCCAGTTGATGCAAGGCTTGAATGTTGTTGCCAGTTGATGCAAGGCTTGAATGTTGTTGCCAGTTGATGCAAGGCTTGAATGTTGTTGCCAGTGGATGCAAGGCTTGAATGTTGTTGCCAGTTGATGCAAGGCTTGAATGTTGTTGCCAGTGGATGCAAGGCTTGAATGTTGTTGCCAGTGGATGCAAGGCTTGAATGTTGTTGCCAGTGGATGCAAGGCTTGAATGTTGTTGCCAGTGGATGCAAGGCTTGAATGTTGTTGCCAGTGGATGCAAGGCTTGAATGTTGTTGCCAGTGGATGCAAGGCTTGAATGTTGTTGCCAGTTGATGCAAGGCTTGAATGTTGTTGCCAGTGGATGCAAGGCTTGAATGTTGTTGCCAGTGGATGCAAGGCTTGAATGTTGTTGTTGTTGCCAGTTGATGCAAGGCTTGAATGTTGTTGCCAGTGGATGCAAGGCTTGAATGTTGTTGTTGTTGCCAGTGGATGCAAGGCTTGAATGTTGTTGTTGTTGCCAGTTGATGCAAGGCTTGAATGTTGTTGTTGTTGCCAGTTGATGCAAGGCTTGAATGTTGTTGCCAGTTGATGCAAGGCTTGAATGTTGTTGCCAGTTGATGCAAGGCTTGAATGTTGTTGCCAGTTGATGCAAGGCTTGAATGTTGTTGCCAGTTGATGCAAGGCTTGAATGTTGTTGCCAGTTGATGCAAGGCTTGAATGTTGTTGCCAGTGGATGCAAGGCTTGAATGTTGTTGCCAGTGGATGCAAGGCTTGAATGGTGTTGCCAGTTGATGCAAGGCATGAATGTTGTTGCCAGTTGATGCAAGGCTTGAATGTTGTTGCCAGTTGATGCAAGGCTTGAATGTTGTTGCCAGTTGATGCAAGGCTTGAATGTTGTTGTTGTTGTCAGTTGATGCAAGGCTTGAATGTTGTTGTTGTTGTCAGTTGATGCAAGGCTTGAATGTTGTTGTCAGTTGATGCAAGGCTTGAATGTTGTTGCCAGTTGATGCAAGGCTTGAATGTTGTTGCCAGTTGATGCAAGGCTTGAATGTTGTTGCCAGTTGATGCAAGGCTTGAATGTTGTTGCCAGTTGATGCAAGGCTTGAATGTTGTTGCCAGTTGATGCAAGGCTTGAATGTTGTTGCCAGTTGATGCAAGGCTTGAATGTTGTTGCCAGTTGATGCAAGGCTTGAATGTTGTTGTTGTTGCCAGTTGATGCAAGGCTTGAATGTTGTTGTTGTTGCCAGTTGATGCAAGGCTTGAATGTTGTTGTTGTTGCCAGATGATGCAAGGCTTGAATGTTGTTGTTGCCAGTTGATGCAAGGCTTGAATGTTGTTGTTGTTGTCAGTTGATGCAAGGCTTGAATGTTGTTGTTGTTGCCAGTCGATGCAAGGCTTGAATGTTGTTGTTGTTGCCAGTCGATGCAAGGCTTGAATGTTGTTGTTGTTGCCAGTTGATGCAAGGCTTGAATGTTGTTGTTGTTGCCAGTTGATGCAACTTGAATGTTGTTGTTGTTGCCAGTTGATGCAAGGCTTGAATGTTGTTGTTGTTGTCAGTTGATGCAAGGCTTGAATGTTGTTGTTGTTGCCAGTTGATGCAAGGCTTGAATGTTGTTGTTGTTGCCAGTTGATGCAAGGCTTGAATGTTGTTGTTGTTGCCAGTTGATGCAAGGCTTGAATGTTGTTGTTGTTGTCAGTTGATGCAATGCTTGAATGTTGTTGTTGTTGCCAGTTGATGCAAGGCTTGAATGTTGTTGTTGTTGCCAGTTGATGCAAGGCTTGAATATTGTTGTTGTTGCCAGTTGATGCAAGGCTTGAATGTTGTTGTTGTTGCCAGTTGATGCAAGGCTTGAATGTTGTTGTTGTTGCCAGTTGATGCAAGGCTTGAATGTTGTTGTTGTTGCCAGTTGATGCAAGGCTTGAATGTTGTTGTTGTTGCCAGTTGATGCAGGGCTTGAATGTTGTTGTTGTTGCCAGTTGATGCAAGGCTTGAATGTTGTTGTTGTTGCCAGTTGATGCAATGCTTGAATGTTGTTGTTGTTGCCAGTTGATGCAAGGCTTGAATGTTGTTGTTGTTGCCACTTGATGCAAGGCTTGAATGTTGTTGTTGTTGCCAGTTGATTCAAGGTTTGATGTTGTTGTTGCCAGTTGATGTAAGGCTTAAATGATGATGATGCTGTTGTTGCTAGTTAATGCAAGGTCAATGAGGCAACTAGATGTATTTTAAAGTTAGACTTGATTTATGGCTGCACGGGCAGAATGTTGTGCTGATGGTGTCAGCTGATAGGTGTTGGTCGGTACTCGCCTAGTTGTGCTTGCTGGGTTTGAGCTTTTGCTCGTTGGTCCTGGGAAATGATCCCGAGTTCTTATTTACCTGAAGACCACTAATATTAGTGGTCTCAACGAGGACAGGAAGCTGGCGGCTTGTTAAAGGTCCCCCCATGCCCCCCAAGCCCAGCAAAGTTTTGACGTTTACGGCTTCAGCAGGAAGGCGGTTCCGTGGGTTTACAACCTTATGGATGAAAAAGCATCTGTTTCTGTCTTACATTGGGGCTTGTTGAGCTTGAACCCATTGCTCCTTGTTTGTGTTATATCTGATCTTTTGAAGAATGTGTCAGGATCTACATCGTCCAAATTGTATAGTATTTTGAAGGTTTCTATGAGATCTGTCCTGTCATGCCTGGTCTGCAGTGTTGTTAGCCCAGTAGCCCTCGACCGTTCCTGATACGAGAGAAGACTAAGCTCTGGTGTGATTTTTGTGGCCCGGTGTTGCACCTTCTCCAGAGCAGCTATAGCTTTCTGAAGATGAGAGGAAGTCTCCGTGCCTGGATGCAATAATCCAGGTGGAGGCGCACCAGAGACTTGTACAATTGAACGACTAATTTCTTTCCTTGACGGTAAAGGTACGTCTGATTATTCCCAAGGTTTGGTTCGCTTTTTTTTTTTACTGCCGCTCCCACTTGTGCAATTTTTAGTGAATGGTGGATTTTGATTCCAAGGTCCTTTTCTTCATTTATTTACTGTAAAGCAGTGCTGTCAATTTGGTAGTTGTGATGTGGATTGTTATGCCCCACATGTAAGGTCTTGCATTTATTGACATTAAAGAGAATTTGCCAGTCATCTGACCATTTGTGGAGTTCGTGCAGATCTCTTTGTAATGTGTCAATATCACTTTCACTTCCCTCTTTACCATAGTCTCCGTGGTGTAGTGGTAAGACACTCGCCTGGCGTTCCGCGAGCGCTATGTCATGGGTTCGTATCCTGGCCGGGGAGGATTTACTGGGTGCAAATCCTTAACTGTAGCCTCTGTTTAACGCAACAGTAAAATGTGTACTTGGATGAAAAAACGATTCATCGCGGCGGGGATCGTATTCCAGGGACCTGCCCGAAACGCTACGAGTACTAGTGGCTGTACAAGAATGTAACAACTCTTGTATATATCTCAAAAAAAAAAAAAAGATCTTAGTGTCATCTACAAATTTGATGATGTGATTTGTAATATTCTCATGTATGTCGTTGATGTACAATATATGACAAACAGGGTTGGCTCCAAATGGACCCCTGAGAGATCCCACTTAGCACATTTCCCCAGTCAGATTCATTCCCATTTACCACAACCCTTTGTTTTAACCATTGTTTTATACATTCCAGTATTCTCACATTTATTCCTTGTGCCTGTAATTTCCTTGCCAATGTCTCATGTGGTACATTGTAAAAAGCTTTAGCAAAGTCCATGTAAGCTACATCTACTGGAATTCCTTTGTCTGAATAATCGTTACCGTTTCCAGAAATGTGAGCAGGTTAGTGATGCAGGATCTATTTTTAACAAACCCATGTCGCATTGATTTTACAAGGTTGTTCTCTGTGAGATTATGTAGATTACCTCCCTTAGGATTCTCTCCATGAGCTTGCAGATGTGCAATGTCAAACTGATCGGACAGTAGTTTTCTGCCAAGTTCTTTCTGTTTTTTGAAAATAGGCGTAATATTTGCATATTTCCAATCCAGGGGAACTATCCCTTGGTCCAGGGATTTCCTGAAAAGGAGTTTCAGTGGTATGTATAGTGCATTTGCCAGTTCCTTTACGACTTTGGATTGAACTCCATCCACACCTGGGGCTTTTGAATCATTTAGTTTGTCAATGCTCTTCCAGATTGTGTTGCATGTAATGGGTATATTCCTTAATTCATTCTCTTTATCTCCTTCAGACATTTGTGTGGGTGATGGGATGTAGTTCAATCTTTCTAGTGTGAATACTGATGTAAAGTATTCATTCAGTGTGTTTGCTGCCCTTCTATCATCCAATATAACTTGGTTAGTTTCATCTTTTAGAGGTCCTACAGAGTCCTTTGTTTTGGTTTTACTATGTATATATGCATAAAATAATATTGGATCTTCCTTTATGTTTTGGGCAAGTTTTCTTTTGTAGTTTCTTTTGGCTAATCTGATTTCCTGGGTAGATTTATGTTGGTGTACAGGTTCCTGAGTCTATTGGGCTCTTATCCTATCTACATTTGAAACTGTGTATGGAGTCTGCCTCCACCACATCACTTCCTAATTCATTCTATATGTTAACTATCCTGACACTGAAAAAAAAAATTCTAATGTCTTTGTGGCTAATTTGAGTACAAAGTTTCCACCTGTGTTCCCTTCTTCATGTTATACCCATGCTAAATAGTTTATCTTTGTCCACCCTCTCAATTCCTCTTGAGAATTTTGTAGGTGGTGATCATGTCTCCCAAACTCTTCTGTCTTCCAGGTATGAGAGTTTTAATTCTTGTAGCCTTTCCTCATAACTCACACCTCTCGGGTCTGGAACTAGTCTGGTGGCATACCTCTGGATCTTTTCTAACTTTGTCTTGTGTTTAAGGGACCATTAGATTAGTTTATTAAAAGTTGTTCAATGTCGACCAATATTTTTTGACTAGTTGTATATGAAAAGGGCTGCAATTGTTCCAAGTTTCAGTACTGCAGCCTAAATAGAAAGGGAGATTTAATTTTTATTTTTTTCAACGAATATTATACATTTTCAAGTGTGTATATACAACCACACGTTTCAGATATAATCATTCTATGACACTTTTCTGACACATTAGCATATATTAAAGGATCTGAAGTTGGGGATTTTCCAAAATGTTTAGTTTTCCTAATACAAATAGTCAAAGTCTCCCCCCCCCCCCCCCGAAAAAAAATATGCAAATGTAACATGCTTATTGTTATTATAAATCAATAAATGAACTTAGGAAAAAATTCTTTTTACAGATTTGTAGAGACATAAACTTTACATATAAGGTGTAAATTGAATAGAAATGAGTTGTATGAATGTTTGTTACTTGAAATAAATACAGTAAGTAAAAAATAAAGTCTAAGGTGCTGCCATTTGTGGCTGAGGTTGACATCAACCAATTTCCTCTAAAATAGGCACCTTACAGATAGGCTTACGTGCAGTCAGGTGTACAAGTTTCATGCAAATTGCCTGATAAACAAATAAGAAAAATAAAATTGAAAAAAAAAAATCTTTTTTTTTTTTTAACTTCATTTTTTTTAAATGAAACTAATTATATTTTTTTTAATATATGCTGTTGTGATAGCTGAGTCATAGACATGATTTCAGTTGACACTTGTGTTTGATAATCGTTTTTAACCATTTTGGAAAATTTTTGACACCTAATTCAATATTTTTTTTCTTCCTTCCTATTTATGCTATGATGCTGAGAGTTGGACCAGATGGAAACCCTTTTCATATACAATGCATCAAAAAAGTTTGATTGAAATCGAACAATTTTAAAAAACTACCTATTGGCCACTTAATTAACTAGGTATTGATTCCAGGATTGGTCTGACATCTGTGGTATACAAGGTTCTGAATGATTTCTTACACAAGTTTCTAAAGGCTGTTCTTATGTTGGCCAATTTAGCATATGCAGCTGATATCCTTTTGATGTAGGCTTCTGGGGACAGGTTCAATGTGATATCAACCCCCCAGATTTGTTTCTCTATTTAACTAGTGAAGGATTTCACCTCCCAGATGGTACCTTGTGTTTGGCCTCCTGCTCCCTTCACCAAACTTCATTACTTTACGCTTGAATTAAACTTTAGTAGCCAATTTCTAAACCATTCCTCCAGTTTGTCGAGGTTGTCTTGTAGTCTGTCTATCTTCCTCTGCCTTGATTCTTCTCATAATTTTTGTATCATCAGCAAACATTGAAATGAATGTGTGTATACCGTTTGGAAGAAAATTGTTTACATATATCAGAAATAGGATGGGGTCCAAGTACAGAGCCGTTTGGGACTCTGCTGGTGACATCTCGCCACTCTGAAGGTCGTCCCGCTCATGGTAACTTGCTGTTTTCTGTTGCTTAGATTCTCCCTTGTCCTCTGGGGCACTATACACGTTATTTCTGCCTTTCTCTCCAACTTTTGTAACAGCCTCTTATGGGATACTGTCACAAGCATTCTGACAGTAAGAAGCCCACCCTTCTCTTTCTTGCCTAATTTTTGTCACCTGGTCATAGAATTCAATTAAAACAGTGAGACACGATTTACCATCCCTGAACCCATGCTGGTGGTGGTACAAATCTCCTCACCAGATGTTCTAAGAGCTTTTTCCTCGCGGTCTTCTCCATCATCTTGCATGGTATACAAGTTAGGGAAACTTGCCTCTCCCTTTTTGTTTATTGGGACTATATAAGCCATCTCCCAGCTTTTCAGTAGGCCTCATGTTTCCAGTGACCTGTTATATATATACCATAGAGAGTTGCATGCATAGTACTTTTGCACCCTCTTTTACAACCCATCCTCCGAACTGACAGTACGGTTTAATACTAATTGTAATAAGTACATTTCCTTACTGTCATACGTTGTTACATAATTGCACTTATGGGGCTGTTACATTTACCTCCCCATTTATTCTCCTCGTTTTCTGTTAAGACACTCAGAATTTTAGAATTAATTTTTCAAGTTCAATTTGCTTTACACAAGTTTTAAATATCAGGCATTTCTTTTTCTGTTTTATTAAACAATAGAGATTTATACAAATTTGGAAAATATCCTGAGTTACTTTACAATGTATTGATATATTTTAGTTTTTATTTTATTAGTTTTATAAAACTGTAATATCAATATAGCTATAGCTTAAGTATTAATTGTAATTAAGAAGCAATAGAATGCTTATCTTCAAACACTCAGGAGGTTAGGTAAGGTTGTGGGTTTTCTGTTCAGCTTTTCAGGTAAACTCAGATATTCACAATATATTTGACAGTACTGTTTAATACTAAGTGAAAATAAGTGCAATTCCCAACTGCTATGAATAGTACATAATTGCACTTACTTGTGCTGTTACATTTACCTCCCCATTTTTTTTTTTGGGGGGGGGCTGCTCTTTTAGTATCCATTGTGAGATTCTGTCAGGCCCAACAGCCTTTGTCACATTCAGCTTCAACAGATTCCTTTTGACCTCATCTCTGATAAACTCAAATTCCTCCAAGGTTGCTTAGTTTACCACATCCTCTTTCAGTACATGGACCTCTCCTTGCTCTATTGTGAAGACCTGGAATGTCTTGTTGAGTTCTTCACACATCTCCTTGTCATTCTTTGTGAATCTGTTCTCCCCTTTTCTCAGTTTCATCACTTGTTCCTTCACTGCTGTTTTCCTCCTCATGTGGCTGTGGAGCAGTTTTTGTTGGGTCGTTGCTTTACTTGTGAAGTCATTTTCATATTTTCATACTGTGTGTCTGCTTCTCTCCTCACACTGAGGTACTCATTCCTGGACTCTGGTATTTTCCTTTGCTGTCTGATGTTCTGTTATTATTGTAGTTTCTCAATGCTTTTGTACTTGATTGCTTTGCTTCCTTACACACCTGACTGACCAATAGATTCTTCTGTTTTCAATTTTCTCCTTTTGGGCCAGGATAAACTTGTCTGCAGCTTCCTGGCACTTTTGAGTAATGTAGTCCTTCATATCTTGTACAGTTTTTTCTGAATTCTATTTCCCATGGTATTACCATTAGGAAGTTCATCTCATCATAGTTTCCTCTTTGTTAAGCCAGCCTTTTCTTTTCTGATCCCTTCCTTGGATAAGTTATTCCTACTTCCAACAGATACTCAAATATCAGTATGCTGTGGTAACGTATTTCCACTGGGGATTCTAACTTGACTTCCCTTATATCCGACTCATTCAGGGTGAATATTAGGTCTAACCTAGTCTAACTGGTTTTTCATTGCCTCTCATTCTTGTGGGTACCTTGACTTGTTGTCTCAAAGTTTCTTGTTGCCATGTCCAATAGTTTAACTCTCCATGTATCTACACCTCCATGTGGTTCTCCATTCTCCCAGTCTATCTTTCCATGGATCAAGTCACCCATAATTATGTCTGGATTCATTCCTGCAGGCAACAGCTCTCTCTACTATATTAATGGGTGCCATGTTATTTCTATCAAATTCCTGTCTGGCTCTTCTGTCATTTAACGGAGGGTTATAAATCAGTGCTACTGTTATCTTAAGGTCCTCCCATTGTCATAGTTCCTGTTATGTAGTCTCTGAATTCTTCACAGCCGAGAATATCCATCTCCTGACTCACGTAGGAGTGAGGGCGGCGGCGGGCGCTCAAGGCACAGAGGTACAGAGGTACTAGCTACACGCCCTGGACCGAGTGCAGGCTGGCTACTGCAGGTTATATGGTACATGCACTACACTGTATGCTGTGGTACAGGTACACTGTGGTAAAGTCGCACACAGATTACTTAGGCGGCAGCACTGCCTTAGTTCACTCTAAGTCACTCACAACGATCTTTGTCACCAGGGGTTACCTGATGCCAGTCTGTTTCGCTCTGGAGATTTGTCACTTTAGGCTTCTGAACCATATATTCACACTCGTGATTCTGGGCGAGTATGTGGTATATCGAAAAGACGCTGAGTTAACTTGACGGTGAGGAATGGACGGTTGTTCAGTCTATTGGCCAATAGACAGAACAGCTACACGTCCTCTTTGCAAGAGATCCCTCACAAGAATGGTTTTGCAAGGGGTGCCGGGCATCTCGTGGCACACAACACAAGAGTTACAATTTGACCAATAGCATTGCAGCAAATGAGCGGGAACCAAACATATTAGCTCGTTCGATGAGCAGTAGGAGAGGTGACATCATGAACACGTCACGAACATGTCATAGCTGTTATTCACCATTGCGCCGGTTGACCCCAGAGGTCAGACGCTGCTGGCGTCTCCCCTCGGTCCCACGCTCCATGTACCCACTGACCCTTGGTGGCCAGTATGCTTAACTCCCTGTATCTACTTCCTGCCTGGACATACGGCGGCCTCCGTATTATAAAAGTGTTCCTGGTTAGGTGGGCATTCTGGAGATATCCAACATGCCAGGTCACTATCCAGGATTAAGAGAGAGAGGCTTTGTGCATGAAGATCAGTGCACTGTGCACTGCAATGAGCCAATCAAGTCAGCTGTGGGAGAATCATGGAAGACATACTCCCACATAGCATATTAAATTATTTGTCTTCCTTCGAGTTAAAAAACAATAATTGCATTGCTTTTGTCACAACACACTAGATCTTATTATTTAATTGCTAATAAAAAGTGGAACTAATTATATATCATATTGTTTTAGGATAACACTGTGGAACCAGTGGCCAAAGAGGCTGAAGGAGATTGTCAGGAGAGGAATAGTAAGAGATTGGCTGCCCAAGAGATTAAGAAAGGTGTTAGAGAGAGAGTTACAGGTAAAGATACAAGTATGTAATAATATATATTAATACTACTACTGTACTACTATTACATAATGAATGAGTGTGTGAGAGTGTGTGAGAGAGAGAGTGTGTGAGTGTGTGAGAGAGAGAGAGTGTGTGAGTGTGTGAGAGAGAGAGTGTGTGAGTGTGAGAGAGAGAGAGTGTGTGAGTGTGTGAGAGAGAGTGTGTGAGTGTGTGAGAGAGAGAGAGAGAGAGAGTGTGTGAGTATGTGAGAGAGAGAAAGAGTGTGTGAGAGAGTGTGAGAGAGTGTGAGAGAGAGTGTGTGAGTGTGAGAGAGAGTGTGTGAGTGTGAGAGTGTACTCACCTAGTTGTACTCACCTAGTTGTGCTTGCGGGGGTTGAGCTCTGGCTCTTTGGTCCCGCCTCTCAACCGTCAATCAACAGGTGTACAGTTTCCTGAGCCTAATGGGCTCTATCATATCTACATTTGAAACTGTGTATGGAGTCAGCCTCCACCACATCGCTTCCTAATGCATTCCATTTGTCAACCACTCTGACACTAAAAAAGTTCTTTCTAATATCTCTGTGGCTCATTTGGGCACTCAGCTTCCACCTGTGTCCCCTAGTGCGTGTGCCCCTTGTGTTAAACAGCCTGTCTTTATCAACCCTGTCGATTCCCCTGAGAATCTTGAATGTGGTGATCATGTCCCCCCTAACTCTTCTGTCTTCCAACGAAGTGAGGTTTAATTCCTGCAGTCGCTCCTCGTAGCTCATACCTCTCAGCTCGGGTACTAGTCTGGTGGCAAACCTTTGAACCTTTTCCAGTTTAGTCTTATGCTTGACTAGATAGGGACTCCATGCTGGAGCCGCATACTCCAGGATTGGTCTGACATATGTGGTATATAATGTTCTGAAAGATTCCTTACACAAGTTTCTAAAGGCCGTTCTTATGTTAGCCAACCTGGCATATGCTGCTGATGTTATCCTCTTGATATGAGCTTCAGGGGACAGGTCTGGCGTGATATCAACCCCCAGGTCTTTCTCTCTCTCTGACTCTTGAAGTATTTCATCTCCAAATGATACCTTGTATCTGGTCTCCTGCTTCCTACCCCTATCTTCATTACATTACATTTGCTTGGGTTAAACTCTAACAGCCATTTGTTCGACCATTCCTGCAGCTTGTCCAGGTCTTCTTGAAGTCTCAAGCTGTCCTCCTCTGTCTTAATCCTTCTCATAATTTTGGCGTCGTCAGCAAACATTGAGAGGAATGAGTCTATACCCTCTGGGAGATCATTTACGTATATCAGAAACAGGATAGGTCCAAGTACAGAGCCCTGTGGGACTCCACTGGTGACTTCACGCCAGTCTGAGGTCTCACCCCTCACTGTAACTCTCTGCTTCCTATTGCTTAGGTACTCCCTTATCCACTGGAGCGCCCTACCTGTTACTCCTGCCTGTTTCTCCAGCTTATGCATCAACCTTTATGGGGTACTGTGTCAAAGGCTTTCCGACAGTCCAAAAAAATGCAGTCCGCCACCTTCTCTTTCTTGATTAATTT
>WNGS01087021.1:6050893-6061864 GCA_020271785.1 Procambarus virginalis
GGCGACGATCGCCGGTACCACCACGCGCCTAGTTTGTGCCTGTATGTGTAGTCAACAACTCGGTCCCGAAGTAACCCTCGCTTCCGAGGCACATATTTTCCGAGGAAATCCTGCTCGTACTGTATTCCGAAAAACTCGTATACAGGAACACTCGTATTCCGAGGTACCACTGTATATCACAATACACACTACTGAATAATATTACTGCAAAAAAAAAAACTAAGAAAAATCAATCAGACATTGAAATAATTAGGTAATAATATATTTCTGGCAACTGCCACCTCAGGTGAGCAGACCTTGTCAGGCGAAGGCTCTGTCAACGCCTCTTTTTTGCCAGACATCCCTACCCTATTGTGGCTAAAATATGCCACGTACGATTTTTGGTTATTTTTTCTTTTTTCCGTGATCAGGGAAACACAAATGAACACTTTATATGACGAAAGAATTTTTTTTTTTCTTTTTTTTTTGCGCCTGTGGGTGTTGAAGCCATTTCCATCCCTCGCGGTTTGAGGGTTAATGTTTTTTAATGTTTTCATCGCTCTTTGTGTTTTGAAATGAAAATGGTTGAGTTTGGAAACATTTTGACATTAACTTTACCTGAACATTCTAAAAACAACAAAATATGTCCTTAACAATTGCACTATGAAGTTTTTGCCAAAAAAAGTGCAGGGCACATAGGGGCACAGTGCAGGGGTTAAAAGTCTTAGAACAATTTATATACAGCAGAGTCTGCTCTTAATTTTCTGACTTCTGATTAACTAACCCACTGGATAGATTGAAGCAAAAGAAAGCAAGGTTTTTTTTCTCACTGTAAGGTCAGGGCACCTGACAGCTGAGTGGACAGCGCTTCAGATTCGTAGTCTTGAGGTTCCGAGTTCGATCCCCAGTGGAGGTGGAGACAAATGGGCAAAATATTTCTTTCACCCTGATACCCCTGTTACCTAGCAGTAAATAGGTACCGGGGAGATAAGACAGCTGCTACGGGATGCTTCCTGGGGAGTGTGTAACAAAAAGGAGGCCTGATGGAGGACTGGGCCGCCAGGACGCTAAGCCCCGACATCATCTCAGGATAACCTCAAGATAACCTCAAGATACATCACAAATCCTTATTTGTGATTTACAGAATCAGTGAAATAAAAACCAGCGTTGAATGTAACGAAACGCCATTTTCTGGGTGAGCCCTGGAGGCTCCCTGGAGCTATAAGACTGATATTAGCTATATTAGTCTGGGGCTTCAGTCATATGGAGTTATCATGCTTACCAGGAACCACGAGCCAGAACTTGGTTCCCTCAGAAAGGCGAAGGGAGCAATGGCCTATGAAAACCTCACTCTTTGAGAGTATATTCATGAATGCCACAGCCCTGGGTTAGGCACCCAGAGAAGTAGGTGCCCCAAAACAGACCCCAACTAGTAGAAATAGAAACCAGAGAACGAAACAGAGGCTAGAAACTTTCCCCCCCCCCCCAAGAAAACAAGCAAATCGTTATCAACCTGATGCACTGCTCATTGGACCCCCCCTCCCTGGAGGGGAAGGGGGGAGGGGAATGCCCCTGCCCAACTGAGCAGGCCATCTGACCACCAGTTTGGAGACTGAGCAAATGGAAGAAGAAACCACCGACCGGAGGGAAGGAGGGTGCCAGGGAGCCTTCAAGGCTCACCCAGAAAATGGAATTTCATTACATTTCATGTTCCCGAACACAGCAGTAAGAGCCACAAACTTTTGAACATCACATGCACAAGGGTAGACTATACTTAATAACCCTGCGGATGACCTGAAAGACCTGAGTCCTTGAACAAGGAAGGAGGGACATCTGATCAACCCAAAGCATGTCCTCGGACACAGAACCCGAAGCGCGCAGGTAATTTCCCAAGTGTAATTACCTAAGTGCAGTTACAGGATGAGAGCTATGCTTATGGTGTCCCGTCTCCCCAGCACTCTTTGTCATATAACACTTTGAAATTACTGACGGTTTTGGCCTCCACCACCTTCTCACCTAACTTATTCCATCTACCACTCTGTTTACAAAAGTGAATTTTCTATATTTCTCCGGCAGCTATGTTTCACGAGTTTAAATCTATGACCTCTTGTTCTTGAAGTTCCGGGTCTCAGGAATTTTTCCCTATCAATTTTATCGATTCCTGTTACTATTTTGTATGCAGTGATCATATCGCCTCTTTTTCTTCCATCTTCTAGTTTTTGCGAATTTAATGCCTCTTACCTCTCCTTGTAGCTATTGTCCTTCAGTTCTGGCAGCCACTTAGTGGCATGTCGTTGCACCTTTTCCAGTTGATGTGCTTCTTAGGATAGGGGCACCGTACAACTGCTGCATATTCCAGCTTTGGTCTAACAAAAATCTTGAACAATTTCTTTAGTATTTCTCCATCCTTGTATTTTAAAGCAATTCTGAAGTTAGAAAGTGTAGAATAGTGTCCTCGCACAATGTTCTTAATGTGGTCCTCAGGTGACAGTTTTCAATCTAGAACCACCCCAGGAGGCCTGGTCAATGACCGGGCCGTGGGGACGCTAAGCCCCGGAAGCACCTCAAGGTAACCCCTAGATCCTTTTCTTTGTCAAAATTCTTTAAAGATTTCTCACATAATCAATACGTTGTGTGGGGTCTATGTTCTCCAATTCCACATTCCATAACATGGCATTTATTCACATTAAATTCCATATGCCAAGTGTTATTCCATATACTAATTTTGTCCAGGTCTTCTTGAAGGGCATGACAATCATCTAGGATTCTTATCTTCTCTGTTATCTTAGCATCATCAGCAAACATGTTCATATAATTCTGTATTCCAACTGGTAGATTGTTTATGTAGACAATGAACATTACCGGTGTAAGAACTGAACCCTCGGTACTTCACTCGTAACATTCCTCCAATCCGATACATTGCCTCTGATTAAGGCCCTCATTTTTCTGTCAGGAAATTTTTCATCTATATTAGAGGCTTACCTGTCACCCCTCCAATATGTTCCAGTTTCCAGAACAACCTCTTATGTGGATCTCTGTCAAAAGTCTTTTTTAGGTCCAAATAAATGCAGTCAACCCAACCATCTCTTTCCTGTAAAATCTCTGTGGCTCGATCATAGAAACTGAGTAAGTTCGTTACACAAGATCTTCCAGATCAAAAACCATACTGACCATATAGTTTTTCTCCAGGTGTTCTACCCATTTAGTTTTAATTATTTTTTTTTTCAATATTTTGACTGACACTTGTCAATGATACAGGACTATAATTAAGGGGGTCTTCCCTGCTGCCACTTTTGTAGATTGAAACTATGTTAGCCTTTTTCCACACATCCGCTACAACTCCTGTAAACAGGGATGCCTGAAAAATCAATTGAAGTGGAATGCTGAGCTTAGGTGCACATTCTCTCAGATCCCATGGTGAAACTCCATCCGGACAATCTGCTTTGTTCTTACTTAGTTCCTTGTGCATTCTTTCCACTTCGTCTCTAGACACCTCTATGTGCTCCATGTTGTTCTCTGGAATTCTTATTGTGTCTGGTTCCCTGAAGACTTCATTTGTACAAACACACTTTGAAACTTTTCATTTAATGTTTCACACATTTCCTTTTCATTTTCCGTGAATCTATTTCCCATTTTCAACCTCTGAATATTATCCTTTACCTGCAATTTGTTGTTAATGAATTTATAGAAAAGACCTGGCTCTGCTTTACATTTATCTGCAATCCCTTTTTCAAAATTTATTTCTGCCTCTCTCCTCATTGCCGTGTAGTTGTTTCTTACATCTTTGTATCACTGGTATGTTTGGGGGTTTGGCCTCTTCCTATATTGATTCCATGTCTGTGTCTTTTGGTCTCTCGCAATTTCTGTTGAACCAATCCTGTTTCCTAGTTCTGCATCTCTGTTTTGGAATAAATTTTTGTGCCTTTATCATATATTTCACAAAATTTGACATAAATCTCATTTACTTCCTTGCCTAGTAACAAGTCTGTCCAATTATACTCACTAAAAAAAATTCTAAGGTCACCATAATGCCCTCTCCTGCAGTCAGGTTTTTCAACTGCTTCAACCTCCTTATTTTCTTCCAGATTATAATGCATTGCCTACTTTATTCCCAAAATGACATGGTCACTTTTACCCAAGGGAGGAAGGTATTGAATGTCAAATATCTCTTCCTCCTTCCTGGTAAATATCAAATCTAGCATGAAGGGAACGTCCCCTTTCCTCATCCTCATAGCTTGTTTAACATGTTGATACTAGAATGTTTCCAGGATGAGGTCTACAAATCTACAGGTCCAAAAATCCTCTGTTCTAGCTTCATATGCTCCCCAGTCTATGGATTTCAAGTTGAAGTCCCCGATTATCAACAGTCGTGATCTATCTTTATCCATTCTCGCAATAATGTCTCTCATTACTGTTATAATACCCTCTCATTTACTATCTAGCTCCTCCTTTGTCCATGTGTTGCTTGGCGGCATTAGTTTATCATCCTCATTGCAATTCTCTAGTGCTATTATGTCAAATTCTCGTGGATTGGCAATCATTATTTCATTCACCTTTAGGTGTTCTTTCACCAGCACAGCAACGCCACCGGCTTTCCTAATTTTTCTGTATTGTCTTCAAATTGAGTAGCCCCTTGGGAATATGACCTTATTTAAAATAACAGCTTCATATTTTGTCTCCATGAGTGCAACAATGTCTGGTGTCTGCAGCTGTATTACATCACTTAACTCCAGTACCTTCGGTCTCACTCCATCTACACTGGTGTATACTATTTTCAGGAACATGTTCCCCCTCTCCTTATTCTTCACTACCCCTCTCTCTAACAATTTTGTTGGTTTGCCTTTTTGTACCATTTTACTGGCCTGCCTACCCCAATCACTTTGTAGAAAAAAGAATTTATTTCTTCTTCGTTTCTGCTCTCATTTAGACATTTTGCCTCTACGAGGTTTAGTTTCAGCTTCTCTCTGTCTTCTCTTGAAAGATCTCATCTTGATGACCACACTTTCCCATCCTCATCACTTTGTAATTTTCTAGCATTCCTTAGTACTTCTTCCATCTGTTTAGCACCGTTTAGAGTGATCCTCAAAGGTCAATCTTTCCCTTTTACGTACCTGCCTATTTTCGCACACATTCTCTATGGTAGTAAGACCTTCCACGAGGCGAACAATTTTATCTACTACTTTTACTTCTTCTACAGCTCTTTCTGACCTAGATGTTATCTCCTTTTCTTTGCAATAAAAAAATATCAGAGACTTACTGCGATCAACTGTGTTTTTCACCTTCACCAATTTCAGGTTAGATGCCAATTCCTTTCTCACTTCCAACCTAATGTTTGTTTTATCTTGGTTGCTGCAGTGTTTGGCTTCCTTTACAGCTTCTTCAATTTTTTCCTTCTTCTTGGCCACTTGTGCACAGGTGAGTTGCATATCCTTTTTGCATTGTTCATTTTTGCCCTGTGTAACTTCCTCCATCTGTGCTGACAAAAGCTGTTTCTCCTGTTGAATTTCCTTACTTAACCTATTGTAGTCATTTATGTATAAATTTGCTTTAACTTCATCCAAAGCTATTTTAAAGAGTTTATTTTCCTCTTCTATGGCTTTGCAATTTGTTTCCAATTGATTCTTATTTTTGCACAAGTCTTTCACTAAAAGCTCAAGATAAAAAAAACCTTGCTACACAAATGGTCATTACTTCCTTTCAATTTACTGATTATTTCTACATGAGAGTTCACTATAGTATCTAATTTTTCCAACTTGTTGTGTAGACTGCTTATATCAATGCTTTCTTCATTGAATCATCCAAAATCAAGCTTTGTTTTGTTTTTCCTCTTGCCAGTGGCCATCTTGAATGTTCTTATCTGTACAGTACTCTTACACTAGGGCAACTTTTTCTCATCCAATTTTTCCACTTCCCATTAGCACATTCCTGTTATCTCACCTATTTTTCAAAAGCACTATACAATGGGGCCTCGACTTACGATGCTAATCCGTTCCCAGAGATGGATCATAAGCCGAAATATCGTAAGTCGAAGCGATTTTTCCCATAAGAAATACAGTAAAGGGATTTGAATTAATCCGTCCCCCACCCTCCAAAATATTAACATACAAATACACTTTATACTGAATACAATGTTTTTTTCTAACTACCATACAGTACCTAAGTTTATCTTACCTTTCTGGCATATGGAAGATGGTGATGGGGGGGGGGGAAGGAGGAGAGTTGTTACTGTTTGGAAGGGGAATCGCCTTCCATTATCACATCAGACAGTGATGTTTTCTCTGGGGTACACTCTCTCCTACATTTTGCCTGAATACCACTAAAACCTGGTTGTGGTTCAGTGCTTGTTTGTCTCACTACAAATTTGTCGAGAGACATTTGTTTTTCCCTTCATTTTTAACATTTGTCTGTAATGATGTATCACTTTAGCACCCATAATGTCCTTTTTCTTAGCCAGTATGGTGGATATCATTGACTGAGATTTGTTGTACTGCCTAGCCAGGCCAACAACCCGCACACCATCTTCATATTTACGAATGATCTCTTGTTTCTGCTCTATGTTCATCCTTACATGGGATCTCATATGTTGAGCCTTACTACTGACTTTCCTGGGACTCATGGTGTGATATATAATAATTACTTTAATGTTCAAAATGCAAAAAATCACCACAAAAGCGAAATTTCTTATAGGCATGATCGTCACTAAGCAGGCAGCTGTAGTAAACTGAGGCAGGCCGGCCGCGTGACCGAGAACCATGCGCTCGGTCGACCCGAATGTGTACCAACAAATATTGTAAGTCGACAACACCATCGGATGTCGAGTCGCATTTTTCGATGAAATTTACATCGTAACTCGAAATTATCGTAAGTAGGGGCAATCGTAAGTCGAGGTGCCACTGTACCTTTATGTTCCCTGGGACACCACTCACTATCATCAACCTGTACTACAATACTTAGGATTGTTGAAATATGCTGGAGTTCCTCTGATGCAAGTGTTAACATTAGGGGTGTCATCTTTTGAATTGGTAATGGCGGAGAGCCACAACCGGACACAAAACATGATGCAGCCTGGGCCTGACCAACCAAGCATCAATAACCCATGGACCCCTCCGGAAGTCAACCGTCTCATTCTTCGACAGAAAAGAAGGAGACTGCAAATGAACAAAACATCCACCAGGACCAAAAGAGCCGAATCTCCTGCGCCGGATGAAAGCATGAAGCTTCCCGTTCCCGAGCCCCAGAGGCCAAAACCAACAAAAACAAAGCCTTCTAAAAACAATCTTGGACCGAAGGGGCAGCAATAATCCCTGGTGAAAAGAGAGCACCCTGTCCAAAGATTAGGACAGCTCAGGTGGTGCAGGAGCAGACCAGAGGTGGAAAAATGCACAAGGTAACGAAACTGAGCAGAAATGACATCCACCCTGAAAGCAAACTGGAGTTGATCTGCCAGCGCCGCACAACATGAGGCGACAGTATTTGGCATAAGATGTTAATCCTGAAAGAGCCAAGAAAGGAAAGATGAAAACTACACTATCCGAGACAGCAGTCAATGTACGAAGAGAAAGGAAGTGGCGAAAATGACGTCAAGAGACTTCATACTGTCGCTGATAAGAAAACCGCAGGTGGGACACCATGAGAAGTGCTACCTGATCACCATACAAGTGGTGATACACACGCATCAGAAATACCAAACATGTAGAGTGGAAGAGTAGATCAAACCAGCCAAGTACCTAAGTGGTGCTATCTGCTGAAGAGGCGGAACTGCAGAAAAATGCCCCCAGGTTCAGACACTGAGTAAGCAGTGCCAGAAACCAAGGCTGAGCCAGCCACCAAGGGGCCAGAAGGAGAACCCTACCCTGATAGGAAACTAGCCGAGCTAGAACCTGAAGCAATGGCTGTCTACCGCATAGGAAAAGCGTCTACCACAATGGATTTGCAGTTAGGGAAGGGCGCCACATATATCGGGAGATGCCACAACAATGCCGACGCGAAGAGGTCTACCTCAAGGGGGCCCAAACATCTGGCAAAGCCAACTGAAGGAGTCGGCATCGACCATCCATTCCATGGACAGGGGAAGGAAGTGCATCAGGCCGTCTCCCAGAATGTTGGACATGCCCCTGATGTGAACCGCAGAACTCGGCAGAAGAGCCACTTGAAGCAAACAGCCCCAAAGGCAAAGGACTAAAGAGACCCCCCACAGTTCAGGCAATGAACCACCGGGGTGTTGCCTCCTGACAACAACTCTCGCCAATGACCCCTGACACCATTTCATCTTCCCTCAACCACTTTTCCCTAGAAGCAATGGGTAAGCATAATAAAACACTGTATAACTGTTCACACTTTGGTGAATAATAGTAGATGACAGCCACCTCTTGACACTTGGTCTCTGTACCCGCTTAATCAAACATTTATATGTTCAACTGAACATTTAGTACCGAATTCCATTTGTTCAGATCATCCGGGAATGAGATAGAGCGGGGGTTCGTCAGAGTGAAGATGCACTGTATTACCAAAGACGGCAGCAAGAGCTTTATACTTCCTCACATCATAAGCACGAGGGTTGACTACAGGCTGGCTACACTTGATAACCCTGCAGACAACCTGAGACACAAGCCCTGGAAAAGGGAATCAGGAAAACAGGGTCCACCCAGATCATGCCTACCACTGCGGAACAAATAGTACACAGGTAGCTATATAAAGCCACCCCTGGACAAAACATGATGCACCCCGGGCCGAACCAATCAAGCATCAACAACCCACAAACCCCTCCGGAAACCAGCCATTTCATTTTCTGCCAGAAATGGAGGCAAAGGCTGCAAACGAACAAAATGACCACCAGGACCAAAAGAGCAAAACCCCCTTTGCCAGAAAAGAGCATGAAGCTCCCCTACCTGACGCCCAAGAGGCTAAAGCCAACGAAAAACCAGTGTTGAATGTAATGAACCACCATTTTCTGGGAGAGCCCCGGAATTTCCCTGGAGCTATCAGGTTAATGTATGATATATACAGTATTAGACTGGGGCATTAGTCTATGGAGTTCAGCCTATCAGGGACCATGAGCCAGAACCTGGCCCCCCTCAGAGGTTTCAGTAAGCAATGGTCCTGGAAACCCCCCCCCCCCTCCCCGTGGTTGAGGGTTTTCCTTATCTGCCATCAACTGGGGTCAGGCACCCAGAAAAAGGCATAACAAAAACTCCACATGGTAAGAAAAATACACCAAAAAAAACGAAAGGAGAGACGGAACTTCTGCCAATCCCAAGTAAACAAGCAAACGTCGCACTCCACTGCCACGCAGCCCTCCCCGCGCTGGCTACCCAACACTCCAATTCGAACGCAAAGAATCAAACAACGAGAAAACTGCCAACAGGAAGGAGGGAGGGATGCCAAGGAGCCTCTGGGGCTCACCTAGAAAATGGCGTTTCATTACATTCAATGCTGGTTTTCTGTGGGGAGCCCCTTTGACTCTCTAGAGTTACATAACCAAAGATAAGGAAAAGACGGACTTACAGGGTGGCCACCCACCACACACTCCTCAACGTGAAGTCGAGACAACTGGCTGCAACCTGTGACCCAACACAGGAATGCCCAGGAGCAGGAACATTAACCAAATAACGGGCGGCCAGGACCCTGTTCGACCTCCAAAATCCCTGCGCCCAAATATCAGCACAGGAAATGATGCCAAACGTGCAGCCAACGCAGCAAACTTCCTAACATCATGGGCACAACGATAGATTGCAAGCTGGCGAGACTTAATAACCATGCGGATGACCTAGGAGACCTGAGCCCTGGAACAGGAAACGAGGAAAATTGGATCAACCCCAAGTGCATCCCCAGCCACTGAAGCCGAAGATACCTGGTATATATAAGGTACCTGGATACCTGTAGAACTAACACAGTAGAACTGATCCATGAATATTTTCTAGTTTGTTGTGCCTATTTTAACCCTTCAACTGCGCATCGCATCATATGATGCGTTTGAGTACTACGCAAGATTTAAACGGCCCGCGGATACACGGGGTTCACTACACCTTCATCAGGGCTCTTGTAAACAGACGCCATTTAAAAAAAAAATCGTGGGCCAAACTCCCGGGTGTTAGGAGCCTCAGTATTGAGTAAGCTACCAAACCTGACGCATGCAGCATGAACTCACAGCACTGCTGTTCAGCTTGTGACCACAGCATCGCCTAAAAATGCCATAATATACTCGTTCATGCTATTATGTAGCGATAATATTATTACAGAAGACCCCTGACTGTGATAAAACTGACCAGGGTTCTGATAATAGCAGGATTGTGGTGATAATTAGCGCTGTGCTCCACGGAGGGAGGAGTAATGCTGTGGGAGGGAGGGTGGTGGCATTGTCTTCTGACTGTCTGTGGCCACCTTCTATTGACTGTACTCACCATACCAGCTTAGTGGTTCGCTATGGTGAACACAAATGTAGATACTTATATATAATGTGTGTATAGAGGGTATAAACAGCAAGAGGAGTAGGTTGGGAGCCGCCATTTTGGTGAGGGAGGAGCGTCGTCTGCATGACTTACCATGTTGTTTACTGATGACCACGATGGTCTTTGGGCACCATACCACTTTACTTGTACAAGTTTGGTGAATAAAACAGGTAGATATTTATATATAGTGTGTGTATATAGCGTAATAACACCACAAGCAGTATTGTTGGAGGAGAAATATTAGTGCGTCTGGCCTTGAGAGAGGCAGCCATCAGCCATCAGCTGACTGCAGTGTGAGGTCCTACGTCTTTGTGCCTTTACTCACCATACAAGCTTAGATGTACAGTTATGGTGAACAAAACATGTAAATACTTACATATAACGTCTGTATATAAAAGCAAAAACAGTATGGTGAGTGGAGAATGGTGGCAAGTCAGGTGAGGTGAGGGAGGGAGGGAGTGGCAGCCAGTGGCGGCCTGCCACTGCCACTCAGCATACCAACTTAGTGGTTCGTTATGGTGAACACGAATGTAGATACTTATAT
>WNGS01087021.1:6068322-6079808 GCA_020271785.1 Procambarus virginalis
CCTTGCCTAATTTTACTCACCACCAAGGCATTTGGTTGTATCTGGATGTAACCCTGAAACAAAGACGAACACATGACCTTTCTTGTGACGATAATTATATTGTTTCCCATCAGTCGAACTTGTCAAAACTGATGTAGCTTTACTAAAGTTAACAGTACCCTTAGATTTATTAAATGCTTGGTCTGCCCTGGCTGTAAGAAAAGACTAGCATTATATGACTATTCCTTTGACCTCTCAGGATTTGCCGGCCCTAGAAGTGAATGTTTTAGGTGCCATGTTAAAATTGTTATATGGTATCTTAAAAATCGTCTCATGTTCATATCTGCCAACATAGCTAAATCATAAACATCCTTGTAAGAACGTTTACCTGCTGGCTAGGTGCCATGGTCAACTTTAAAGGCAAACAGACACAAGTTCGTACAACTAGGATGAACTGGTAAGTGACAAAAAATCATGAATGTTATTTCGGTTAAGCCACCTGCCAAAAATTGACTCTTTTACTCGGGCAAAATCTGCAACTGTTCCCCTGTTCAGGTGCCCACGCTTGAGACCCTCTAAAATTTTTGTCTTAAATGGCTTCTGCATTGAGTTCATACACTTGCAAGATCCTCTTTTTTTTTTTTTTTTACTGTGGGGTAATGAGAGCTGTCTTCTTCGAAAGGAAGCAGAAGCCGAAAATCTTTGAGGCCTTCCCACACAACTAACCTTGCATAATGGTCACCCAAGAATCTTCTGGTCATTTTAATCTAGTAGCTAGCTTGGAAAAGGTAAGAAAACAATTCAGGGTCCCTCTCATCAAATTTGGGTAATGCAAACCCTTTAGGGAAGTAAAGTCCACAACTGTGACCACTTCTACTAGAACTTCCCTTAGAACCCTTATTACTGGCAGTCAGCTGCAGCTTCTAACTTTTTCTACTTATGCCTAATCTGTGCCTCATCTGTTGTTTAATTCTAACTGTCTCTACCTCTAACACTCTGCTTCCTCCTGCTGAGTTTCCTCTTCTCTTTGTTTAGTTTCTTCTCTTTGTTTAGTTTCTTCTTTTTTTTGTTGAGTTTCTTCTACACACTTAAACATTTCTAACTCAATTTGCTTTAGCTGAAGTTCTACCTCCTGCCTTCTTAGTCTGGCATTACTCTCAAACTCATCAGGAGTATTCTTCTAATACCTCATCACTTAACAAGCCATTTTCTACTAGATGCAGAAAAATAATCTCTGTAACTTAGCTTTAGTCATTCTGGGTGCCACGTCTAATTCTAGGGGTTTTTCCCATATACAAATCAACACTGAATTTGTTAAGGTCTTAATCCTACCTACTGATGGATTTTGCAAAATTTCTTTCACTAATTGCTCCATAATAGGAATTATTAAGACACTTTAAAAAAATTATTATACCACAATAAGAAGATACTCGATTAGCATATGACCCTGCAACAAACATGTAACGCTTACCTCTGTCATGCAGCATTGCAAGAGCAGTAATAACTAGGATTACATAGGACTGTAAGCTGAATCATATGCAGAAACACAAGGCATCAAAGTGCCAAGGAAATGATACCGCAACAGTTCGCTTAAACCCTTAACCCTTAAAGTGCGCATCACGTCATATGACTTGCTAGGCGTTTTACCAGTCACCTGCGCATCATCATGATGTTTGAGTATAGCAAGATTTACAAGGCCGCGGATACACGGGGTTCACCACACCTACATCAATCGGAAGGGCTCTTGTAACAGACGCCATTTAAGAAAACCCAATCGTGGGGCCAAACTTCCCGAGTGTTAGTGGCTCAGTATCTGAGTAGAGCACCAAGCCTGACGCTGCCAGCATGACTAACAGCACTGCCGTGTCAGCTAGTGGACCACAGCACGCCTACAAATACCATAAATATATTGTTCATGCTATTATGTAGCGATGGTATATTCTAGAAGCCCCTGTATGTGATAAAACTGACCAGGGTTCGATAATAGCAGATTGTGTGAGTATTAGGGCTGTGCTGCCAGGAGGAGGAGAAGGATGCGTGGGAGGGAGGGTAGGTAGGCATCTTCTGACTGTGTGTGGCCACCCTTTTATTGACTTTTGACTCACATACAGCTTGGTTCTCTATGTGAACACAAATGTAGAAACATATATATAATGTGTGTTAGAGGGTATAAACAGCAAGAGAAGGTTGGAGCCACCATTTTGGTAGGGCGAGTGGGTCGTCTGCAGAACTTACATGTTGTTTATCTAGTGAGCCAATGGTCTTTGAGGCACCCATACCAGTTTATTGTACAAGTATGGTGACGATAAAACCAAGTAGATATTTATATAATGTGGTATATAGCTGTAATAACACCACAAGCAGTATTGATTGGAGAGAAATACTTAGTGCGTCTGGCCTTGAGGGAAGGCAGCCATCAGCCGACGTGTTAGGTCCTACGTCTTTGTGCCTTTACTGCCTAACTAAGTACTCGGTAATACATGAATTCTTACACTTATATATAAGGCCCCAAAAACAGTTTTTAGGTCATGGAGATGGGCCGCGGTGTGAGAGAGGCAAGACCAGGTCGGCTCCATGAGCTCCTAGACCACTTAGTGTTGTATGAGAACCAATGAGAATATATATATACGCTTCTGTATATAGTGAATTATGAGCAAAACAATATTGTGGGAGGAGAATGTGGGTTGAGTCAGATGACTGGAGGGAGGCGGAGTAGCTGGCGGGTACACGGCGTCACTCTCGTTACTTTTTGACTCATAATAGCTACTTAGTGGTTCGTTATAGTGAACAAAACATGCAGATACTTATATATAACCTGTGCTTATAGTGTAATAACCGACAAAGTATTTGTTCACTGATTGATGAACATAACTGAATCAACAATATGCACACCATATTTTTGAGTACAGCAAGGATTCACTCATTTTATTATATAAATATATCAAACTACACACTATTGAATAATATTACAGCAAAAAAAAACTATGAAAATCAGAGACATTGAAATAATTAGGTAATTATCTCTTTGTGGCAACTCCGGCCTGACAGCTGGCGAGCAACAGACCGCCTGGGACGCATGCTGAGTCAGCGCCTATTTATTTGCAGACTTCCCCGCCCTATAGCGGGCAATATATGCACTTAAGATTTTTTTATATTTTTCCCGTGATCAGTGAACACAATTAACCACCGTGCTGCGCAGAGTTTATTGAGAAATTCCCCCTGTGCGCATGAAATGAAGTGTTCCCAAAAAATTATTTTTTCTTCGTAAAATGATAAATTCCCTTCCCTGAACATGTCTATGTAAAAATAAATACCAAATTCCACTTACTTTGGCTGTAGGGACGTGGACAAAGTGCGCTGTGACGTCATCAGGGCCTGGTCGCCCGTGCGTGACTCGCCCAGACACGGTCGCGCGGGCCATTCAAGCACCGGGTGTTGCCACAAATATATTTTCAATTATTTGTTTTATGTATTTCCAATGCGGTTTTATTTGTTTTTTTTATCGTATATGATGCATATTTGTGTCCTTTACAATATGCATACAGTAGAACGTTCATAATGTTCCATGGAACTGTGATACATGTCAGTAATGTGTCCACAATAAATGTTTATTGTCGCAATATTACCTGTTAAAAAATCACTAAAATTACAATATGTACAGTTTCACACACTATTTACACAGTAACACACTGTATTACACACTCAGTACTTCGGAAGTGAATAATAATCAACGAAGTAGCCCGTGGTACACAGCACGACTTCGCTCTCAGTGCACCAGGTACAGATAAATTTTCGCTGCTTGTTTCTTTATTGTGTACTTGCAAATAACGCACTCACGTACACCCTTGGCTTTAGCACTTGTAGGTTGTATGTAACCAAGCTTGTAAAGCATAAGGTAGTATTGAAAAGATTATAGGAAAAGATCAATTTGTAAGATAGTCTTGAAAAGATCGCTATGTATGGTCCCACACAGGAAGAGATTCAGCATACCTCAAGAGTGTCCATCAGTCAGGAAGAGATTCAGCTAGCATCAAGAGTGTCCGTCAGTTGGGAAGAGATTCAAGCATCCTTGAAAATATCTATGAAAAACACCAAAATGGAAGCCGCTAACACTGTTCATCTATGCCATTTGTATCAGATGCATCATCACTGAACGCAGAAAACGATTCATCTAAGTATCATCTAAATAAATAGCATAGGATTGCAAGAGTGACACTCAGAGCCTCAACTGGATACGCTCGCTGTATCGTCCTCATAGGTGCTGTATCACTTGCATCCGACCTTTGTGTTAGGTCCTTATTGCGCCAGGCTTCCCCAACATTATGACCCTTATGTTCTTCAAACAATAAGGTTTGAATTTCACCGACAGAGCACTATCTTCAACACCGCGTCGGACAGGTGTTTGGGAGCCAGAGGCGCGTGCGCCACCCATGGTTGCTCATTCAGTACTAACCCAGCCAGCAGCCCCAGGGCATTCTGGGATTTTTTTCCAAGATGGCTGCCTCTCACTGGAGGTCCTAAGAGTCCATTTCGTACACAACCAAACTCGTACACATTTAGAATTGGTTAAGAAAAATCAAAAAGAGTTTTCTCGGTTGGCACAGTTTCCCGCCGACCGAGAAAACTCGGTTGGCGCAGTTAAGTGGTTAACAGGTTAGGAAGAAAAATATTTTTTTTTTTTTCAAAATGACATGCGCCTGTGGGGATGACAGGATATTAAACCCCGAGCATGTTAAGGGTTAAATGGCGCATAGCTATATACCATTGACACCCACATGCGCATACCAAAAAAAAAAAAAAAAAAAAAAATTATTTTTTCTTCCTAACCTGTTAATTTGTGTTCACTGATCACGGGAAAAAATAATAAAAAAATCGTAAGTGGCATATATTGCCCACTATAAAACGGGGAAGTCTGGCAAAAAGTAGGCGCTGACTCAGCGTGCGTCCCAGGCGGTCTGTTGATCGCCAGCTGTCAGGCCAGAGTTGCCACAAAGAGATTATTACCTAATTATTTCAATGTCTCTGATTGATTTTTCGTAGTTTTTTGTTGTAATATTATTCAATAGTGTGTAGTGTGCTATATTTATATAATAAAATGAGTGAATCATTGCTGTACTCAAAAATATGGTGTGCATGTTGTTGATTCAATTATGTTCATCAAACAGTGAACAAATACTTTGTCGGTTATTACACTATATACACAGGTTATATATAAGTATCTGCATGTTTTGTTCACCATAACGAACAAATAAGTTGCTATTATGACTCAAAAAGTAACGAGGAGTGACCGCCGTGTACCAGCCAGCCACTCACGCCCTCCCTCAAGTCACTTGACTACCCACACTCTCCTCCCACAATACTGTTTTTGCCCATATTCACTATATACAGACGCTATATATAAGTATCTACATTCGTGTTCACCATAACGAACCACTAAGTTGGTATGCTGAGAGGCAGTGGCAGGCCGCCACTGGCTGCCACTCCCTCCCTCCCTCACCTCACCTGACTTGCCACCATTCTCCACTCACCATACTGTTTTTGCTTTTATATACAGATGTTATATGTAAGTATTTACATGTTTTGTTCACCGTAACTGTACATCTAAGCTTGTATGGTGAGTAAAGGCACAAAGACGTAGGACCTCACACAGTCAGCTGATGGCTGCCTCCCTCAAGGCCAGACGCACTAATATTTCTCCTCCAACAATACTGCTTGTGGTGTTATTACGCTATATACACACATTATATATAATATCTACCGTTTTTATTCACCATACTTGTACAAGTAAAGTGGTATGGTGCCCAAAGACCATCGTGGTCATCAGTAAACAACATGGTAAGTCATGCAGACGACGCTCCTCCCTCACCAAAATGGCGGCTCCCAACCTACTCCTCTTGCTGTTTATACCCTCTATACACACGTTATATATAAGTATCTACATTTGTGTTCACCATAGCGAACCACTAAGCTGGTATGGTGAGTGCAGTCAATAAAAGGTGGCCACACACAGTCAGAAGACAATGCCACCACCTCCCTCCCACAGCATTACTCCCCCCTCCATGGAGCACAGCGCTAATTATCACACCACATCCTGCTATTATCAGAACCCTGGTCAGTTTTATCACAGTCAGGGGTCTTCTGTAATAATATTATCGCTACATAATAGCATGAACAAGTATATTATGGCATTTTTAGGCGATGCTGTGGTCACAAGCTGACAGCAGTGCTGTGAGCTCATGCTGCATGCGTCAGGCTTGGTAGCTCACTCAATACTGAGGCTCCTAACACCCGGGAGTTTGGCCCACGATTTTTTTTTAAATGGCGTCTGTTTACAGAGCCCTGATGAAGGTGTGGTGAACCCCGTGTATCCGCGGGCCGTTTAAATCTTGCGTAGTACTCCAAAGCATCATATGATGCGATGCGCAATTTACTGCAAGTCGGTCAAAGCATCATATGATGCGATGCGCAGTTGAAGGGTTAAAATANGTGTGTCCCTTCTTCCCAGCACTCTTTGTCATATCGCTTGAAACTACTGACGGTTTTGGCCACCACCACCTTCTCACTTAACTTGTTCCAACCGTCTACCACTCTATTTGCGAAGGTGAATTTTCTTACGTTTCTTCGGCATCTGTGTTTAGCTAGTTTAAATCTATGACCTCTTGTTCTTGAAGTTCCAGGTCTCAGGAAATCTTCCCTGTCGATTTTATCAATTCCTGTTACTATTTTGTACGTAGTGATCATATCGCCTCTTTTTCTTCTATCTTCTAGTTTTTGCATATTTAATGCCTCTAACCTCTCCTCATAGCTCTTGTCCTTCATTTCTGGGAGCCACTTAGTGGCATGTCGTTGCACCTTTTCCAGTTTGTTGATGTGCTTCTTAAGATAAGGGCACCATACAACCGCTGCATATTCCAGCTTTGGTCTAATAAAAGTCGTGAACAATTTCTTTAGTATTTCTCCATCCATGTATTTAAAAGCAATTCTTAGGTTAGAAAGTGTAGCATAGGCTCCTCGCACAATGTTCTTGATGTGGTCCTCAGGTGACAGTTTTCTATCTAAAACCACCCCTAGATCCCTTTCTTTATCAGAATTCTTTAAAGATTTCTCACATAATTTATAGATTGTGTGGGGTCTATGTTCACCAATTCCACATTCCATAACATGGCATTTATTCACATTAAATTCCATTTGCCAAGTGTTGCTCCAAATACTTATTTTGTCCAGGTCTTCTTGAAGGGCATGACAATCATCTAAATTTCTTATCCTTCCTATTATCTTAGCATCATCAGCAAACATGTTCATATAATTCTGTATACCAACTGGTAGATCATTTATGTAGACAATAAACATCACTGGTGCAAGAACTGAACCCTGTGGTACTCCACTTGTGACATTTCTCCAGTCCGATACATTGCCTCTGATCACAGCCCTCATTTTTCTATCAGTCAGAAAGTTTTTCATCCATGTTAGAAGCGTACCTGTCACTCCTCCAATATTTTCCAGTTTCCAGAACAACCTCTTATGTGGAACTCTGTCGAAAGCCTTTTTTAGGTCCAGATAGATGCAGTCAGCCCAACCATCTCTTTCCTGTAATATCTCTGTTGCTCGATCATAAAAACTGAGTAAATTCGATACACAGGATCTACCAGATCGAAAACCATACTGTCTGTCTGATATTATATCATTTCTCTCCAGGTGTGCTACCCATTTAGTTTTAATTATTTTTTCCAATATTTTGACTATTACACTTGTCAATGATACCGGTCTATAATTAAGGGGGTCTTCCCTGCTTCCACTCTTGTAAATTGGAACTATGTTAGCCTTTTTCCACACATCAGCTACAACTCCTGTAAACAGGGATGCCTGAAAGATCAGTTGAAGAGGGATGCTGAGCTCAGGTGCACATTCTCTCAGAACCCATGGTGAAACTCCATCTGGACCAACTGCTTTGTTCTTATTTAGCTCTTGAGCATTTTTTCCACTTCGTCTCTAGACACGTCTATGTGCTCTATGTTGTTCTCTGGAATTCTTATTGTATCTGGTTCCCTGAAGATTTCATTTTGTACAAACACACTTTGGAACTTTTCGTTTAATGTTTCACACATTTCCTTTTCATTTTCCGTGAATCTATTTCCCATTTCAACCTCTGAATATTATCCTTTACCTGTAATTTGTTGTTTATGAATTTATAGAATAGACCTGGTTCTGTTTTACATTTGTCTGCAATCCCTTTTTCAAAATTTCTTTCTGCCTCTCTCCTCACTGCCGTGTAGTTGTTTCTCGCATCTTTGTATCGCTGGTATGATTGGGGGTTTGGCCTCTTCCTGTATTGATTCCATTTTTGTGTCTTTTGGTCTCTGGCCCTCTCGCACTTTCTGTCGAACCAATCCTGTTTCCTAGTTCTGCTTCTCTGTTTTGGTATAAATTTTTTTGTGCCTTTATCATATATTTCACAAAACTTGACATACATCTCATTCACTTCCTTGCCTAGCAACATGTCTGACCAATTATACTCCCTAAAAAATTTTCTAAGGTTGCCATAATGTCCTCTCCTAAAGTCAGGTTTTTCAATTGCATCGACCATCATATTTTCTTCCAGATTATAACGCATTGCATACTTTATCCCCAAAAAGACATGGTCACTTTTACACTTCACTTTTGTGTGGTCCACTTGTGTGGTCCACTTGTGTGGTCCACTTGTGTGGTCCACTTGTGTGATCCAACTTGTCATATGAGAGAATTATTAATTGTAATCTGTGATAGAATAGGAAAGTTTTCCACCCGTCTGTGAACTCTGTCGGGACATCGTAAGCAAATCCGAACATCCCCCGCTTCGGCCAACCATTGTTCGTTGAACCGGGTGAGTAAATCTGGCCTGAAAAGTGTGCGAACTAGCCGGAGATTCGTTGAATCGGGGTACGTTGAATCGAGGTTGTACTGTACATAGAACAAATAATTGAAAATATATATGTGGCAACACCCAGTGCTTGAATGGCCGACGCGACCATGTCTGGACGATTCACGCATGGGCGACCAGGCCCTGATGATGTCACAGTGCACCTTGTCCACGTCCGCACAGCCAAAATAAGTGAAATTTGGTATTTATTTTTACATAGACATGTTCAGGGAAGGGAATTTATCATTTTACGAAGAAAAAAAATTTGGGGGGGAACACTTTATTTCATGAGCACAGGGGGAATTTCACAATAAACTCGGCGCAACAAGGTGTTTAATGCATCGAACAGTAAATGTCAGTTGATCGGTGTGCGAGATGTCTGGAGTGGAATCTACACTTACTGAATAATACTTTGACTCTCTTTCTTCTTCAAGAAGAGTACAAAGAACCTGTTGTCCCATTAATTCAATAAATTCCTCAAATAATTGAAGATAAATATGATGGATTCCATTTCCTAGAATTTCTATACATTTTGAGATGTTCTTTCAAGAAAGGGTCAAATTCATTTAGCAGCTCTAGTATCCCTAAATACAGTGGAACCTCAAATATCGAATTGAATCCATTCCGCCGCCATGATTGTCATGTGAAACGGACATCATACAAAACGGATTTCCCCATTGAAAATAATGGAAATCAAATTAATTCGTTCTGCCATCGAAAAACATCAATATGATATGCGATGTTTCAAATAATGGAGCAACCTACGTTACGTACACTGAACAAATGGAACACATTTGTTGGAACCTTATGACATTTTTCATTCTTCAAATTTGTTAAATATTTTTTCATTTTTTTTATAAGAGTTCGTTCGGTGTTCGGCAGGTAGGCTGCTCCATGTTTCTTAAATAAAAAAAATGAAAAATTTCGAAAAACGGAACAAATGTCAAAAGGTTCGTTCGGTGTTCGGCAGGTAGGCTGCTCCATGTTAATTAAAAAAAAAAAAAAAGTTGAAACAATTTAAAAAACAGACAAATGCCATAAAGGTTCGTTCAGTGTTTGTCAGGTAGGGTGCATCATTATGACAATCTTTCTTTGTTTCAAATGTGTTTCATTTGTTTTGTATTTTCCATTTATGTCTCAATAATGGAGCAGCCTAGCCGGCAGACACTGAACGAACCTTTATGGCATTTGTCCGTTTTTCAAATTGTTTCAACTGTTTTATTATTTTACAGTACTTTAATTTTTTTTAATTTAAGAAACGTGGAGCAGCCTATCTGCCAAACACCGAACGAACCTTGGTGATATTTGTTGTTTTTCACAAAATGTCATTTCTTTTTTCTACAAAAAAGTCAATGCTTTGCAACATCACAGCTGTCACCCCTATATATCCCAGCATCATTAGCATCTTTAAAAAAGGAACATAATTTATTTGCATTGTCGTAGGTGTCCAAGAATGTGCGAGAAGCAGCGCGACCCCACTATGTGGTGTTGTCATTATTCAAATGAGCGCTTGCCATATGAGACGAATTGTCGGCGATCAGGGCGCTTGTTACCCAAAATGCTCACCAATTGAGGAGGTCGTCACTTGAGGTTCTACTGTAGTTGCCATTTTTTGCTGACGCAATTACAGTGGTACCTCGGTTTACGAATGCCCCTCTTTACAAACTTTTCGGGTTACGAGCCCAATTTCTTCGGAAAATTTGAATCGGGCTACGAACTTTATCTCGGGATACAAGTTTGTTGATACGCGTATGGCCGACCTAGCGCGTGGTGGCACGGCGATCGCGCCTCAGTTTCCCAGTGCCTCCTGCCTAGTGACTATCCCGCCTGAATTCTTTGCAAGGATTTAGTTTTTCGGATTTTTGGCTATTTGAACATAAAAGTTGACATATATCTCGCCAAGGTTCCCAAGAAAGCCAATGGTAAGGTTCAAGGCAAGAAAACACAAGTGAGAATGACCATAGAGGAAAAACAAGAGATCATTCGTTAACATGAAAATGGTACACGTGTTGTTGAACTAATTAGGCAGTACAACAGATCTTCAGGGAAGATGGTGGAGGCAGTAGAGGATGTCTCTTCCTCATTAATTAAGAAAATGTGTGCAGTATGGGAAGAACTGCAAAGTTTTGCTTAAAATAATCGCCCAGATAAAGCTGTAGCATGCCGTTGCATTTATCTTGTTTGTAGTGAGACATCACATTGTCATTAATAAGTGTTGCAAGAAGGGAAAACAATCTTCAATGGAATGATTTCTAGTGAGAAAATCAAGCAGTGAGCCAGAAGCAGGTCGTAGTGGTATGCAGGCAAAACGTGCCAGAGTGTGCACCCCAGAGAAGTCCTCACTGTCTGATGTGTAATGAAAGGGAACTCCCCTTCCAAACAGTAACACCTCTCCTCCTCCCCCCCTCCTCACCGTCTTCCATATGCCAACAAGAGTCATCAGTAAAGGTAAGTAATAACTTGTACATACTTTGTAGTGAAGATTGGGTGAATTAGGTATAAAATTTACTTTGAAATTAATTTTTTGGGGACTTTGAAATTAATTTTTTGGGGAGTCAGGAGCGGATTAATTCATTTCCCATTATTCTTATTGGGGAAATTCGTTTTGGTT
>WNGS01087021.1:6082034-6093394 GCA_020271785.1 Procambarus virginalis
CATTAATCCTTAAACCGAGCAAATCATATATATATGATATCAGTGACAAAACCGAAACTGCGCACATCATTTATATATGATTTCGTGTCTAGCGCTATAATTTAAACGCCCCGCGTGGCTAGGGTAGTCATCGGCGAGCCTCAACTGACCATAACAAACCCCACCTGGGAAAAAAATCCAGCGTGAGTCCCCTTTGTGTACAGGCCTCAGTTACCCGGCGGACACCATGGCGAGTGTATCAAGTTCCAACAACCGACCCCGCTCAATGAGCGTTCCTCGCAACCTCTGACCGAGGACGAAATTAATAAGAATTTATTCCCGAAGGTGATGAGTCTGATATTGACGACTCTGACTTTGATCATGCCTACAGACACAGCCCTCAGAGGTGGATACGACCGAAGATGAGTGTGAACATGCTGGCTCTACCAGGGCTAGGCCTAGCGTCTAGCCCATGCCTCCTCACCTTCACTCGACCTCAATTTCTGCCAGACCATACAGTTTATGTGCTACCTTGCAAGATATTGATGTTTAGGTCGACGAGTCTGAAGAAAGTGAATCATTTTCCGGATTTAGTGACTTAGAATGGGAAGTAGCTTCAGTTTCACTAGAGGAAGTGGAGTTTGTGGTTTGTCCAGCGACAACTTGTCGCATCAGCAGCATCTGGCCAAGCCATGTGGCACTGCATGGCACTACATGAACAAGACCCTCAACATCGAGTAATTTTCCATCACCGTCCCTGCCCGCCCCCACTGTTCCTAGACCTGCTTCAGCTCCTGGTCCACGTTTTCTCGCCGTGGTGCCGCTATTGGCTCTCGAAAGACACCAGGTTTTTTGTATAGAGTGATAGGACAGATTTTGTTCCACAAATTCCTGTTTTTGATATTCGGATGTTGGGATCACAGACATTTTCCCTGATAAAGGTGCAGATATGTGTGAAATGGACTATTTTACTGCATATTTTGACGAGCCGCTAATGGAATATATTGTTCATGAAACGAACAAATATGCCCCGATCTCATTGATGAGGAGTTATCCAATTACAGGTATTCACATTTGCAGCGATGGAAAGATACAACTGTAGGTGAAATGTATGTGTTTTGGCACTGTGTATGTTGATGAAAATTGAGTCAAACCGTAATCGACCATTATTGGAGCAAAACAGTATTGTTACGTCAACAAGGTGGAAAACATTTTCTTGGTCAACTTTACTGTTTTCCGTGGTGTTTTCCAACACCACTTCGATGTTGGAACATACTGTTCCAACACCGATGTTCGGCATATATATGTCTCGAGACCGATTTGCTATAATCCTCACGTGTCTTCACTTTGCAAATGATGAAGACCGAATGATGATGATAGACTTTGGAAGGTAAGGCACGTCCTGAATGAACTTATTGGAGAATACAGGGATTTTTATGTACTAGCTCAGAAGCTGTGATTGACGAATCCCTTGTGCTTTTCAAAGGACGTCTAGCCTTTAAGCAGTATATTCCCTCAAACGACACCGATTTGTATTGAAATTCTTTGTACTCTGTGACTGTGAAACAAAAATGATGTTACACATGATAATGTATACGGGTACAAATGTAGACATTCCTGCTAATGACCAACATGGCTTCTCAGGTAGTGTTGTGAAGGCACTGCTTGCACCATATCTGAACAAGGGCCACATATGTACACAGATAACTATTATACCAGTCCCTTGCTAACTAGGTTCTTGCTTGATAATAGAACTGGAGTGTGTGCACAGTGAAGGCAAAACGAAGGGAAATGCCAGTGTTTCCAGATGCTATGCAGGTTGGTGATTGCGAGCTCAGAAAAACGTGGAATACTTTCAGTGCGGTGGAAAGACAGCGTGAAGTGAACATGTTGACCACCATTCATGCTGGAACAATGCTGGACAGTGGCAAGGTGAACAGAACCACCAGAGAAATATCTATAAGCCAGATTGTGTCTTGGACTATAACATCAACATGTGTTTGGTGGATAAATGTGATATGATGGTGGGGGCAGTGGAGTGTGTACGGAAAACAGTGAAGTGGACCAAGAAAATGTTTTTCCACCTCGTTGACGTAACAATGCTGAACAGTTACAATATGTATCTTGTCAAAACAGGTGGTAAACGTAATTTCCGTGCATTCAATTTTACTGTAGTAACACAATTACTTTGCCAAACTTCTGTAGTAATTGTGTTACTACAGTAAAATTGAATGCACGGAAATTACGTTTACCACCTGTTTTGACAAGATACATATTGTAACTGTTCAGCATTGTTACGTCAACGAGGTGGAAAAACATTTTCTTGGTCCACTTCACTGTTTTCCGTACACACTCCACTGCCCCCACCATCATATCACATTTATCCACCAAACACATGTTGATGTTATAGTCCAAGACACAATCTGGCTTATAGATTTGTTCTCTGGTGGTTCTGTTCACCTTGCCACTGTCCAGCATTGTTCCAGCATGAATGGTGGTCAACATGTTCACTTCACGCCTGTCTTTCCACCGCACTGAAAGTATTCCACCTGTTTTTCTGAGCTCGCAATCACCAACCTGCATAGCACCTGGAAACACTGGCATTTCCCTTCGTTTTGCCTTCACTGTGCCACACACTCCAGTTCTATTATCAAGCAAGAACCTAGTTAGCAAGGGACTGGTATAATAGTTATCTGTGTACAATATGTGGCCCTTGTTCAGATATGGTGCAAGCAGTGCCTTCACAACACTACCTGAGAAGCCATGTTGGTCATTAGCAGGAATGTCTACATTTGTACCCGTATACATTATCATGTGTAACATCATTTTTGTTTCACAGTCACAGAGTACAAAGAATTTCAATACAAATCGGTGTCGTTTGGAGGGAATATACTGCTTAAAGGCTAGACGTCCTTTGAAAAGCACAAGGGATTCGTCAATCACCAGCTTCTGAGCTAGTACATAAAAATCCCTGTATTCTCCAATAAGTTCATTCAGGACGTGCCTTACCTTCCAAAGTCTATCATCATCATTCCGGTCTTCATCATTTGCAAAGTGAAGACACGTGAGGATTATAGCAAATCGGTCTCGAGACATGTATATGCCGAACATCGGTGTTGGAACAGTATGTTCCAACATCGAAGTGGTGTTGGAAAACACCACGGAAAACAGTGAAGTTGACCAAGAAAATGTTTTTCCACCTTGTTGATGTAACAATACTGTCTTTGCTCCAATAATGGTCGATTACGTGTTTGACTCAATTTTTCATCAACATACACAGTGCCAAAAACACATACATTTCACCTACAGTTGTATCTTTCCATCGCTGCAAATGTGAATACCTGTAATTGGATAACTCCTCATCAATGAGATCGGGCGCATATTTGTTCGTTTCATGAACAATATATTCCATTAGCGGCTCGTCAAAATATGCAGTAAAATAGTCCATTTCACACATATCTGCACCTTTATCAGGGAAAATGTCTGTGATCCCAACATCCGAATTATCAAAAACAGGAATTTGTGGAACAAAATCTGTCCTATCACTCTATACAAAAACACCTGGTGTCTTTCGAGAGCCAATAGCGGCACCACGGCGAGAAAACCGTGGACCAGGAGCTGAAGCAGGTCTAGGAACAGTGGGGGCGGGCAGGGACGGTGATGAAAAATTACTCGATGTTGAGGGTCTTTGTTCATGTGGTGCCATGCAGTGCCACATGGCTTGGCCAGATGCTGCTGATGCGACAAGTTGTCGCTGGACAACACCACAAACTCCACTTCCTCTAGTGAAACTGAAGCTACTTTCCCATTCTAAGTCACTAAATCCGGAAAATGATTCACTTTCTTCAGACTCGTCGACCTAAACATCAATATCTTGCAAGGTAGCACATAAACTGTATGGTCTGGCAGAAATTGAGGTCGAGTGAAGGTGAGGAGGCATGGGCTAGACGCTAGGCCTAGCCCTGGTAGAGCCAGCATGTTCACACTCATCTTCGGTCGTATCCACCTCTGAGGGCTATGTCTGTAGTCATGATCAAAGTCAGAGTCGTCAATATCAGACTCATCACCTTCCGGAATAAATTCTTATTAATTTCGTCCTCGGTCAGAGGTTGCGAGGAACGCCTCATTGAGCGGGGTCGGTTGTTGGAACTTGATACACTCGCCATGGTGTCCGCTGGGTAACTGAGGCCTGTACACAAAGGGGACTCACGCTGGATTTTTTTCCCAGGTGGGGTTTGTTTATGGTCAGTTGAGGCTCGCCGATGACTACCCCTAGCCCACGCGGGGCGTTTAAATTATAGCGCTAGACACGAAATCATATATAAATGATGTGCGCAGTTTCGGTTTTGTCACTGATATCATATATATATGATTTGCTCGGTTTAAGGATTAATGATTTTGTTGCTTTGTCTTTATGTACCATTTCACAGGCTTTTTTGTAATACATTGTGTTACTGTGTAAATAGTGTGTGAAACTACATATTGTAATTTTAGTGAAGTTTTAACAAGTAATATTGAGACAAACATTTATTGTGGACACATTACTGACACATGTATCACAGTTCCATGGAACATTATGAATGTTCTACTGTATGCATATTGTAACAGACACAAATATGCATCA
Organism: Procambarus virginalis; assembly: GCA_020271785.1. NCBI lineage: Eukaryota > Metazoa > Arthropoda > Malacostraca > Decapoda > Cambaridae > Procambarus > Procambarus virginalis. The sequence goes on from WNGS01087021.1 coordinate 6,086,638, forward strand.
TATATGATATAAAACAAATAAAACCATATTGGAAATACAGTACAACCTCGATTCAACGTACTATATGGGACCGACCCCAGTTCGTTGGAGCGTTGGATTCGTTGCAAGGGGTGACCTTCAGTAGGCGTACGCGTCNCTGCTTTTTTAGGATTTCACTAATTTCTTTGTCATCCTCCGTGTATGAACCTTCACTTGTACGAATAGGTCCAATACTGGCAGTGGTTTTTGCTTTTGATTTCGCATATGTGAAGAAGTATTTTGTATTTTTCTTTATTTCCTGAATTGCTTTTTGTTCTAACTGCCTTTCTTCAGTTTCATACGAGTGTTTCAATTTCCGCTCGATTTCTTCAATCTCCCTATTTAAATTATTCCTTCTTTGACGGGAAATTCGTGTCTGCATAAGCAGTTCCGTTATTTTTTTCCTGCGTTTATAGTGTCGTCTGTGTTCTCTTTCTACGTTGGATCTCTTTCTGGCTTCCTCAAAGGAACATGTTTCAGACAGACTTGATACGCTTCCGAAGTCAGTTTTTCTATTCCTTCTGTAGGACTTGTATTACTTAAAACAGTTCCCATGGATGTTTTTAAGTTCCCTGTTTATTATCTCCCAGTCTATCCTTTTATTATTAAAATTGAATTTACTGAATTGCCCCTCTCGCTTTATCAACGTTTTAGGTCTATTCTGAGTATTGATGGTCGTTTGCACTTCAATGAGCTTGTGATCTGAATACTGTATGTGGTATCTGATATCGTAATGTCTCTGATAATGTCTTCATTGTTCGTAAAGACCAGATCTAGAATATTTTAATTTCTCGTTGGCTCCAATATCTGCTGATTGAGTGAAAATTTGTCACAGAATCTAAGTAGTTCTCTAATCTGTGGTTGGTTAGGTCCTGATAGATTCCCTGGTATAATATTATTGTTTGCTATTCTCCACGGTATAATATTATTGTTTGCTATTCTTCAACTAGGCAAGTTGAAGTCCCATAGGAAGATAATATCAGGTATTGGGTTCTCCAAATTATCAAGGCTATTCTCTATTTTGTTTATCTGTTCTGTGAATTCCTCAGCCATTGCATCTGGCGGTTTGTATATTAGAATAATCACTAAATTTATTTTCTCTATTTTTAATCCCAGTACCTCTATCACCTCAGTACCTGTATCCCAGTACCTCTATCACCTCTATCAGCTCTGTCGAGTCATCTTGTAGTGGGTTCACTTGGGCGTGGTCGAAACGACGTCGTCCCTCATGTGGGTTTCCCTGCCTGTATCCAGTCCCGAAACGGGACTGCGCGCAGTCCTCCGGTTCATTCTGGACTTGTCCTGTCTGAACCCGTGGGTTTTGTGCTCCTCCTTTCGGATGACTACGCTGTCCCAGGTCCGTCTTCTTTTGGAGGGGGCGCTTGAATGCAGTCCCTGGACCTCAAGGACGTGTATTGGCACATCCCGGTTCATCCGGGTTTGAGGGACTGGTTCGGTTTTGTTGTGGGGCATCAGGGTTACCACTTTCGTTGTCTTCTCTTTGGGTTGAATCTGACACCTCGCGTTTTCACACGCCTTGCTCGGGTCGTTGTGACCTGCCTGCGTCTGCTAGGTGTTTGGGTGCTGGCCTATCTCACGACTGGCTGGTTTGGGCTCCCAGCCGGTCTGCGTGTCTGTTCGCCAGGGATTTGGTTCTTTCCCAGCTCGCCGGGTTCGGGTTCTTGGTGAACTGGAGGAAGTCCCATCTGGTTCCCTCTCAGGTTCGGTCTTGGCTGGGTCTGGTTTGGGATGCTCGCACTGCTTCCTTGTCTCTTCCTCCGGCGGCTCTCTTGCGCCTGCGGTCCTGCCTTTGCCCTTTTCTGAGGCAGTCACGAGGCAGTTGCTCGAGAGTTTGTGCTGAAGCCTGAACTTTGCCATGATGGTCTACCCGCCGGGTCAGGTGTGGCTTTGTCGGCTGTTCTGGTTCCTTCGGGGCCGAAGGAACTTGCTGTGTTGCCGGCTTCCTCTTCGGGTTTTTCGGGGTTCGGTGCTTTGGCGCCTTCCCAAGCCCTCGCTCGATGTGTACAGGGACGCGTCGTCTCTTTGCTGGGGTTTTGTGACCAGTGCTCACCAGGCCAGCCAGGGGCGATGAGGTCCGTCCTTTCGTCGGGCTCACAGCATGGTCTGGGAGTTTGCGGCGGTGTGGATGCTGCTCCGGAGGATTCGAGTCGCTCACGGATCGACCATCAGGCTCCATTTGGACTGCTCCCCAGTGGTTTGTTGCCTGAACCGCAGGGGTTTGATGTGATCCTTGGCTCTTTGGAGCTGGTCGCTTCTGGTGACTCGTCTGCTGAGTTCTCGGGGTTTGGCTCTCCTGGCGGTTCACATCCGGGAGGTTGCCAACATCTTGGCGGATGGCCTGTCCCGGTTTCTTACCCTTTCCACTGAATGGACAGTCGATGCCGACTCCTTCAGCAGCTGTGCCGGATGTTCGGGACTCCGGCCGAACCAGACAGCACACTGGACTTGTGGTCCTGGGTTTGATCCCAGGCGCCGGCGAGAAACAATGGGGTAAGTTTCTTCCTGTTATCTAGCAGTAAAATAGGTACCTGGGTGTTAGTCAGCTGTCACAGGCTGTTTCCTGGGGGTGGAGGCCTGGTCGAGGACCGGGCTGCGGGGACACTAAAAAGCCCCGAAATCATCTCAAGATAACCTCAAGATAACTTCTGGACGTGGATCTCTTTGCGTTGACGTGGTCGAGGCGTCTCCCGGTATAAGTGGCGCCCTTCCCCAACTGTGAGGCCATCAGGGTCGAGGCCTTCAGGCAGGACTGGGCAAGGTGGGGTTACCTATACCTCTTCCCCCAGTTCTGCTGTTGCTCCGGGTCCTGACTCGCTCGGAGACTTACCGAGGTCGAGTTGTCCTTCTGGCTCCTTGGTAGCCGACCCAGCCTTGGTTTCAGGCGCTGCTTGCTTGGTGTCCGAACCCGAGGATCTTCCTGCGGCTCCGCCTCTTTCAGCAGATCGATCTAGCCCTGTACGAGGCTGGTTCGGTCTTTTCCTCAAGTCTTCATGTCTGGTGTTTTTGACTCTGGTTTATCATTCCTATAATGGTGCGCAGGTGGTTTCGTTGTTGGTCTCCCACCTGCGTGCTTCATTTCGGCAGCAGTGTGAGGTTTCCTGGCGGTCTTTCTGGTTTTTCCTATCACTGCGTCGGTGTTCTTCGGTCTCTGATAGGGTTGTTCTGTCCCCTCTCTCTTGGTTGTATCAGGACCGCCATCTTATGCCGAATACTGTCGCTTCATATCGAGCAGCGTTGGCAGAGTCGCTTCAGCTTGCTTTCGGTGTTGTTACTTCTGCCCCGTTTCGCAAGTTGTCTCGTGCGTTGTTTCACTTCCGGCCTGCTCATGCGCCGCCTGAGCCGTCTTGGTCCTTGGACTGCGTGCTCTCATTTCTCTCTTTGCCTCGGTTTGTTGGTGCCCCTTCCTTTTGTGATTGTTTTTCTAAGGCTCTTTTTTTCCTGTTGGCATTGGCCTCGGGGGATCTGGTTGGCGAGCTTCATGCTCTCCTCCGGCGCTGAGGTTTCTGCTCTTTCGGTCCTGGTGGTCATTTTGTTTGCTTGCAGCTGTCTCCCTCTTTTCTGGCGAAGAATGAGACAGCTGCGTTCCGGATGGGGCCGTGGGTTGTTGATGCTTGGATGGTCAGGCCGGGGGTGCATCATGTGTTGTGTCCGGTTGCGACTCTCCGCTGTTATTTGCGCGCCACGCTTCTGTTCCCGGGGATGCGCTTTGGGTTTATCCGGTTTCCCTTCTTCCCTGTTCCCGGGCTCGGGTCTCTCAAGTTGTCTGCAGGTTAAGTGTAGCCAGCCTGCGGTTTTCCCCGGCCCACGACGTTCGTAAATTTGCTGCTTTGGCTGCAGTCTTTGGCAACATGTCTTGGGTAGACATTTGGGCCTGGGGTTTTTGGAGATCGAACAGGGTCCTGGCCGCTCGCTACCTGGTGAATGTTCCTGGGCCTGGTCGGGCCTGCTTTGCTTTGGGTCGACGGTTGCAGCCAGTTGTCTCAACTTTGCGTCGAGGTGTGAGGACAGACCGCCGCCCGGGTATGTCCCTGTTTTTTTTTCCTTTGGGTAGTTAGCTCTGAGGAGCCGACGGGCCTCCCCCCAGAATACCAGGGTTGAATGTAATGAAATGCCATTTTCTGGGTGAGTCCTGGAGGTTCCCCGGCATCCCTCCCTCCCTCCGGTCGGCAGTGTTTTCGCGTTTTGACATCCAGCCTAAGAACTAATGGTTGGGTCGCCAACGGTGGGGTCTGGGGCTCCCCCTTTCCCCCTCCTGGGGAGGGGGGTTGCGCAGACAGCAGCGCGGCGACATGACGACGTCATGCTTGTTTGCTAATTTTTGTTTGGGGAGTTCTGTCCACCTTTTCGGTCTTTGGTCGCAATAGTTTACCAGAATAGGGGTTTGTTTTGGGGTGCCTACCTTTCTGGGTGCCTTTTCAGGTCAATGGCAGACATAGAATGCTCACAATCATAAGGGGGGGTCTCTATAGGCCATTGCTCCTCATGCTTCTTTAGAGGAGGCGCGGTTCTGGCTCGTGGTCCCCGGTAGGCAAGAACTCCATGCATTGACTGATGCCAGAAAGTTATACATATCCATTCAGCCCTGGATAGCTCCGGGCAGCCTCCGGGACTCGCCCAGAAAATGGCGTTTCATTACATTCAATGCTGATTTTTTACAAATATTTTAATACATGACGCAAGTAAGAATCACTCACTCGAAATCAGCAGAAAAATCAATGACTGGAGTAGAAGGCACCAGAGTGCGAAAGTGTTAACATGGAAAAAGGAAGCCCTGGCAGTGTACTGCGAACCAGCGCTCAGTCTACCAAACGAACTTCTAAAAGTTGAACCCCCAGGACGTCTCCACTTATGGGGCCTAGCGGGGAGACCACTAATATACAGAAGTGAATCAAATTATACCTACTTAATTAATTATATAAATATACTAACTAGCTATGCAGCACCCCGTGCCCCTACCAGTGATGAAAACTACCTCCTACCCCAGAGACAACAAGGCAACAAAACCCTAGCTGACCCCAAGGGCGGCTAAGTACCGAGCAGTAAAAACACAGCGGAGGTAGATCCCAAGGTGACTTGTGGAAGGAGACCCCAAGCCCCAAGGACAGTACTTACTGGGCACCGAGGGAAGGGAACCCTAGGTGCATGCAGCCCGAGTACCGTGGAATATTACTCCTGGCTCACACACCACCTGTATAGACAGCCCACACCACAAGGCACAGAACTGCGACAAAAGCAGGAGCAGAGGCACACGACTTCTCCAGAATCGCATCAGCCAAGAACTGCCAGTTCGATCGCTGGTGTGAGGGGGTCTGGGGCTCCCCTTCCTCCTCCCGGGGATGGGGGACGATTGCACAGACAGCAGTGCGGCAAACGTGATGACTTAATGTTGACCAATCCACACACTAGGTCCAGGACGGACGAAGGTCGTCGTCCCTTCATTTTCTAGTGTGTGGATTGGGCAACATATTTCAGCCACGTTATTGTGACTCATCGCCTGCACGTGATGACTTCATGCTAGTTTGCTAATTTTTGTTTGGGGGAGTTCTGTCCACTCGTTCGGCTTCGGTAGCAATAGTTTCACCAGAATAGGCAGTTTGTTTTGGGACATCTACCTCTCTGGGTGTCAGACCCAGTCGATGGCAGACAAAGAATGCTCCAACCACATGGGGGGGCCGTGCAGTCGCCCGCAACGCCAGGAGCATGAGGGGGAAAGTTACACAGGCTACCGCAGGAGCGCGAAAGTGCTATTAACCAGGCTAAGGGCCCTGGGAAATCTCACGGAGGATCTGTGGTCTGATGGATGTGATCCTTGAGTCCCCTCTCGCTTTGTGAAGATTGAAGGTTGCTCTGACCCCTTGTCTCAGGGTGACACTTACAGATAGTGCCTCCACCATGCTGCCTGTTGGGTCGAGGATTCTTTTGACCCAGAGTCGTGTGATGTTTGTTTATATATATATATTTATATATATATTGTGAACATATATTGTTGTCTCCAGTTCACCTAACTACTGATAATGATATGAGGGCCCCATATTTTATGGTTTACTGGGGGAGCCCCTGGCGGGGCTCCCCCAGTAAACCATAAAATACAGGGCAATTTTGCCAGGCACAAAATCAGTGCCAATAATAAAATAACGAAAACAAGCCAATGTATTCCAGAAAATTCCGTTGCTAAAATAAAATGTTGAAAACAAGCGCAAGTACCACAGTCTGTGAACACAAGACCGTGGTAGTCCTATACAGCAGTACAGTTGTCCTGTCTTGGTCACAAGACAAGACAATCCTGTTGACACAAGACTGGAAGACATGATTACCAATACAAAATCTCAGGGGAAGGACAGGGTAGACAAAGATGACTTAAGGAACACAGGTGGGACATGCACAAGGGGACACAGTGGAAACCAAGTACCCAATGAGCCACAAAGACAAGAGAAAGAACATGTATAGAGTACGTAGTAAATAGAATGCAGTAGCAAGTGATGTGATACTGCACCATAGACGATCGAGAGGTGAGCCACAAGAGCTGGAGCTCAACTCCTGCAAGCACATCTAGAAGAGTACAATGAGGAGATTACAGACCTACAAAAAACTACTGACGTACAGTGGAAGATATAAGAGAAGTCACAACATCTCACTTACCTCCCCATCCAGCATACAAAACATACAGTGTGTGTAACTACCGAGTTACCGTGAAGAACAATAGACCATTATCCAAATG
>WNGS01087021.1:6095963-6110382 GCA_020271785.1 Procambarus virginalis
GACACTGAAATGTGTATACTCTTTTGGTGTTCTCGCCTTAATTTTCTATGTATGTATTTAATTGGTATCAATTTGTTCGCAATAGAATGCTCTAGAGAAACATATATAAAATGTCACCAAAGCCGGCGTGAGACCCGCACCAAATAAAAAACTATGGCGATCATTAGCCATGAGCGCCAAATAGCAATGAAATGTTTATGCTCTTTTCAGGTTTATCGACTCAATTCTTGTTCTACATCATTCATTTTGGTATCGCTCTGTTTGCAATAACGTTACCTACACGGACATATGCTTGTAAAGTCTAAAACATGGACGTGCCCCACCTGCAGCAGTGCCGAAAGTCGCCGAAGCGTTACCCCCCGAAGGAAATAGAGGCCTCCTCACACCTGATGGTCCAGGTGTTGCAACATTGGTGGCATCAGAAGTACTTGCACCATCATTTATATTAGGAGCATGTGCCATGGTGTTATTTTGGAGAGGCCACTCATCAGTTTCCCACTTCAACAGTGACCACATTCCTACCTCATGAAACTGGAGCAAGATCATTTTCTTGGGATCACTGCTGTAGTTCTTGTACAACACAAATGCATTATGGAGAGCCATTTGCGGAAAGTAAAAGGTTATTTTCTTGGTCCATTTGTGACATTTTCATGTGAAATGGTAATATTTTATCATTTGGTCAAAGTGATCAACAACTTTCATGTAGCGATTGTAGTCACATATTGCAGTTGGTTTGTTTACAGTTACTTGTTGCACTGAAGAAGTTCCGTCACCTTTCCGAACTCTTCCTTCGTTTGACTTCCTGTGTGTCAGCATTGTGGCAGTTTATGATGAGCGAGACCACTCGCTTGTCTTTTCACAGGATTATAAATGTATTGTCCTTGCGGTGGAATAGGGTTGTGTCCATGGCAATTTTACCCTTTGCTTTCAGTTGCAGATCTTTGGGTGCGCCATGCTGCAATCTGATGGTTCCACACTTGTAAATCCCATGTGAACGTAGCTTTTCTGTGAAGTTGACCGAGTTATAGTAGTTATCCATATACAGATGATAACCCTTGTACATTAGGGGCTCATTCGAACCCATGACTGTCTCCACTGTTGTTTTACCAATTCCGGCATACACTTGAAAGTCATATACGTAACCAGATGTTGATTAAGCAAGCATGTACAGCTTTACTCCATACTTATCAGGCATATTTGGATTATAAACCTTGAAAGATAATTGGCCATGCCATGACATTGTACCTTCATCCAAACTCAATTCTTTCTTAGGAATGTAGATTTGTGCAAATTTCCTTGTAAGATATTTCATCACTGTTTGAACTTTTATCAATCTGTCTTTACTCTTTAGGGGAATGGCATTGTTATTATAAGTATGGAAAAACTGGGAAATATGTTGAAACTGTTTCGACGTCATAAAAGTATTGAAGCTATGAACATGCCAGAGCCTGCTTGTTTGCCAGTACATTCTCATCATTGGGAGCTTTGAAACACCCATCAACATGCACAGACCCAAATATTTTGCCATTTCCTTTACAGTTACTTCCTCCCACATACTCATTGCGTTCGTGGAAGCATTCTGTATAATTTACGACACATACAAGTTCATTTCATATGTAAAATATTCAATCGACTCTCGAGTCAGAAATAATTGCATAAATTCTAGAGGAGAGGTAGGTGTCGGTATAGTTATGCCTGATGTTCCAGTGAAACTGTCTACAGGTGGTGGAGTGTTGTCAGTACACCAGGTATTACCAGAATCTGTTGCTCGAGTACATGCAGCACGCTTTCGAGTAGGAGGCTGTGTACGTGCCTTGCTCTCCTCCTCAGAATCCTCACCCTCCTCACTCGTAGAAACATCATCATCTGCTTTCTCTGTATCAAAATTATCACTATTGAAATCACTTTGCGGTTCTTCCTCGTCAGTATCTGACTCAATATTGGAGAATGCTTCAACCTAACCTGTGATCTTTGTTGGTGTCAGCCTCACTTGGCTGAACTTCTTGTAAAGCATAGTTATCTTATCCTTTTTGGTTGATTCCTTTGCTCCTTTTGGCTTGGAACTGCTCTGCCCTTGATCTTTATCCATCGTGTAGTGTATATAATGTGTTAAAAAGACATGGGAACAAATATAACTACCGATAATAGCCGAAATGTGCACATATTTGGGACGCGAGAGGAAGGGGTAGCGGTTACAGGCGCGGTCACGGAAACAATAGGCCCACCACATGGCCAGATGACCCAAGATGCCATGCGGCCTTCCCGGAAGGGTTGTGCCAGGGCTCGGGGGGGGGGGGTTTCGTCGGGGTAGCCTTTGGTGCCGGATTCGGAGCTGGCGGCGCCTTCAGTTTCAGCTGTTGCTGGTCGGCGTGGGGACCGTCCTGTTCGCCGCTTAGGTTCTCGCAAGGCGCATCGGCCCTTTCGTGGTTCGCCCCATTGACGGGGCTATGGGGGGGGGGGCTCGCCCAGTTTGCTCACGCCTGATCCCACGATTCGTGGACTTTTTGGGTCGTTTCGTGCTGCCTGTTGTGGTGTTGGGTGGCTCTTCCTTCCTCTGGGGGTACGGAGCTGGCGGGGCAGGGCCTCTTCTCCTGCGCTCTGGTTGATACCTGGTTGATGGGGTTCTGGGAGTTCTTCTACTCCCCAAGCCCAGCCCGAGGCCAGGCTTGACTTGTGAGAGTTTGGTCCACTAGGCTGTTGCTTGGAGCGGCCCGCAGGCCCACATACCCACCACAGCCCAGTTGGTCCGGCACTCCTTGGAGGAATAAATCTAGTTTCCTCTTGAAGATGTCCACGGTTGTTCCGGCAATATTTCTGATGCTTGCTGGGAGGACGTTGAACAACCACGGATCTCTGATGTTTATGCAGTGTTCTCTGATTGTGCCTATGGCACCCCTGCTCTTCACTGGTTCTATTCTGCATTTTCTTCCATATCGTTCACTCCAGTACGTTATTTTACTGTGTAGATTTGGTACTTGGCCCTCCAGTATCTTCCAGGTGTATATTATTTGATATCTCTCTCGTCTTCTTTCTAGTGAGTACATTTAGAGGGCTTTGAGACGATCCCAATAATTTAGGTGCTTTATCGCGTCTATGCGTGCCGTATATATTCTCTGTATTCCCTCTATTTCAGTAATCTCTCCTGCTCTGAAGGGGGAAGTGAGTACTGAACAGTACTCAAAACGGGACAACACAAGTGACTTGCAGAGTACAACCATTGTGATGGGATCCCTGGATTTGAAAGTTCTCGTAATCCATCCTATCATTTTTCTGGCTGTCACAATATTAGCTTGGTTATGCTCCCTAAACGTTAGGTCGTCAGATATCATTATTCCCAAATCCTTTACATGCTGTTTTCCTACTATGGGCACATTTGATTGTGTTTTGTACCCTGTATTATGTTTAAGGTCCTCATTTTTATCGTACCTGAGTACCTGGAATTTGTCACTGTTAACATCATGTTATTTTCTGATGCCCAGTCGAAAACTTTATTAATATCAGCTTGAAGTTTTTCAATGTCTTCAGCCGAGGTAATTTTCATACTGATTTTTGTGTCATCTGCAAAGGATGATACGAAGCTGTGACTTGTATTTTGTCTATATCTGATATGAGAATAAGGAAAAGCAGCGGTGCAAGGACTGTACCCTGAGGTACAGAGCTTTTAACTGCACTTGGACTAGATTTTATATGGTTGACTGTTACTCGCTGAGTCCTGTTTGACAGAAAACTGAGTATCCAGTGTCCTACTTTACTGGTTATTCCTATTGACTTCATTTTGTGTGCTATCACGCCATGGTCACATTTATCGAAAGCCTTTGCGAAGTCCGTGTATATCACATNTGGGGCTCTGCCCCGCATTTTGGTGCTTTTGTTTTTCGTTGTTGACCCGGGGTTTTTCCCCTGTCTGGACACTTTCCTTGCCTATTTTCGGTGCCTGACTGCACCCTGCTGTCCGTAAGGTCCCTCAGGTATGTACGCGCTCCTCTACACATTTTGTGGTTGGTCGTGTGCGTTACTTCCCGGCCACTCCTTGGGCCGTCTTCGTGGTTTCCTTACTTATTTCCGTTTTTCCTCCTCCCCATGCTACACTTTTTTGTGTGTCTGGGTCAGTGCTTCTTGGTTATCCTGTTTGGTGCTCCGGTGGGCCTCTGTCCATTTCCACGTCCTGCTTTTGGACTGTTGTTCCGTTTTGGTACCGAGTTCCTGCAATTTCTGTGTAGTTTTCTGCAGGCTTCGGGTTGCGCTGTCTGTGGGGGGGGGGGTGGACTTTTCGGTCTGCCGCTCCTGCTTTCCTGGTTCCTTTTCTTGGAACCGGGTTTGCTGGGTTCCGGTCCTGGTTTCGGTTTTTCTTTGTTCCTTATCCGGACCGGGTGTGTTTGCTTTCCTGCGGTTCTCGTCCTCGGTAGTTATCCTCTTGGATGCCTCAGGGATGCGTGTCTCCTTCTTCCCTGCTGGAGCTGGTTATGTTGCTCCTTAGGGTTGCGGGGTCGCTGTTTTTAGCTTCGCGTTTTATGAATCTGAACACAGGTCCCAGGTTATTGGGACCAGGTTATTGGTCTCCCACCTGCGTGTTTCGTCTCGGGGGCAGTGTGTGGTTTTCCTATCATTGTGAAGGGTCCTTCGGTCTTTGATAGGGTTGGCTTGTCTTCCCTTCGGGGTTGTTCTGGGACCGTCGTCTGGGATTGTCCTGTCACCTCATGTGTGGTGGGGCTGGCAGAGCCGCTCCTGCTTGCATCAAGTGTTGCGGTTCCTTCAGCTCCATTCCACTTGCTGTCTTGGGCGTTGTTCCCCTCTGGCCTGCTCTTGAGTTTTGGGGCCGTCCTGGTCGTTGGCCTGGGTGGTCTTTTTCTTCTTGTTTTGGTCTTTTTGTCTCTGGTTTTGGTTGTTAAGTTAGGACGTGTGGTATCCGCCTCCCGGTTCCTTCCCTGTTTTACTTATCTTTGGGGAGGTAGCTCCGGGGAGCCGACGGGGATCCCCCCAGAAAACCAGCGTTGAATGTAATGAAACGCCATTTTCTGGGTGAGTCCCGGAGGCTCCCCGGCATCCCGCCCTCCCTCCGGTCGGCGGTGTTTTTCGCGTATTTGACATCCAGCCTAAGAACTGCCAGTTGTATCGCCGGCGGGGAGGGTCTGGGGCTCCCCCTTCCCCTCTCGGGGAGGGGGGGGGGTTGCGCAGACGGTGGCGCGGCGACGTGATGACGTCATGCTAGTTTGATAATTTTGTTTGGGGAGTTTTGTTCACTTGTTCGGCTTTCGGTAGCAATAATTTCACCAGAATAGGGGTTTGTTTTGGGGCGCCTACCTTTCTGGGTGCCTGTCCCGGTCGATGGCAGACATAGAATGCTCCCAATCACAAAAGGGGTTTCTATAGGCCATTGCTCCTCGTGCCTCTCTGAGGGGGCCAGGTTCTGGCTCGTGGTCCCCGGTAGGCAAGAACTCCTAGCACTTTGACTGATGCCAGAAAGTTATACATATCCATTCAGCCTGGATAGCTCCGGGGAGCCTCCGGGACTCACCCAGAAAATGGTGTTTCATTACATTCAACGCTGGTTTTTTTTATTTGTGTGAAGGAGAGCCATACCATCTTGGTTCAGTATAGCTGTGATACCACAACCTGTCACACTGTTTACTTTTTTTTTTATTTAGCTATTGTATTTGAATACTGTGCAGTACATGAGTTTCACTTCCATTGTAGGTCCAGCCATAACAGCTACGGCAGAACAGAGAGCTTCTCAACTAACACCCAGTATCAACCAGTCCCAGCTGACATCTGGGCCGTTCCTTATGAAGTCTCCGCCTTTGTCAATGTATGCTCAGCAACTCTGGGTTATTGCAAAAATCATCATTGATATAAAAGATGGTAAGAAGTTAGGTATCCCAGGTAGTGCTACTTTATGGTCCTTATAGGATAATTTGTGGTTGTGTCAGCGAGATATTGAGAGAAAGCTTTTGTTTATTCGCTTGAAACCTTCAAGTGCCTCAACCAGTGGTCCCAGGTTTGTTTCTTGGGCCGGACTGGACATTTGGACATGTTTGTATACCTTGGAGCTAACTAAATGGGCAAGGTCAGTTGTTGTCTAAGGGGACCTCCTGATATGTCTGTTCACCTTTCTGTCCCCATCAGTGGTAGACCATATGATTGTAGAAGGAAAGTACCTATTGTTATTCTATTGTTATTGAATATAGCCCAAAATTTTACAAATTTTGTAAAGATGACCACCTGTATGAGGATGGTAACGATGACCACCTGTATGAGGATGGTGAGGATGACCACCTATATGAGGATGGTGAGGATCACCACCTGTAGTTATTACACTCTGTGCTCACAGTGTAAGGTCACGAAGCTTTTAAGCCGTACCCTAGAGTACAAACTCACAAAACCCATCCTTACTTTCTTATTTACAGCATTGGTACATTACTTTAATCACTGCACTGCACAACATGCCTTGAGGTACTTGATGGGCGGTGCGCAATGCGCCTTAGGGCGTTCATAGGTATAGCGTGTGATTCAAAAGCGGTGCGCAGTGACACGTACGAAATGGATGCCTGAGCCCTCCAGTGATTGTCCGTTATTTTTAAAAAAATCCCAGCATGCCCCAGGGTTGTAGGGATCCTCAGTTTCAAGGAAGATACCATATCTGATGCATCGTCTACGAGCTTCTCGTCCACGGTCAGCCGCGGTTCAGCAAAACGACTGTCAGAGGATGAAATACAGGACATATTGTATGATGATGGACCGATTTATGACAATTTAAACTACAGTCCTGAAAAAGACCTAACACAAGGGTCGGACTTGAGTGATGGGGACACCGAGGTGGACAATGTCGCGAGTGTGTACAGTACACGCACCTCGCCCACCCTGTCTCGCCGCCCTGAGTCATCACCGTTAGAGTTACCTTCCCCCCCCCTCCCCTGGTGTGAGTTTATTGGCGATAATACATGTGATGAGTCATTTTCGGGCTTCGGTGACATAGGCTCCGATACAAGCAGTATTGACAAACCGAGTACAATCAGCGATGGTGTTACTAGGTGGGGTTTTGCTGCCCCAGCAACCCGCACAGGCAAGCACCAGTGTGTCACGTGGCTTAGGATAAAGACGACAGTGTGCCCTGGACATCAGGTGTTCGTGGTAGGCCTATACTACACAGAACACACTCGTCTCCTTGTATACCCATAAGCAGCTGTAGCACAATATGATGGAGCCGTGTTGTTGGGGCCCGTGCTGGTGGTGCTCATGCTGGAGTTGGCCGTGGTGTTGGTGCCAAAACCAAAACCACTGGTGTACTTGTGTGGGAGGATTGTGAGAATTTTGTCCCACAAATTCCAATATATGATGATACCAATGTTGGTGTGACACCCTTATTCCTCTATACTGGTGATGATATAGCTGAATTTAACTATTTTATGGCATATTTTGATCAGGAATTCATGGACCATCTCATTGCAGAGACGAACAGATATGCTCACGGCCTCATTGACTGCCATTTTACCTGCCTCTTGCATGACACGTTGGAAAGATACTACAAATGAGGAAGTGTATGTGTTTTTAGCATTGTGCATGATGATGATGAGGTATTCATATAAACACTTGATCCAGGATTATTGGAGCAAAGACAGCCTTGTTCCATCCCGTGTTCAACAGGTACATGTCACGTGATAGGTTCCTGCTGCTTCTCAGGTGCCTGCACTTTGAGAACGATGATAACGAGGACAGCCACGACAGACTGTGGGAGGTGCGGAAGATATTTAGTGATGTGAAAGGAAAGTTCCGTGACTATTTTGTACCATGACAGAATATTGTGATTGATGAATTGCTAGTCCTCTTCAAGGGACGACTGGTGTTCAAGCAGTACGTTCCATCAAAGCGGCACTGGTTTAAACTCAAAGTTTTTCATGCTATGTGACTGCAAAACTGGTATTGTCATCGACATGATACTGTATTCAGGTATAGACGTTGACATACCTGGTCTAGGTCCACACAGGTGCTCAGGCAGTGTCGTGAAGACACTTATGAATCTGTTGCTGAACAAGGGGCATATACTGTTCACGGACAACTACTATACCAGCCCCTCGCTGACCAGATTCCTCCTTGACCACAACACTGGCATATGTGGCACTGTCAAGGCCCACAGGAGGAAAATGCCAGTGTTTGGCATTGGTATTGCAGTGGGTGATTGCCAGCTGCAAAAGTGTGAACAAATGTTATCAGCGTGCTGGAGGGACAGACGTGAGGTGAATATGTTGACAATTATTCACACTGGTGCCATGTTGGACAATGGCAAAGTGAACTTTGCAACATGGTTCCCAATATATAAACCTGATTGTGTCATTGACTTCAACATAAATATGCAGCTAGTTGATAAATGTGACATGATGATTGGTGCCGTCGAGTGCATGCAAAAATCTGTGAAGTGGACAAGAAGTTCTTTTTCCACCTCATTGATGTTGCAATGCTGAACCGTTTCAACGTGTGTATATCATGAAATCTGGCGAGAGGCTCCCAATACGTACATTCAGTGTTGCTATAGTCTCTCAACTTCTGGTGAAGTAAGGGGTGTAGGGCTGTGTTGCAATGCGTGAGGTGCCAGCAATAATGCTTCACACAATTCCTGACAGACTCGGGAGTAAAGAATACCTTGCTATACACAAGCATGGTTATATGACAGGCACAGGCAAATCGGATAAGGGTAAACGTGCCTGCATTGTTTGCAAGAACACACAACATAGGAAACTCAAGCGAAGATGCATCTGCACCTGGTGCGTTGAGTGCAAAGTTCCCCTATGCTCCATCGACTGCTTCACTGATTATCACACACTCCCATAGTTCTAAGTGTGTTGATAGGGGATGTATGTAGTGTTTGATAGTGTACAGTGTGTAAATATGTTATAAATGTACATATTTGAACATGAAATATTGGATATATGAACAATGTTTGTGGACACATTTGTGATACATGTAACACAGTGTCTTGGAACAGTATGGATGTTCTACTGTCAGAATATTGTAAACATGTTCACTATACATAGGATTGGCAATAAAAAACAATATAAATGCATTAGCAATTGTACAGAAAAAATGAACAAAAAAATATTTGTGGCAACTCGTGCATGTTGAAGCTGGCATGCACAAATAATTTATTTCCTCCACACCAGGGGTGTGCCATATTTGGAGCCAGAGCAGTGCAGTAGTTAAAAATTGTGAGCAACATTAACTCATAACATTAACAACATTAACGAGTTGGTTAGAACTCGTAACCAACAGTAAACTAGAACAAAACACTGTCGATAGAAGTAAGTCCATAATAATTTTGGGATGTTTCGAGAGGCAAATTTCATCTAGGGTGGACAGAGCTGCAGAAGAGATGAAAATCATAGAAAAAATAGTAGGAATAGGAGAAGACCTAAATTCAAAAAAGCATGTCAGTGATTTTAGGATGATAGGAAAATATGAGAAAGACAAGAACCGCCCCTTTAGGGTGATGTTTAATGGAGTGAAGTATATGACAGAAGTGCTTCGAAATGCCAGAAAATTCCAATGTGACGAGGATGGCAAACTTTGGTCATTAAGACAAGACCTCTCAAAGGAGGACAGAGAAAAGCAGAAAATGAACCACATTAAAGCGAATCATCTAAATGGGGGATAGAAATGAAGAAAGGAATTCTTTTTTTCTACAGTGTCAGGGACTGAAAAGCTTGTGAAATGGTACATAAAAACAAAGCAACAAAATCATTAGTGGAACGGGGAGTAAAGAACAAAGGGAAAAGGAACATGTTCCTGAAAATTGAAAATACCAACATAGATGGAGTGAGATAAAAAATATTCGAGCTGAAAGATATAATTCAGCTTAAGGTCCCAGATATTGTCACATTAACAGAGACTAAACTTGAAGACAGTATTTTAAATGAGGTCGTATTCCCCAGGGGCTACTCAGTTTGGAGACGTGACAGCAAAACTAGGAAGAGGGGAAGGAGTGGCTGTGCTGGTGAAAGGAAACCTGAAGGTAAGAGAGTTAATACTTGACAACCCTCGAGAAGTTGCCATAAAGGTATTGCAGGTCTGGGATCAGGATTATAAATTGATAATTATCAATGCCTACAATCCACCAGCAAGCATTACATGGACAAAGGAAGAACTGGATGACAAACAAAAGAGCCTCATAATGGTTATGAGAGAGATTATGGTAATGGTTGACAAACATAAATCCCGATAAATCCCTGGGGGACTTCAACTTCAAGGCAATAAACTGGGAGGCTTACAATGCAAGAACAGAGGACATTTGGACAGGCAGATTTGTAAACCTCATCTTGGAAACATTCATGTATCAACACGTCAAGCAGGCCACAAGAATGAGGGAAGAGGATGTTCTGTCGGTACTGGATCTAATATTCATCAGGAAAGAAGAAGAGGTATTTGACATCCATTACCTTCCTCCCTTGGGAAAGAGTAATCATGTCCTCTTGGACATTAAATACGCTTTGCGATATATCCTAGTAGAAAATGGGGACATTGAAACAGTTGTTCAACTCGATTTCAAGAGAGGACGCAGTGAGACTTAGAAATTTTGTTCAATGGTATAATTGGACAAACTTGTTGCTAGGCAAGGAAGTAAATGAGATGTATGCCATATTTTTTTTGAGATATATACAAGAGTTGTTACATTCTTGTACAGCCACTAGTACGCGTAGCGTTTCGGGCAGGTCCCTGGAATACGATCCCCTGCTGCGAAGAATCATTTTTTCATCCAAGTACACATTTTACTGTTGCGTTAAACAGAGGCTGCAGTTAAGGAATTGTGCCCAGTAATTCCTCCCCGGCCAGGATACGAACCCATGGCATAGCGCTCGCGGAACGCCAGGCGAGTGTCTTACCACTACACCACGGAGACTGTATTTTGTGAAATATACGATGAAGGCACACAAACACTCATACCAAAACAGAGATGCAGATATAGGAAACGGGTTGGTTCAACAGAAATTGTGAGAGGGCCAGAGATCAAAAGACACAAGCATGGAATCATTATAGGAAGAGGCCAAACTCCCAAACATACCAGCGATACAAAGATGCGAGAAACCACGTCAGTAAGAAGAGAGGCAGAGAGGAACTTTCAGAACGACATAGCAGACAAATGTAAATCAGATCCAGGCCTTTTCTATAAATTCATTAAAAGCAAGCTGCAGATAAAAGATAATATTCAGAGGTTGAAAATGGGGGACAGATACACGGAAAATGAAAAAGAAATATTTGAAACATTAAACAAAAAGTTCCAAAGTGTGTTTGTACAAAATGAGATCTTCAGGGATCCAGACACAATAAGAATTCCAGAGAACAACATAGAGCACATAGAGGTGTCTAGAGATGAAATGAAACAAATGCTCTTGGAGCTAAGTAAGAACAAAGCAGTTGGCCCAGATGGAGTTTCACCATGGGTTCTGAGGGAATGTGCACCTGAGCTCAGCATACCACTTCAGCTGATTTTTCAGACATCACTGTGTACAGGAGTCGTAGCAGATGTGTGGAAAAAGGCTAACATAGTTCCAATCTACAAAAGTGGCAGCAAGGATGACCCCCTCAATTATAGACCTGTATCATTGACAAGTGTAATAGTGAAAATATTGGAAAAAATAATTAAAACTAAATGAGTAGAACACCTGGAGAGAAACAATATAATATCAGACAGACAGTATGGTATTTGATCTGGAAGATCCTGTGTATCGAATTTACTCACTTTCTATGATCGAGGGAGCCTCAGAGATTTTACAGGAAAGGGATCGTTGTGTTGACTGCATCTGTCTGGAAATAAACAAAGGCCTTCGACAGAGTTCCACATAAGAGGTTGTTCTGAAACTGAAACAAATTGGAGGGGTGACAGGTAAGCTGCCTAACATGGATGAAAAATTTTCTGATAGAAAAATGAGGGCATTAATAAGAGGAAGTGTATCGGACTGGAGAAATGTCACAAGCGGTGTACTACAGGGTTCAGTTCTTGCACCGGTAATGTTCATTGTCTACATAAACGATCTACCAGATGGAATACAGAATTATATGAACATGTTTGCTGATGATGGTAAGATAATAGGGAAGATAAGAAACATAGATGATTATCATGCCCTTCAAAAAGACCTGGACAGAATAAGTATATGGAGAACCACTTGGCAAATGGTATTTAATGTAAATAAATGTCATGTTACGGAATGTGGAATAGGAGAACATAGACCCCACACAACCCATAAATTATGTGAGAAATCTTTAAAGAAGTCTGATAAAGAAATAGATCTAGGGGGTACTTCTCGATAGAAAACTATCACCTGAGGATCACATTAAGAATGTTGTGCAAGGGGCCTATGCAACACTTTCTAACTTCAGTATTGCTTTTAAATACATGGATGGAGAAATACTAAAGAAATTGTTCACGACTTATTAGACCAAAGCTGGAATATGCAGCGGTTGTATGGTGCCCATATCTTGAGAAGCACATCAACAAACTGGAAAAGGTGCAAAGACAGGCCACTAAGTGGCTCCCAGAACTGAAAGACAAGAGCTATGAAGAGAGGTTAGAGGCATTAAATATGCCAAAACTGGAAGACAGAAGAAAGGTGTGATATGATCACTACAGACAAAATAGTATATCTTGAGGTTATCTTGAGATGATTTCGGGGCTTTAGTGTCCCCACGGTCCGTTCCTCGACCAGGCCCTCCATCCTCAGGAAGCAGCCCGTGACATCTTACTAACTCCCAGGTACCTATTTACTGCTAGGTAACAGGAGCATCAGAGTGAAAGAAACTCTGCTCATTGTTTCTCGCCGGCGCCCGGGATCGAACTCGGGACCACAGGATCACGTGCCCAGTGTTCTGTCTGCTTAGCCGCTGGCACCCTCAGTAACAGGAATTGATAAAATTGATAGGGAAGATTTCCTGAGACCTGAAACTTCAAGAACAAGAGGTCATAGATTTAAACCAACTAAACACAGATGCCAAAGAAATATAAGAAAATTCACTTTAGCAAACAGAGTGGTAGACGGTTGGAACAAGTTAGGTGTGAAGGTGGTGGTGGCCAAGACCGTCAGTAGTTTCAAAGCTTTAAATGATTAAAGAGTGCTGGGAAGACAGGACACCACGAGTGTAGCTCTCATCTTGTAACTACACTTGGGTAATTATACAAATATTTAAATATTGTCATGTTTCTTTGTTCATTTATTGCACTTTGTTTTATTGTACTCATACTCTTCCCTCCTTTGAGATCAGTGGTTTAGTTGTTTCTGTTTTTGGGCAGGTGTATTGCTATACAGTACAGGTATGTGAATATGGTATTTCTGGATGTGATGTTTTGTGTTTGTGACTGGCCACCACACACACCCAGACATGGCGCACTTTCACACCGATATGGTTTGCTTTCATCCACTCATTGCAAATGGCTTCCAGGTGAATAGCAGTTTCTCATTTTTTCACATTTATTGGAGCATTTTTCATTTGGATAATGGTCTTTTGTTCTTCACGGTAACTCGGTAGTTACACACACTGTATGTTTTGTATGCTGGATGGGGAGGTAAGTGAGATGTTGTGACTTCTCTTATATCTTCCACTGTACTGTCAGTAGTTTTTTGTAGGTCTGTAATCTCCTCATTGTACTCTTCTAGATGTGCTTGCAGGAGTTGAGCTCCAGCTCTTGTGGCTCACCTCTCGATCGTCTATGGTGCAGTATCACATCACTTGCTACTGCATTCTATTTACTACGTACTCTATACATGTTCTTTCTCTTGTCTTTGTGGCTCATTTGGGTACTTGGTTTCCACTGTGTCCCCTTGTGCATGTCCCACCTGTGTTCCTTAAGTCATCTTTGTCTACCCTGTCCTTCCCTGAGTATTTTGTATTTGGTAATCATGTCTTCCAGTCTTGTGTCAACAGGATTGTCTTGTCTTGTGACCAAGACAGGACAACTGTACTGCTGTATAGGACTACCACGGTCTTGTGTTCACAGACTGTGGTACTTGCGCTTGTTTTCAACATTTTATTTTAGCAACGGAATTTTCTGGAATACATTGGCTTGTTTTTCTTATTTTATTATTGGCACGATTTTGTGCCTGGCAAAATTGCCCTGTATTTTATGGTTTACTGGGGGAGCCCCGCCAGGGGCTCCCAGGATCAGGGGCACTGTGGATCAACCAGCATTTCTTAGGCTGGATGTCAAAAACATGCGAAAACACATCGACCGGAGGGAGGGAGCGATGCCGGGGAGCCTCCGGGACTCGCCTAGAAAATGGCGTTTTCATTACATTCAATGCTGGTTTTCTGGAGGGAGCCCCGTTGGCTTCCCAAAAACAGCTAGAGGCAGGACTGCAACCGGCAGAGCAAGGCCGCAGGAGAGAGAGGCTTGAACGCAGTCCAAAAATCCTGTACTAGGCCTAGCCAAGTCCAAACACGG
>WNGS01087021.1:6113668-6126661 GCA_020271785.1 Procambarus virginalis
ACTTGAAATCCATAGACTGGGAAGCATATGAAGCTAAAACAGAAGATTTTTGGACCTGTAAATTTGTAGACCTCATCCTGGAAACATTCTTGTATCAACATGTTAAACAAGCTACGAGGATGAGGGAAGGGGACGTTCCCTCCATGCTAGATTTGATATTTACCAGGAAGGAGGAAGAAGTATTTGACATTCAGTACCTTCCTCCTTTGGGTAAAAGTGACCATGTCTTTTTGGGAATAAAGTATGCAATGCTTATAATCTGGAAGAAAATAAGGAGGATGAAGCAGTTGAAAAACCTGACTTCAAGAGAGGACATTATGGCACCCTAGAAATTTTTTAGTGAGTATAATTGGACAGACTTGTTGCTAGGCAAGGAAGTGAATGAGATGTATGTCAAGTTTTGTGATATATGATCAAGGCACAAACAAATTTATACCAAAACAGAGATGCAGAACTAGGAAACAGTTGGTTCAATAGGAATTGCGAGAGGGCCAGAGACCAAAAGACACAAAAATGGAATCAATACAGGAAGAGGCCAAACCCCCAAACATACAAACGATACAAAGATGCAGAAACACTACACAGCAGTGAGGAGAGAGGCAGAAAGAAATTTGAAAAAGGGATTGCAGACAAATGTAAAACAGAACCAGGTCTATTCTATAAATTCATAAACACAAATGCAGGTAAAGGATAATTCAGAGGTTGATAATGGGAAATAGATTCACGGAAATGAAAAGGAAATGTGTGAAACACTAAACGAAAGTTCCAAAGTGTGTTTGTACAAAATGAAATCTTTAGGGAACCAGACACAATAAGAATTCCAGAGCAACATAGAGCACATAGAGGTGACTAGAGACGAAGTGGAAAAAATGCTCAAGGAGCTAAGTAAGAACAAGGCAGTTGGTCCAGATGGAGTTTCACCATGGGTTCTGAGAGAGTTGCACCTGAGCTCAGCATTCCACTTCAGCTGATTTTTCAGGCATCCTGTTTACAGAGTTGTAGCTGATGTGTGGAAAAAGGCTAACATAGTTCCAATCTACAAAAGTGGAAGCAGGGAAGACCCCCTTAATTATAGACCTGTATCATTGACAAGTGTAATAGTCAAAATATTGGAAAAAATAATAAAACTAAATGGGTAGAACACCTGGAGAGAATGATATAATATCAGACCGACAGTATGGTTTTCGATCTGGAAGATCCTGTGTAACGAACTTACTCAGTTTTTATGATCGAGCAACAGAGATTTTACAGGAAAGAGATGGTTGGTTGACTGCATCTATCTGGACCTAAAAAGGCTTTCGACAGAGTTCCCCATAAGAGGTGTTCTGGAAACTGGAACATATTGGAGGGTGACGGTAAGCTACTAACATGGATGAAAAATTTCCTAACTGACAGAAAGAGGGCCGTAATCAGAGGCAAGTATCGGATTGGAGGAATGTCACGAGTGGAGTACCACAGGGTTCAGTTCTTGCACCGGTAATGTTCATTGTCTACATAAACGATCTACCAGAGGGATTACAGAATTACATGAACATGTTTGCTGATGATGCTAAGTTAATAGGGAAGATAAGAAACCTAGATGATTGTCATGCCCTTCAAGAAGACCTGGACAAAATAAGTATTTGGAGCAACACTTGGCAAATGGAATTTAATGTGAATAAATGCCATGTTATGGAATGTGGAATTGGTGAACATAGACCCCACACAACCTATAAATTATGTGAGAAATCTTTAAAGAATTCTGATAAAGAAAGGATCTAGGGGTGGTTTTAGATAGAAAACTGTCACCTGAGGACCACATCAAGAACATTGTGCGAGGAGCCTATGCTACACTTTCTAACCTAAGAATTGCTTTTAAATACATGGATGGAGAAATACTAAAGAAATTGTTCACAGACTTTTATTAGACCAAAGCTGGAATATGCAGCGGTTGTATGGTGCCCGTATCTTAAGAAGCACATCAACAAACTGGAAAGGTGCAACGACATGCCCTAAGTGGCTCCCAGAAATGAAGGACAAGAGCTATGAGGAGAGGTTAGAGGCATTAAATATGCAAAAACTAGAAGATAGAAGAAAAGAGGCGATATGATCACTACTTACAAAATAGTAACAGGAATTGATAAAATCGACAGGGAAGATTTCCTGAGACCTGGAACTTCAAGAACAAGAGGTCATAGATTTAAACTAGCTAAACACAGATGCCGAAGAACGTAAGAAAATTCCCTTCGCAAATAGAGTTGTAGACGGTTGGAACAAGTTAAGTGAGAAGGTGGTGGAGGCCAAGACCGTCAGTAGTTTCAAAGCGTTATATGACAAAGAGTGCTGGGAAGATGGGACACCACGAGCGTAGCTCTCATCCTGTAACTACACTAACTACACTTAGGTACTTACACTTAGGAATTACTAAACTCGGCGCAACAAGGTTGTAATGCATCGAACAGTAAATGTCAGTTGATCGGTGTGCGAGATGTCTGGAGTGGAATCTACACTTACTGAATAATACTTTGACTCTCTTTCTTCTTCGAGAATAGTACAAAGAACCTGTTGTCCCATTATTCAATAAATTCCTCAAATATTTGAATAAATATGATGGATCCATTTCTAGGATTTCTATACATTTTGAGATGTTCTTCAAGAAAGAGTCAAATTCATTAGCAGCTCTAGTATCCCTAAATACAGTGGAATCTCAAATATCGAATTGAATCCATCCTCCGCCATGATTGTCATGTGAACGGACATCATACAAAACGGATTCCCCATTGAAATAATGGAAATCAAATTAATTTCGTCTGCCATCGAAAACATCAATATGATATGCAATGTTTCAAATAATGGAGCAACCTACGTTACGTACTGAACAAATGGAACACATTTGTTGGAACCTTATGACATTTTTCATTCTTCAAATTTGTTAATATTTTTTCATTTTTTTTATAAGAGTTCGTTCGGTGTTCGGCAGGTAGGCTGCTCCATGTTTCTTAAATAAAAAAAATGAAAAATTTCGAAAAACGGAACAAATGTCAAAAGGTTCGTTCGGTGTTCGGCAGGTAGGCTGCTCCATGTTAATTTAAAAAAAAAAAAAAAATTGAAACATTTAAAAAACAGACAAATGCCATAAAGGTTCGTTCAGTGTTTGTCAGGTAGGGTGCATCATTATGACAATCTTTCTTTGTTTCAAATTT
This sequence comes from Procambarus virginalis, assembly GCA_020271785.1. Lineage (NCBI taxonomy): Eukaryota > Metazoa > Arthropoda > Malacostraca > Decapoda > Cambaridae > Procambarus > Procambarus virginalis. The sequence goes on from WNGS01087021.1 coordinate 6,116,851, forward strand.
GTTTCATAAACGAACCTTTATGGCATTTGTCCGTTTTTCAAATTGTTTCAACTGTTTTATTATTTTACAGTACTTTAATTTTTTTTAATTTAAGAAACGTGGAGCAGCCTATCTGCCAAACACCGAACGAACCTTTGTGATATTTGTTGTTTTTCACAAAATGTCATTTCGTTTTTCTACAAAAAAGTCAATGCTTTGCAACATCACAGCTGTCACCCCTATATATCCCAGCATCATTAGCATCTTTAAAAAAGGAACATAATTTATTTGCATTGTCGTAGGTGTCCAAGAATGTGCGAGAAGCAGCGCGACCCCACTATGTGGTGTTGTCATTATTCAAATGAGCACTTGCCATATGAGACGAATTGTCGGCGATCAGGGCGCTCGTTACCCAAAATGCTCACCAATTGAGGAGGTCGTCACTTGAGGTTCTACTGTAGTTGCCATTTTTTGCTGACGCAATTACAGTGGTACCTCGGTTTACGAATGCCCCTCTTTACAAACTTTTCGGGTTACGAGCCCAATTTCTTCGGAAAATTTGAATCGGGCTACGAACTTTATCTCGGGATACAAGTTTGTTGATACGCGTATGGCCGACCTAGCGCGTGGTGGCACGGCGATCGCGCCTCAGTTTCCCAGTGCCTCCTGCCTAGTGACTATCCCGCCTGAATTCTTTGCAAGGATTTACAGTTTTTTCGGATTTTTGGCTATTTGAACATAAAAGTTGACATATATCTCGCCAAGGTTCCCAAGAAAGCCAATGGTAAGGTTCAAGGCAAGAAAACACAAGTGAGAATGACCATAGAGGAAAAACAAGAGATCATTCGTTAACATGAAAATGGTACACGTGTTGTTGAGCTAATTAGGCAGTACAACAGATCTTCAGGGAAGATGGTGGAGGCAGTAGAGGATGTCTCTTCCTCATTAATTAAGAAAATGTGTGCAGTATGGGAAGAACTGCAAAGTTTTGCTTAAAATAATCGCCCAGATAAAGCTGTAGCATGCCGTTGCATTTATCTTGTTTGTAGTGAGACATCACATTGTCATTAATAAGTGTTGCAAAGAAGGGAAAACAATCTTCAATGGAATGATTTCTAGTGAGAAAATCAAGCAGTGAGCCAGAAGCAGGTCGTAGTGGTATGCAGGCAAAACGTGCCAGAGTGTGCACCCCAGAGAAGTCCTCACTGTCTGATGTTATAATGAAAGGGAACTCCCCTTCCAAACAGTAACACCTCTCCTCCTCCCCCCCTCCTCACCGTCTTCCATATGCCAACAAGAGTCATCAGTAAAGGTAAGTAATAACTTGTACATACTTTTGTAGTGAAGATTTGGGTGAATTAGGTATAAAATTTACTTTGAAATTAATTTTTTGGGGACTTTGAAATTAATTTTTGGGGAGTCAGGAGCGGATTAAGTCATTTCCCATTATTTCTTATTGGCGAAATTCGTTTTGGTTTACAAAGGAGAATCCGTTCCTGGAGACGGTTCGGGTTGCGAACCGTCTCCAGGAACGGATTAAATTCATAAAATGAGGTGCCCCTGTATCTGATTTTCTCCATGAAATGGCAGACCTCTAGAGGCAAGAAAGAGAATTACAGAAACCACATGTGTCAACTTTTTATTGCCAATAGTCCTGCTCTGAGCGATGTTGCTCAAGTATTAAGATTCTTCACTTCCAGTTTCTTTATGCCTTATTAAATATGTTGTCATGCACTTTTGATTTTCTTCTCCATATAGATGTTCTACGATAACATTACTGTGCTTCCAGTCATTGAGCCCAATGTAGCAAAGGAAGATTCTTTCTTGGACAATAGGCGACATACAAATCAGTACAAATGACCTTGGGATGGTGAATAGAGTAGTCATTCCACAGTTTACGTTTGAACTCATTGTTTGATAAATACCTTGCCTTCGTATTCTCTATTCCAGCTATTTTATACACTCTGTATGAGTTTGAATGGTTGCTATCATGATTCTGACATGATGAGGGCTCACTACAAATCCAGTAAGCTATTGTGTTAGTATCATTAACCCTTTAACTGCGCGGCCTATAAATATGACACCAAGAAATAAATTCTCGGGAAAAAATTCTTTTTAGTTCTAAAAGTGTCAAAAACCCTTCCCTGTATATGGGTATAGCAACGGAATTTCGAAATTGTACTTACTTTGGCTGCTCTGGGGTCCATAAGGTGGCGCGTGACGTCATCATTCCCCGTGCGCCCGTGCCATAAGCTCCCGGGGCCGGTGGGGCGCCCGGGGCGGGGCGCGCGAATTGCCGCGAATATATTTTTATTCATTTTTTGCGCACAGTTCCAAATACATTTTATTTGTTTTTATGCGCTAATCCTATGTATAATGAACACGTACACCATATTATGGCAGTAAAACATCCGTACTGTCCAAGGACACTGTTATGTACATGATACTTGTGTGCACATATGTTGCACATATTTACCATGTATCATGCTAATTTATGTATATATACAATCTATTTGCAGACTATACACTGTCCCACACTATATACATTCACCATCAACACATTCAGAACATCGTGAGTGTGAGCAGCCACACTCACACAGGCCCTCCCTCACTCCAACATCTTACTCGCCAACATTGCTCCTCCCACCATACTGTTATTGTTTTTATTACACTATTTACACATGTTATTTATACTTATCTACATGTTTTATTTACAAGAACTATGCAAGTAAGCCGGTATTGTGTCCAAACAGTACAGTGGCCACCATACACTGCATGAGAAATCACACAGCAGACAGCAGACGACGCTACGATTACGTCACCTCCCTCACCAAAATAGCTCGTTTGGGCCAATAGGAGCTGCCTCTTATGGACCAATAGGAGCTGCCTCGTATGGGCCAATAGCAGCTGCCTCGTATGGGCCAATAGCAGCTGCCTTGTATGGGCTAATAGCTGCTGCCTCGTATGGACCAATAGGAACTGCCTCGTATGAACCAGACAGAACACGAAACAATGGGTATAAATTGGATAAGTTTAGATTTAGGAAAGACTTGGGTAAATACTGGTTCAGTAACAGGGTTGTCGATTTGTGGAACCAATTGTCATGTAACGTGGTGGAGGTGGGGTCCCTTGATTGTTTCAAGCGTGGGTTGGACATGTATATGAGTGGGATTGGGTGGTTATAAATAGGAGATGCCTCGTATGGGTCAATAGGCCTTCTGCAGTTACCTTTGTTCTTATGTTCTTAGCTCCTCTCAATATACTGCTGTTGCTGTTATTACACTATATACACACACACACTGTATATACCCATGTACTTGTATGTTCCCCATAGTGAACCACGAAGCTAGTATGGTGAGCAAAACAAGAGTGGCTGCCACACAGTGAGGGTACCTCAATTTTCTCCCTCCCTCACCAAAATTCCTCCTTCCACAATACTATGCTCAACGCTAATTATAACCACAAACCTGATCACTATTTCCTGTAAATGAATAATTGACCACAAGTTTATTTTGAAAAGGAACCTAAAAAGTCATTTGAAGATTCCTAGATGGACGAAATAATGCTGTAGTGCTGTGGCTAGCGCTGTGAACATCGTGAACAGCATTGAATCACTGATATTTGAACATTGTACCCAGTCATTATCACACTCAGGCTCTTCTATAATACTATCATGGCTAAATAATACAAGATATGTATATATTATGGCATTATTAGGCGATGCTGTGGTCACACGCTGAACAGCAGTGCTGTGCGCTCATACTGCGAGCGCCAGCCTTGGTTGCTCACTCACTACTGAGGCTCCCACACCCGGGAATAAATGTGGACCACGATTTTTTTTAAAGATGGCGTCTGTTTACAAGAGCCTTGAGAAAGCTGATGTGAACCCCCATGTAGCTGTGGGAGTTTTGAATGGAACATGAAAAATACAAATACCCTGAGGCGCGTTGTGCACCTGAAGCCTGGGCCTGCAGGCGCGTTGCGCAGTTAAAGGGTTAATGTTCCATTGACCCAGATCTGTGTCTTGGATTGCAAACTGCTTTACTGTTACAGATTTGGGCATTTCCTCTTGTAAAATGTCACCAGCAGCAGCAACAGGCAATGATGGTATGTCTGCTGAAACTGGATGATTAGTAGCAGGAATGTATATAGATGTGGATGCTATATCTGAAGGAACAGTATTAGTGGCTGACATTGCAGGAGTGGATGCTGATGTGGATGCTATATCTGAAGGAATGGTAAAAGTGGCTGTCATTGCACCTGTGTTGAGCCATGATGATAATTTTGGAAGTTTTCCTATTTTTTCCTTCACCTCTGCAGCTGTCTTCCTCTTTTGTGCTCCACTCAAAACATTACGTTTCATTTCTGCTGAAATGGTTATTCACCTGGAAATATATATCTTAAATATTTAGTATTTAGACCCACACCAGATTGTAGGGTTATATTATATGAGTATGCTTGCAACAAGATCTAAATATTTAAACATTCTGCTTCCATAATGAACATGTCCTATGCTTGTAGGGCAATTGCCCATCGGGCCTATGCGGGGAGACAGCTCAACAGAATGTCTATTATTTCTATATATAGTAAATGTACAATGACAAGCAGCATGTTATAAAAACTCACTTGCTATTTTGTATTCTTAAAATGTTACTTAAATACTTAATAGATCTGGCCAGGTTTCAGTTTATGCTGTCTTTGGAACATGTCCATGAAAGCTAAAATAACAACTTTATTTTTAGCTTTGTTCATTTCTTAGTTGGCTCATGTCAACTTTTAATGTTTTTTCATTATCCACAGTTTAAGACTTACAACCCGGCATTCACCAAGTTGGAGATCTGGTTCCGGTTTATCTTTCTGCTTCTGACATTTGCTGTTGCCGTAAGTAACCCCAGCCTTTCAGTTATTTCTGAAGAATACAGTTTTGCTGCTAGCAGTTGTATTGTTGTAAGGAAAAATGGGTGGCAGGCAGAAAGTCAGCATTCTAAAATAGTTTGCCATGAAATCATTTCTATTATTAAGTAGTGCCACATTCCACATCAAAATGTAAAAATTCTCCTTTGAACCTAAAACCACTTCTCCCTGGTGAGTTTGTGTCTTCCTGAGCTACTCATCTGGACCCTTCCAAACCTGAGATACCACACTAGGCTCTAATGAATCACAAGCACCCATCAGACCAGGACCAGAATCTAGTCCCTTCAATAGAGGCATAAGGAAGTCTCTGGATACAAGATCACCAGAATTCCAAAGGAAAAACCAAAAGAAAGTTTGAGCATAAAACAACTAGCAACTGCTTGCTCAAGATTTTCAACCTTGATTTGAATTATGTACATACTTATTATCTAGGTTCAGCCACTAGTTAATGCCTTTCATGCACCACCTAAGCAATGACCCCAAGCATTATGGGAAGGAGAGCAGGGTTGGGAATAGAGTAACCATTCACTTTCTGGTGTTTTTTTCTAGTAGGTTCTAATGAGAACCTACTAGAAGAAAGGCTTTACATTATATTAAGTGTTGCATTTCTGTGGGAAGTCCCGTTGGCTCCCTGACTCTATCAAACTGACCTGTGCCATATTAGTTTGGTGCAATCAATTCTTGGAGTTCGAGTGCCTATCGGGGGCCACGAGCCAGAACCTGGCCCTCTGAGAGAGGCACAGGGAGCAATGGCCATACGAGGTCTCTATACAGTGGCACCCGACTTACGATTGCCCCGACTTTGGATAATTTTGAGTTACGATGTAAATTTGATCGAAAAATGCGACTCAACTTATGATAGTATCGTCGACTAACGATATTTGTTGATACACGTTTGGGTCGACTGAGCGCATGGTTCCCGGTCGCGGAGGCTGACCCTTCCCCAACCCCCCATTTCCAGGTGCCTTTGGGTTCCTCGGAAGCATCCTTCCGAAGGTTTCCTTCCTCTTGGATTTCCTCTGTGGAAGTTTGGGAGGCCCTTGGTGCGTACCTCCTGTGAGACACGGTTTATGCCTCGTTAGTGGATCTGGCTCCTTTTGAGTTCGGTTCTTCTTCCCCAAATTAGGTGCGTTACGTGGTTCCAAAGTTTTTTTGGCTGGCAAACTGTCCCCTTCGTTTCCTTTGGAGCTTGGCGTGGGTTTTGCCGGACCTGCATGCTTTAGTGGTGAGAGGTTTCTTCGGTGTTGCAGGTATTCTTGGGGGGCTCATTGGAGTTCCAAAATGCGGGCCTCTTCGCCCCTGCACTTTCTCGTGCTGTGGGTCTGGAACAGTTGCATGCTCAAGTACCCTCTCTTTCGGCTGCCTTGGTCGCGGATGACCATTGAACTCGGGGTCATTTGGCTTCGGTCTTGCGCTTCTTTGGTCTTCTCGAGCTGTCCTCGAATTGGCTTCCGAAGGATGTGGAGGCGTTGAGTGGGGGCCTTCGGTCGGAGTTCTGGTTTATTGAAGCTATTTGCGCCAGTCGTTTGGAAAGCGGTTGCTATGTTTTTTGCCTCTCACCTCGCTTGTCGGCAGGCCGTCCTCATTCTCATTAGATTCTGTCTGTGCCCTGGGTTTATAGTTCTCGTCACCGTTCTGTACCCTCCTATTATTTCCGGAGTACATGTATTGTGTTATTCAGTTTTTGTCGGCATCGTCTACCAGTTGCCGTCCTATATATGATTTGTTGGTGCTTCGGGGGTGGTGTGCTCACTCTTCTTGGGGTGGTTGTGCTAGGGCTCAGGTTTCGGTAAGTCGAGGTGGGCCGGTGCACCCACCACCTTTGGTGCCACCTTTGGAGCTGGTGCATCCTTAAGAGCCATCTTTGTCTGGTCGGCGCGGAGGTCGCTGTGTGCGAAGTCGGTTACTCGAAGGTTGCTCTGCATGAAATCGGCAACTCGGAGGTCATGACGGCCCTTTCACAGGGTGTCTCCTTGACGGTCTGATTGGGGGATGCTGGCTGGCGTGGCATCTCTTCAGGCCTTTGGTGGCGTTGGGAGGCTCCTCCTCCTCCTCTGGTCGGGGTTTCGGGGCTGGCGGGGCAGTTTTCTTCCCCGTCTCTGTCATCTTGGAGTGGGTTCGCTTGGGTGTAGTCAAAACGTCTTTGTCCCTCAAGTGGGTTTCCCGCTTTTTTTTTTTTTGTTCCGAAACGGTACTGTGCAGATCTGCGATTCATTCTGGACTTGTCACCCGTCAATTCTTTGGATTGGAACCTGTTGGATTCTTTGCCTCTCCTTTCCGATGACTTCCTTGTCCCAGGTCCGGCTTCTTCTTGAGCCGGGCACTTGGATGATATCTCTTGACCTCAAGGATGCGTATTGGTCAGGCTTACCGTTTACCGCTTTCAGGCTTACCACTGTCATTGCCTTTCATTTGCTTTGAATCTTCGTCTGCTAGGGGTTTCTGTTTTTGTTTCTGGCCTACCTCTACGACTGGTTGGTGTGGGCTCCCTGCCAGTCTGCTTGTCTGCTAGCCAGGGACGTTGCTTTTTCCAAGCTTGCTGGGTTCAGGTTACTGGTGAATTGAAAAAAGTCCCATCTGGTTCCATCTAGGGGTTTGGACTTGGCTGGGATTCTTGGACTGCGTCCATTTCTCTTCCTCCTGTGGCTTTGCTCTGACTGCAGTCTCGTCGTCTGTTTTTCAGGAGGGCCCAGGTCACTCGGCGGTTGCTCGAACTGTGCGGAAGCCTGAACTTTGCTTGCTGGTTTTCCCGCTGGGCAGGGTTTGGCTTTGGAAGCTGTTCTGGTATCTTCCGGGCAGCCCCTTTCAACGTTCTCGTGATCATTAAGTTCGACCCCCGGAGTTCTTTGCGTTGGTTGCTGCATCTCCGGCTTCCTCTTCGGGTTTTTCAGGGTTCAGTGCTTTGGCGCCTTCTCCTTCCCTTGTTTAATGCGTTTATGGATGCCTCATCTCTCAACTGGGGTTTGGTGACCAACACTCATCAGGCCGGCAAGGGACGTTGGGCTCACAGCACGGTGCAGAGGTTTGCGGCTTTATGGCAGGTGCTGCGGCAGATTCGGTTGTCTCGGGGCTCTGTGATTCGGCTCCATTCAGACTGCTCTCTGGTGGTTCATTGTCTTAACTGGTAGGGAAGAGGGGTCTCTGCGATCCGTGGCTCTTTAGGGCTGGTCACTTCGAGTAGCTCTTCTACAGAGTTCTCGGGGTTTAGCTCTTTGCACCATTCACATTTAATCCTTAAACCGCGCAATACATATATAGATGATTTCAGTAACAAACCGAAACCACACAATACATTAATAGTTGCTTTCATGTCTAGCACTATAATTTAAACGCCCTGCATGGGATAGGGGTAATCATCGGCGAGCCGCACCCAACCATAAACAAACGCCACCTGGGGAAAAAATCTTGCGTAGGCCGCCATTGTGTAGAAGCCTCAGTTACCCGGTGGACACCATGGCGAGCGCATCAAGTTCCAGTGACCGACCTCGCTCAACGAGATGTTCCTCGCGACCTCTGACCGAGGACAAAATTAATAAGAATTTGTTCCCGGATGGTGATGAATCTGATATTGACGACTCGGATTTTGATCATGACGACACACAACCCTCAGAGGTGGATACGACCGACGACGAGTGTGAACATGCAAGAAATAAGAACATGTAAAAAAGTCAAGAAATAAAGTTAAGTTCATAAATGGCCTCCTATTAGAGTCAAACTCAATATTTGGGGCATTCATGGAAACTCATATAAAAGATTACATGGATGGTGAAATCTGGATTCCAAATTATAATTTATATAGATGTGATAGAAAAACTAGGTCAAATGGAGGAGTAGGTCTGTATATTAAAGAGGCCCTGGTATGCACAGAACTACTAAACTCAACTAATGAGGTGGTAGAGGTACTTGGAATTAAGGTAGAGAAACTAAACCTAATTATTATTCTAATATATAAACCGCCAGATACAACGGTTGAGGAATTCACAGAGCAGATGCACAAAATAGAGAATATACTTGATAACCTAGCAAACCCAGCTCCAAATATTATCTTCCTTGGAGATTTCAATTTACCGAGTCTAAGATGGAGAATGGCAAACACAAACATCATAGCAGGGAATGACCCGGGAAATAATCAACCACAGGTCAGAGAACTTTTGAGATTCTGTGACAAATTCTCGCTCAATCAACAGATTACAGAACCAACTAGGAACGAAAACACACTAGACTTGATATTCACAAACAATGATGAACTAATCGGAGACATCACAATCTCAGATACTTCATATTCAGACCATAAGCTCATTGAAGTGCGAACTAGCATAAATAACGGTACTAGGTCTAAGAGACCCAACAAGCGAGAAGGAATATTCAATCAATTCAATTTCAACAATAAGAGGATCGACTGGGAAAAAATAAATGTAGACCTTGCAACCATTCAATGGGAGACGGTCTTAAGCGACAAAACTCCCACATACGATTCAAAAGGTGACACCCCTAGGGTCACACTTGCAGCAGAGGAGCTCCAGCATATTTCAACAATCCTAAGTATTGTAGTACAGGTTGAGGATAGGAGTGGTGTCCCAGAGATCATAAAGGTATAGTGCTTTTGAAAAATAGGTGAGATAATAGGAATGTGCCAAGGGAAGTGAAAAATTCGGGTGAGAAAAAGTTGCCCTATTAGTGTTTACAGTGCAGAGAAGAACATTCAAGATGGCCACTTACAAGAGGAAATACAAAACAGAGCTTGATTTTGAGGGATTCAATGAAGAAAGCATTGATATTAGCAGTCTACACAACAAGTTGGTAAAATTAGATACTATAGTGAACTCTCATGTAGAAATAATTAGTAAATTGAAAGAAAGTAATGATCATTTGAATAGCAAAGTTTTAGGTCTTGAGGGTTAGTGAAAGACTTGCGCAA
>WNGS01087021.1:6136506-6153282 GCA_020271785.1 Procambarus virginalis
GTTAAATAAGAGATTTTATCTGAATCTGGTTAGACATTCGTTCACATAAACATTGGATTTCGTAGCGACTGCAGCAGTGATAAGGTCTGACTTGCGGGAGCAGCTATCTAATTTCACACGAATTTTTCTGTTATTTGTACCAGATGATTGTGTACCCACTCTATAAGCTGACTTGATGTCACTTGCTTCGATTGAATAATTCAACTTAGTACGCAATTCCTGTATCACGATGTCAGCACAGTCTTCTCTGTCAGTTTTAATTACCTAAGTGTAATTACCTAAGTGTAGTTACAGGATGAGAGCTACGCTCGTGGTGTCCCGTCTTCCCAGCACTCTTTGTCATATAACGCTTTGAAACTACTGACGGTCTTGGCCTCCACCACCTTCTCCCCCAACTTGTTCCAACCGTCTACCACTCTGTTTGCGAAAGTGAATTTTCTTATATTTCTTCGGCATCTGTGTTTAGCCAGTTTATATCTATGACCTCTTGTTCTTGAAGTTCCAGGTCTCAGGAAATCTTCCTGTCGATTTTATCAATTCCTGTTACTATTTTGTATGTAGTGATCATATCACCTCTTTTCTTCTGTCTTCTAGTTTTGGCATATTTAATGCTTCTAACCTTTCCTCGTAGCTCTTACCCTTCAGTTCTGGGAGCCACTTAGTAGCATGTCTTTGCACCTTTTCCAGTTTGTTGATGTGCTTCTTAAGATATGGGCACCAAACAACAGCTGCATATTCTAGCTTTGGCCTAACAAAAGTCATGAACAATTTCTTTAGTATATCCCATCCATGTATTTAAAAGCAATTCTGAAGTTAGAAAGCATAGCATAGGCTCCTGCACAATATTCTTTATGTGGTCTTCAGGTGATAGTTTTCTATCTAGAACCACCCCTAGATCTCTTTCTTTATCAGAGTTCTTTAAAGATTTCTCACATAATATATAGGTTGTGTGGGGTCTATGTTCTCCTATTCCACATTCCATAACATGACATTTATTAACATTAAATTCCATTTGCCAAGTGGTGCTCCATATACTTATTTTATCCAGGTCTTCTTGAAGGGCATGACAATCATCTAAATTTCTTATCCTTCCTATTATCTTAGCATCATCAGCAAACATGTTCATATAATTCTGTATACCAACTGGTAGATCATTTATGTAGACAATAAACATCACTGGTGCAAGAACTGAACCCTGTGGTACTCCACTTGTGACATTTCTCCAGTCCGATACATTGCCTCTGATCACAGCCCTCATTTTTCTATCAGTCAGAAAGTTTTCATCCATGTTAGAAGCGTACCTGTCACTCCTCCAATATTTTCCAGTTTCCAGAACAACCTCTTATGTGGAACTCTGTCGAAAGCCTTTTTTAGGTCCAGATAGATGCAGTCAGCCCAACCATCTCTTTCCTGTAATATCTCTGTTGCTCGATCATAAAAACTGAGTAATTCGATACACAGGATCTACCAGATCGAAAACCATACTGTCTGTCTGATATTATATCATTTCTCTCCAGGTGTGCTACCCATTTAGTTTTAATTATTTTTTCCAATATTTTGACTATTACACTTGTCAATGATACCGGTCTATAATTAAGGGGGTCTTCCCTGCTTCCACTCTTGTAAATGGAACTATGTTAGCCTTTTTCCACACATCAGCTACAACTCCTGTAAACAGGGATGCCTGAAAGATCAGTTGAAGAGGGATGCTGAGCTCAGGTGCACATTCTCTCAGAACCCATGGTGAAACTCCATCTGGACCAACTGCTTTGTTCTTATTTAGCTCTTTGAGCATTTTTCCACTTCGTCTCTAGACACCTCTATGTGCTCTATGTTGTTCTCTGGAATTCTTATTGTATCTGGTTCCCTGAAGATTTCATTTTGTACAAACACACTTTGGAACTTTTCGTTTAATGTTTCACACATTTCCTTTTCATTTTCCGTGAATCTATTTCCCATTTTCAACCTCTGAATATTATCCTTTACCTGCAATTGTTGTTTATGAATTTATAGAATAGACCTGGTTCTGTTTTACATTTGTCTGCAATCCCTTTTCAAAATTTCTTTCTGCCTCTCTCCTCACTGCCGTGTAGTTGTTTCTCGCATCTTTGTATCGCTGGTATGATTGGGGGTTTGGCCTCTTCCTGTATTGATTCCATTTTTGTGTCTTTTGGTCTCTGGCCCTCTCGCACTTTCTGTCGAACCAATCCTGTTTCCTAGTTCTGCTTCTCTGTTTTGGTATAAATTTTTTGTGCCTTTATCATAATTTCACAAAACTTGACATACATCTCATTCACTTCCTTGCCTAGCAACAAGTCTGTCCAATTATACTCCTAAAAAATTTTCTAAGGTTGCCATATGTCCTCTGGAAGATTTTACTTGAATACTGAGGTATATTCTTATATAAACAATTATACTATTAATTAATTCAATAAATGATTACTAGAAACAAATTCAAGTTACTTTAATTATAACAGGGTAATAAAAAGTCCTAGGTTTAGTGTCATGGGATTAACTAAGACCAAATAATAAGGGTAAAAAACAAGCATGTCAAACAACAAGATGACAACAACAACAAAAATAAGAATAAAAAACCTTTGGAAAGGAAAGGCAGAGCTTAAGTACACTTTGGTAGTATGTGAGACTACAATTATGTTCTGGTTATTCAGCTGTTATCCCACAGTCATCCAGGAAAGAAGTGAGATGTGCCTCAGTGGTTACGACATAAGTTTTTCCAGAGTCAGTCTTCCTAGCTATTATTTACCATCTCGCACAAAACAATGTTTAATAGCGGGGGATCTTTTGCAGATTTCCACATAGTTTAAATAAGAGATTTTATCTGAATCTGGTTAGACTCGTTCACATAGCGGGGGATCTTTGCAGATTCCACATAGTTTAAATAAGAGATTTTATCTGAATCTGGGGACATTCGTTCACATAAACATTGGATTTCTTAGCGACTGCAGCAGTGATAAGGTCTGACTTGCGGGAGCAGCTATCTAATTTCACACAAAATTTTTCTGTTATTTGTACCAGATGATTTCGTACCCGCTCTATAAGTGACTTGATGTCACTTGCTTCAATTGAATAATTCACTTAGTAAGCAATTCCTGTATCACGATGTCAGCACAGTCTTCTCTGTCAGTTTCACGGGAAAATCATGTGATGAGATATGACAGAATCAAGGAGCTTAAGTTGGCTGATTCGTCTTGGGTTGCAGTGTGTTGCTGTTGTAGGAGTTAAAATGGTTTTCTAACTTTTGTAACATCTCTTCTTGCTTCTTAGATGTTTCTGCTGGTTTAACCCTTCAACTGCGCATCGCATCATATGATGATTTGACCGACTTGCAGTAAATTGCGCATCGCATCTGTGGATGCTTTGGAGTGCTACGCAAGATTTAAACGGCCCGTGGGATACACGGGGTTCACCACACTTTTATCAGGGCTCTTGTAAACAGACGCCATTTTTAAAAAAATCGTGGGCCAAACTCCGGGTGTTAGGAGCCTCAGTATTGAGTAAGCTACCAAGCCTGACGCATGCAGCATGAACTCACAGCACTGCTGTTCAGCTTGTGACCACAGCATCGCCTAAAAATGCCATAATATACTTGTTCATGCTATTATGTAGCGATAATATTATTACAGAAGACCCCTGACTGTGATAAAACTGACCAGGGTTCTGATAATAGCAGGATTGTGGTGGTAATCAGCACTGTGCTCCACGGAGGGAGGAGTAATGCTGTGGGAGGGAGGGTGGTGGCGTTGTCTTTTGACGGCTCGAAGGGGAATTGAGGGTGTTTGAACTCGGGAGCGAGAGAGTTGTAGCTCGATGCGGTCGTAGTCTGCTGTCTGCTGTGTGTCGAAGCTTTAGCGTCTTGAGTCGATTAGAACTGTACACGCCGAGTGCTACATTCTTGAGGTTGAAGAGGTGAGGTAAATCCAAAGCGTCTGTACTGCAGTTATTTGACTCACTGTGGAAATTGTACTATCGGCTATTCGCAATTCGCTTGCTTATATTTGGTGACTATACCTCGGCTTCCTCCAACCACGATGGAAAGAATGTTACCTGTAAATAGGGATAGGATTATAGCTTGTGTAGTTTACTGCTAATTAGTTATGCCATTAAGCTAATGAAAAGTTGAAGTGAGAATATTGTTTATACTCACTACAGAACTTTACTGTTCAGAAAACAAACAAAAAGCAGAAAAACAAAGAAATTCTTTGCAAAGAATTCAAGATCGGTCGCGGGATAGACTTGTAAACAAACTGAGAGCACCTCCTCCCCCCCCCCAGCACCATGCGCTCATTCGACCCATATGCGTACGAACAGATATTGTCTTCCAAGTAAACCATTGTGTAACAGTTCAAATATTACGACAAATTTGATTTGTTCCAAAAAATTTGTCTTTTAGGGCAGTCGTCAACCAAGGCTCCACTGTAATTTAAATTATTGTTGAAAATGTGGCAAGACATCTCGCATGACCTAATAATCTGAATTGAAATGAATTGGTTTATAACTGTTAGTGAAAGACAGTCTTTGTACTTTTAAGCAGTAACTTGAAACCTTCATTATACGACATGAACATACCAACGAAAAGCCATACTTGATCAATGTACTTCACAACTTTTCATCATATTGCAAACAAATACAAATACAAAATATAGCTTCTGAATCCAGGCAAAAGACTGACATGCAAAGAATTCTTAAAAAGGTGTCCTTTCCACAGACCCGGTGTTCCCTATGACATTCTTGATGGCTTCATGGGTACCAGCACTAGTGGACACTGTGTTCCAGTCTACCTTCTTGTGTGCCCTCCTCCTCTTCTGGCTCTGTATATACCATGGCCTCAGACAGGTGAGTGTTGTAGGTTTTTTCTTTTTCATTAATTCCTTATCAGGTAAAAAATCAGCATTCAATTGAATGCAATAAATGCCAATTTCTGGGTGAGCCAGTGACTCAATGAAGCTATACACTGAGAAGGTTCCCATCTACCAGGTCGCATCAGTGTAAGGGCACGAGCTTGTTTCTACTTGGGAAGGGGAACATGTTCCTGAAAATAATATACACCAACATAGATGGAGTGAGATTGAAAATATTGTAGTTGAAGGATATAATCAAGCTCAAAGACCCAGATATTGTCACATTAACAGAGACAAAACTTGAAGAAAATATTTTAAATGAGGTCATATTCCCAAGGGGCTACTCAGTTTGGAGAGTGACAGGAAAACTAGGAATGGGGGGAATGGCGGCTGTGCTGGTGAAGGAACACATGAAGGTAATAGAATTAATGTTTGAAAACCCTCGAGATATTGACATAATGGCATTGCAGCTCTGGAATCAAGTTGATAAGCTGATAATTTTAACACTATTGCGCGCCCCACGTGAGCGTCGCAGACTTTGACGTCATGGGGCTAATGTTTTTTTTTTTTTTTATTATTATTATTATTATTATTATTATTATTTTCTACCACAGACGTGGCCACACATTTACAATGCTAACCAGCATATATACATTTTCTTCTGTTCTCCATATACAGGGTTAGAGATGTGTTAAACATATAGTTCAAGGGTTTATTGAACCATCAACCAAGTGGTGCGGGCGAGCATGCGGCGATGCCTAAATGTGTATACTCGTTTAAGTTTTCTCACCTTAATTCTCATGCTATGTCGTTCGTTTTGGTATCATTGTGTTCACAATTAAATTCCCTGCAGATGTATATGCATATAATGTCCAAAAGCCTGGCGAGACTCTCCACAGCAAAGCCTAAAGTCAGAAAAGTTACCCGTGAGCGCACAAAATCAGTAAAATGTGTATACTCGTTTCAGTTTTCTCACCTTAATTCTCGTGCTACGTTATTTGTTTTGGTATCACTGTGTTCGCAATTAAATTCCCTGCAGATGTATATCATATAATGTCCAAAATATGAATGTGGGGAGTCTCTCTGGCGAGACTCCCCACAGCAAGCCTAAAATTACCCGTGAACATGGACCAATTTGCACACACCACAACTTAATTTGTACTGTCTCCACTCGATCATCCGGACTATATGGGAAGGACCCCCAGCCGGATTATCACATTTTTCGGATAATGGTACTTTTTCACCTACGAGTCCAAAAGTGACCATTTCCAACTATTTTTATACTACAAACAACATAATTTGAATTGCCTTGCCACATACAATTATTAAATATTCAACTAGAAACCTCAACTTACCTTGTTGGTGTTCATCTTCTTGATTGATGCCACATATCTTGAAGTTAAAAATTCTTAACAATTTACGTAACCTATACTAACACAACACTAAAATTAACACTTAAAATTACTGTACAGTTCATTAAGCTAAGTTAGTTTTGACTGCCAGCTGCTGAAGCCTCACTGGTTGAGGGCATTTGGGTTGCCTGTGAGGCCTCACTTGTTGAAGGCGCTTGCTTGCACCTCACTTGTTGAAGCGCTTGCATGCCCTCACTTGTTGAAGACGCTTGGCTTGCCTGTGAAGCCTCACTTGTTGAAGGGCTTTGGCTTGCCTATGAAGCCTCACTTGTTGAAGGCGCTTGGCTTGCCTGTAATGCCTCACTTGTTGAAGGCGCTTGCTTGCGCTTGGCATGCCTGTGGCGCCTCACTTGTTGAAGGCGCTTGGCTTGCCTGTGGCGCCTCACTTTTGAGATATATACAAGAGTTGTTACATTCTTGTACAGCCACTAGTACTCGTAGCGTTTCGGGCAGGTCCCTGGAATACGATCCCCTGCCACGAAGAATCGTTTTTTCATCCAAGTACACATTTTACTGTTGCGTTAAACAGAGGCTACAGTTAAGGAATTGCGCCCAGTAAATCCTCCCCGGCCAGGATACGAACCCATGACATAGCGCTCGCAGAACGCCAGGCGAGTGTCTTACCACTACACCACGGAGACTTAAAAGACTGAAAGACTTAAAAGACTTGTTGAAAGCACTTGGCTTGCCTGTATGCCTCACTTGTTGAAGGCGCTTGGCTTGCCTGTGGCGCCTCACTTGTTGAAGGCGCTTCGCTTGCCTGTAGCGCCTCGCTTGTTGAAGGCGCTTGGCTGCCTGTGACGCCTCACTGGTTGAACAACACGTAACTTGTCTTCAATTGCTAGGACAACCTTCTTCCTCTTAACAGCTCCAGAACGATTGATGCTGCTACCAGACATATTCTTGGCCAAAAATGTTCAAAGTTACTATGAAAATTAAGAAAGTTATTTTAAAAAATATTTCACTAATGGCGCAGCACTGTGACGCCACACTGGTTGAGGTGTATAACAGTGACTTGTCTTTAATTGTTAGGACAACTTTCTTCCTCTTAACACCTCCAGAAAGATTGATGCTGCTACCAGACATATTCTTGGCCAAAAATGTTCAAAGTTACTATGAAAATAAAAAAGTTATTTAAAAAAATATTTCACTAATGGCGCAGCACTTTGTATAACACGAGGGACGGACGCACATGGGTTGACCAGTGTTGGACGGGTCCACTTGGGGTGGGGCAGCTATAGCACCTTACGTAGGCCGCCAGGAGGAAAAAAATTCACAATATTTTTTAAGGAAACTTCAGCCTGTGCACATTGCTTTTAGGAAACTTACTTATTTGTTATTACATAATTACTAGTACTTATTTCATTTGTTTTTGGCTATGATTAATTGTTCAAAAATTAATGGTAATTCCTGTACCCAGGTGGTCCCTCCTGACGCACCCCTCCCACCCTCCCAACACCACCCACCCACCCCACCCCCTCCTCCACCATGCGTCTAGAGCCACAGACGGGATTAAGACGATATGGCCGAATTTTCATCCGGCCAAACCAGCTTTTATCCTGTTCCTGGGGTCATTTTGGCTAGATACTGTGATGACTTTAACCGATCATGATTTTGGCCGTATAAGGGCGTTTTCCGGATGTTTGAATCCCAGATAATCGCAGGGTTACAGTATACTCGTTCAGTTTGATAACATAAATTTTCGTGTTACATCTTTCATTTTGGTATCAAATTGTGCACATTCTAAAGGCGCTTATTTTGAAACTATCCCGAGGTCAATCGGATAAAAAATGAATTTTATACAAATATTTTTGTAGTGGATGTCTGTCCACGGCTAGGACTAAAGAGAAAAAAAATGGACGTGATCGGTGTCCAAAGCGAGTGAGACTGTTAAATGCCTACAGCCCACCAGCCAGCAACACATAGACAAAGGAAGAACTGGATGACAAACGTGAGGGCCTCATAATAATGGTCATGAGAGAGATTATGGTAAGAGCTGACAAAGATAAATCCCAATTGTTGGTACTGGAAGGCTTGTAACTTTAAGGCAATAGACTGGGAGGCCTACGAGGCAAGAACAGAGATCATTTGGACTGGCAGATTTGTAAACCTCATCTTAGAGACATTCATGTATCAACACGTCAAGCAGGCCACAAGAATGAGGGAAGGAGCAGTTCCATCAGTACTGGATCTAGTATTCACCAGGAAAGAAGAAGAGATATTTGACATCCAGTACCTTCCTCCGTTGGGAAAGATTGATCATGTTGTGACGGGAAAATGTAGGAGTGTAGATGTTCGGCAGTCTTCCTAATGGCTGGTAATTACCTAAGTGTAATTACCTAAGTGTAGTTACAGGATGATAGCTACGCTCGTGGTGTACCGTCTTCCCAGCACTGTTTGTCAGTCAATGCCTGTCACATTTACAAAAAAAAAGAGACTGCTTGGCTGTTGTCTGTGGTAAAAGTAAGGGAAGAGACACAAAACACATAGTATGAACAATGAAGTTTTAATTAACTGGAAAACAACAAAGACAATCCCTTGGCTATGTACAGTGCAAACAAACAAGTAAAAAATATAACATAAAATCTAAGATCAGGAATGATGTTACTCTAAGAATAATATAAAGACAAAAATGACAAAGGTAAAATGTAATAATGGTGCTGAGAATATGAGCGCTAGCTTAGAACCTCCACCGATAAACAGGACGTGTATCAGTTAGTTGTTCACAGCTTGAGAGCACAAGGATATTCTGAAGTCAATGGCTGGTTCAAGCCCAGACATCAACTCGGGTAGATGGCGCTGAGGTGCAGAGGTGCAGATGTGCAGTCGGCTGGTCACCAATCAGAAGCAGGCAAGCTGGGGAATGGTAGTTTGCTGGTTGACGACGGACGAGCCGGCGAGGAGGGAGTGTGGAGTTGGGTGTTTAGGGTACATTTTGCCTCCTGGTCAAAACGTTTTGTGCTACTGGTAGACGTATCTTGAATGTAGCATCTTATTCTTGTAGATGTGTAAGTAACTTTATGTAGGGAAGAGCAGGCTCAATCTCTCTTGAAAGAGATTATCCTCACAATGTCCTCTTGGACATTAAATACTCTATGCGATACAATCTGGTTGATACCTGGTTGATGGGGTTCTGGGAGTTGTTCTACTCCCCAAGCCCGGCCCGAGGCCAGGCTTGACTTGTGAGAGTTTGGTCCACTAGGCTGTTGCTTGGAGCGGCCCGCAGGCCCACATACCCACCACAGCCCGGTTGGTCCGGCACTCTATCTTGGATAGAACTTGGTTCTATCCCAAGTTCTTTCCCAAGATGCAGACAAGAGGAGCTCCAGCATATTTCAAGAATCCTAAGTATTGTAGTACAGGATGATGATAGTGAGTGGTGTCCCAAAGAACATAAAGGTATAGTGCTCTTGAAAAATAGGTGAGATAACAGGAATGTGCCAAGGGAAGTGAAAAATTGGATGAGAAAAAGTTACCCTAGTGTTTCCAGTGCAGAGAAGAACATTCAAGATGGCCGCCGGCAAGAGGAAATACAAAACAGAACTTGATTTTGCTGGATTCAGTGAAGAAAGCATTGAGATAACCAGTCTATACAACAAGTTGGTAAAATTAGATACTATAGTGACTTCTCATGTAGAAACAATTAGTAAATTGAAAGAAAGTAATGACCATTTAAATAGCAAAGTTGTATGTCTTGAGGGTGTAGTCAAAGACCTGTGCAAGGATAAGATTCAATTGGAAACAAATTGCAAAGCCATGGTAGAAGAAAATAGACTCTTAAAAATAGCTTTGGGAGAAGTTAAAGTAAATTTAAACATAAATGACTACAATAGGTTAGGTAAGGAATTTCAACAGGAGAAACAGCT
Source organism: Procambarus virginalis (assembly GCA_020271785.1). Classification (NCBI taxonomy): domain Eukaryota; kingdom Metazoa; phylum Arthropoda; class Malacostraca; order Decapoda; family Cambaridae; genus Procambarus; species Procambarus virginalis. Next base: position 6,146,644 of record WNGS01087021.1, read on the forward strand.
TTTGTCAGCACAGATGGAGGAAGTTACACAGGGAATAGAACAGTGCAAGAAAGATATGAAACTCACTTATGCACAAGTGGCCAAGGAGAAGGAAAAAATAGAAGAAGCAGTAAAGGAAGTCAAACATTGCAGCAACCAAGATAAAACAAACATTAGGCTAGATGTGAGGAAAGAATTGGCATCTAACCCGAAGTTGGTGCAAAACACAGTTGATTGGAGTAAGTCCCTGATCATTTTTGGCTGCAAAGAAAGGAGATAACATCTAGGTCAGAACGAGCTGTAGAAGAAGCAAAAGTAGTAGATAAAATTGTTGGCCTTGTGGAAGGTCTTACTACCATAGAGAATGTGTGCGACTACAGGAGAATAGGCAGATATGTAAAAGAGAAAGATCGATCTTTGAGGATCACCCTAAATGGTGCCAAACAGATGGAAGAAGTACTTAGGAATGCTAGAAAATTACAAAATGATGAGGATGGGAAAGTGTGGTCGTTAAGACGAGATCTTTCAAAAGAAGATAGAGAGAAGCTGAAACTGAACCTCTCCGAGGCAAAACGTTTAAATGAGAGCAGGAATGAAGAAGAAATCAATTCTTTTTTCTACAAAGTGATAGGGGTAGGCAGACCAGTAAAGTGGTACATAAAGGCAAACCAACAAAATCATTAGAGAAAGGGGGAGTGAAAAATAAGAAGAGGGGGAACAAGTTCCTGAAGATTGCATACACCAACATAGACGGAGTAAGATCAAAGATACTGGAGTTAAGTGATATAATACAGCTGCAGACACCAGACATTGTTGCACTCACGGAGACAAAACTTGAAGATGCTATTTTAAATGAGGTCATATTCCCAAGGGGCTACTCAATTTGGAGACGGGACAGAAAAATCAGGAAAGGTGGTGGCGTTGCTGCGCTGGTGAAAGAACACCTAAAGGTGAACGAAATAATGACTGCCAATCCACAAGAAGTTGACATAATAGCACTAGAGATCTGCCATGAGGATGATAAACTAATGATCATAAATGCATATAGTCCACCGCTAAGCAGCACATGGTCAAAGGAGGAGCTAGATAGTAAACGAGAAGGTCTTATAACAATAATGAGAGAGATCATAGCGAGAGCGGATAACGATAGTTCACGACTGTTGATAGTCGGCGACTTCAACTTGAAATCCATAGACTGGGAAGCATATGAAGCTAAAACAGAAGATTTTTGAACCTGTAAATTTGTAGACCTCATCCTGGAAACATTCTTGTATCAACATGTTAACCCTTAAATGGCGCATAGCTATATACCATTTGACACCCACAGGCCCATACCAAAAAAAAATAAAAATAATTTTTTCTTTCTGACCTGTTAATTTGTGTTCACTGATCACGGGAAAATTAATAAAAAAATCGTAAGTGGCATATATTGCCCACTATAGGGGGGGGGGGGGAAGTCTGGCAAAAGATAGGCGCTGACTCAGCATGCGTCCCAGGCGGTCTGTTGATCGCCAGCTGTCAGGCCGGAGTTGCCACAAAGAAATAATTGCCTCTGATTGATTTTTCGTAGTTTTTTGCTGTAATATTATTCAATAATGTGTAGTGTCATATATTTATATAATAAAATGAGTGAATCATCGTTGTACTCAAAAATATGGTGTGCATATTGTTGATTCAATTATGTTCATCAAACAGTGAACAAATACTTTGTTGGTTATTACACTATATACACAGGTTATATATAAGTATCTGCATGTTTTGTTCACCATAACGAACCACTAAGTTGCTATTATGAGTCAAAAAACTAACGAGGAGTGACCGCCGTGTACCAGCCAGCCACTCACGCCCTCCCCCAAGTCACCTGACTCAACCACATTCTCCTCCCACAATACTGTTTTTGCTTTTATTCACTATATACAGACACTATATATAAGTATCTACATTCGTGTTCACCATAACGTTCCACTAAGTTGGTATGCTGAGTGCCAGTGGCAGCCCGCCACTGGCTGCCACTCCCTCCCTCACTTCATCTGACTTGCCACCATTCTCCACCCACCATACTGTTTTTGCTTTTATATACAGACGTTATATATAAGTACTTACATGTTTTGTTCACTATAACTCTACATCTAAGATTGTATGGTGAGTAAAGGCACAAAGACTGATCACACACAGTCAGCTGATGGCTGCCGCCCTCAATGCCAGACGCACTAATATTTCTCCTCCAACAATACTGCTTGTGGTGTTATTACGCTATATACACACATTATATATAAACATCTACCTGTTTTATTCACCATACTTGTACAAGTAAAGTGGTATGGTGCCCAAAGACCATCGTAGTCATCAGTAAACAACATGGTAAGTCCTGCAGACGACGCTCCTCCCTCACCAAAATGGCGGCTCCCAACCTACTCCTCTTGCTGTTTATACCCTCTAAACGCACGTTATATATAAGTATCTACATTAGTGTTGACCATAGCGAACCACTAAGCTGGTATGGTGAGTGCAATCAATAAAAGGTGGCCACACACAGTCAGAAAACAACGCCACAACCCTCCCTCCCACAGCATTACTCCTCCCTCCATGGCGCACAGCGCTAAATATCACCACAATCCCTGCTATTATCAGAACCCTGGTCAGTTTCATCACAGTCAGGGGTCTTCTGTAATAATATTATCGCTACATAATAGCACGAACAAGTATATTATGGCATTTTTAGGCGATGCTGTGGTCACAAGCTGAACAGCAGTGCTGTGAGTTCATGCTGCGTGCGTCAGGCTTGGTAGCTTACTCAATACTGAGGCCCCTAACACCCGGAAGTTTGGCCCACGATTTTTTTTTAAATGGTGTCTGTTTACAAGAGCCCTGATGAAGGTGTGGTGAACCCCGTGTATCCGCGGGCCTTTTAAATCTTGCGTAGTATTCCAAAGCATCATATGATGCGATGCGCAATTTACTGCAAGTCGGTCAGAGCATCATATGATGCGATGCGCAATTGAAGGGTTAAACAAGCTACGAGGATGACGGAAGGGGACGTTCCCTCCATGCTAGATTTGTTATTTTCCAGGAAGGAGGAAGAAATATTTGACATTCAGTACCTTCCTCCCTTGGGTAAAAGTGGCCATGTCTTTTTGGGAATAAAGTATGCAATGCGTTATAATCTGGAAGAAAATATGACGGTCAATGCAATTGAAAAACCTGACTTTAGGAGAGGACATTATGGCAACCTTAGAAAATTTTTTAGTGAGTATAATTGGACAGATTTTGTTGCTAGGCAAGGAAGTGAATGAGATGTATGTCAAGTTTTGTGAAATATATGATAGGCACAAAAAAATTTATACCAAAAAAGAGAAACAGAACTAGGAAACAGGATTGGTTCAACAGAAAGTGCGAGAGGGCCAGAGACCAAAAGACACAAAAGTGGAATCAATACAGGAAGAGGCCAAACCCCCAAACATACCAGCGATACAAAGATGCGAGAAACAACTACACGGCAGTGAGGAGAGAGAGGCAGAAAGAAATTTTGAAAAAGGGATTGCAGACAAATGTAAGACAGAACCAGGTCTATTCTATAAATTCATAAACAACAAACTGCAAGTAAAGGATAATATTCAGAGGTTGAAAATGGGAAATAGATTCACAGAAAATGAAAAGGAAATGTGTGAAACATTAAACGAAAAGTTCCGTAGTGTGTTTGTACAAAATGAAATCTTCAAGGAACCAGATACAATAAGAATTCCAGAGAACAACATAGAGCACATAGAGGTGTCTAGAAACGAAGTGGAAAAAATGCTCAAAGAGCTAAATAAGAACAAAGCAGTTGATCCAGATGGAGTTTCACCATGGGTTCTGAGAGAAAGTGCACCTGAGCTCAGCATTCCTCTTCAACTGATTTTTCAGGCATCCCTGTTTACAGGAGTTGTAGCTGATGTGTGGAAAAAGGCTAACATAGTTCCAATCTACAAAAGTGGAAGCAGGGAAGACCCCCTTAATTATAGACCGGTATCATTGACAAGTGTAATAGTCAAAATATTGGAAAAAATAATTAAATCTAAATGGGTAGAACACCTGGAGAGAAATGATATAATATCAGACAGACAGTATGGTTTTCGATCTGGAAGATCCTGTGTATCGAATTTACTCAGTTTCTATGATCGAGCAACAGAGATATTACAGGAAAGAGATGGTTGGGTTGACTGCATCTATCTGGACCTAAAAAAGGCTTTCGACAGAGTTCCACATAAGAGGTTGTTCTGGAAACTGGAAATATTGGAGGTGTGACAGGTACGCTTCTAACATGGATGAAAAATTTTCTGACTGAGAGAAAATGAGGGCTGTGATCAGAGGCAATGTATCGGACTGGAGAAATGTCACAAGTGGAGTACCACAGGGTTCAGTTCTTGCACCAGTGATGTTTATTGTCTACATAAATGATCTACCAGTTGGTATACAGAATTATATGAACATGTTTGCTGATGATGCTAAGATAATAGGAAGGATAAGAAACTTAGATGATTGTCATGCCCTTCAAGATGACCTGGACAAAATAAGTATATGGAGCACCACTTGGCAAATGGAATTTAATGTTAATAAATGCCATGTTATGGAATGTGGAATAGGAGAACACAGACCCCACACAACCTATATATTATGTGAGAAATCTTTAAAGAATTCTGATAAAGAAAGAGATCTAGGGGTGGTTCTAGATAGAAAACTATCACCTGAGGACCACATAAAGAATATTGTGCGAGGAGCCTATGCCACGCTTTCTAACTTCAGAATTGCTTTTAAATACATGGATGGCGATATACTAAAGAAATTGTTCACGACTTTTGTTAGGCCAAAGCTAGAATATGCAGCAGTTGTGTGGTGCCCATATCTTAAGAAGCACATCAACAAACTGGAAAAGGTGCAAAGACATGCTACTAAGTGGCTCCCAGAACTGAAGGGCAAGAGCTACGAGGAGAGGTTAGAGGCATTAAATATGCCAAAACTAGAAGACAGAAAAAAAAGAGTGATATGATCACTACATACAAAATAGTAACAGGAATTGATAAAATCGATAGGGAAGATTTCCTGAGACCTGGAACTTTAAGAACAAGAGGTCATATATATAAACTAGCTAAACACAGATGCCGAAGAAATATAAGAAAATTCACTTTCGCAAACAGAGTGGTAGACGGTTGGAACAAGTTAGGGGAGAAGGTGGTGGAGGCCAAGACCGTCAGTAGTTTCAAAGCGTTATATGACAAAGAGTGCTGGGAAGACGGGACACCACGAGCGTAGCTCTCATCCTGTAACTACACTTAGGTAATTACACACACACACAACACACACACACACTAAACTCCTTGGAGGAATAAATCTAGTTTCCTCTTGAAGATGTCCACAGTTGTTCCGGCAATATTCTTATGCTGCTGGGAGGGTGTTTAACAACCGCAGACCTCTGATGTTTATACAGTGTTCTCTGATTGTGCCTATGGCACCCTGCTCTTCACTGGTTCTATTCTGCATTTCCTTCCATATCGTTCACTCCAGTACGTGTTATTTTACTGTGTAGATTTGTACTTGGCCCTCCAGTATCTTCCAGGTGTATATATTTTATATCTCTCTCGTCTGGTCACTAATCAGAAGCAGTCAGGCTTGGAAATGGTAGTTTGCTGGTGGGTCAGTAAATCTAGAAAGATTTAGTTTCTAGATTTATTAGATTTTCTAGATTATTTGTAGATATTTTCTGGGGGGAGCCCCGTCGGCTCCCCGGAGCTATCCCATGCTGATATGCTAATGTCAGACTTTGGCATCAGTCATGTGTATGGAGTTCTTAGGCCTACCGGGACCACGCCCAGAACCGGGCCCCTCAGAGAGGCAAGGGGAGAACAATGGCCTATAGAAGCCCCCGTGTGGTTGGAAGCATTCTATGTCTGCATCGACCGGGACAGGCACCCAGAAAGGTAAGCGCCCCAAAACAAACCTCTATTCTGGTTAAAATTGCTGCCAAAAGCCGAACTAGTGGATAGAACTCCCCAACAGAAAACAAGCAAACTAGTGTGACGTCACACGTGCTGCGCCGCTGTCTGCGCAGCTCCCCCCTCCTGGGAGGGGGAAGGGGGGAGCCCCAGACCTCCGCGCCGGCTACCCACACCTCAGTTCTTGAGGCTGATGCTATAGGCGAAGGTCGTGTGCTCTGGCTCTGGTGTCGCTACAACACTGTGCTTGCGTGTGGTGTTTGTTTTGTGGGTGCGAGAGCCAGGAGTAATTTTCGGTACTCGGGCTGCATGCGCCTAGGGTTTCCTTCCCTAGGTGCCCTGTAAGTACTGCCCTTGGGGCTTGGGGCCACCTTCCACAGGCTCCTTGGGATCTGCCTCTGCTGGTTCTTTTGCCTTTTCGGTTTTTCGGCCGCCTGTTGGGCTCTTGGGTGTTCTGTTCTCCCTTGTTACTGGCAGGTGAGAGGCAGTTTGCACTGGTAGGGGCACAAGGTGCTGGACAGCTTGTATTCCCGACATAGCGGTCGGCTCTGTTCCTTGGGCTTCGCTGTCCTCTTGCGGGGTTTGTTTTTCTTTTTTTTTTGCCTGATGGGGGGTTCTGTCCTATTCATTCCTTAGTTCTTGCCTTTCCATGGTTCTATCGGCGGTGCCCCCTGCTAGGTCCCCGTGAGTG
>WNGS01087021.1:6164510-6185495 GCA_020271785.1 Procambarus virginalis
TTTTCGGATAATGGTACTTTTTCACCTACGAGTCCAAAAGTGACCATTTCCAACAATTTTTATACTACAAACAACATAATTTGAATTGCCTTGCCACATATAATTATTAGATATTCAACTAGAAACCTCAACTTACCTTGTTGGTGTTCGTTTCTTGATTGATGCCACACATCTTGAAGTTAGGAATTGTTAACAATTTACGAAACCTATACTAACACAACACTAAAATTAACACTTAAAATTACTGTACAGTTCATTAAGCAAAGTTAGTTTTGACTGCCAGCTGCTGAAGCCTCACTGGTTGAAGGTGCTTGGCTAGCCTGTGGCGCCTCACTTGTTGAAGGCATGGTGCCTGTGACGCCTCACTGGTTGAACACACGTAACTTGTCTTTAATTGCCAGGACAACCTTCTTTCTCTTAACACCTCCAGAACGATTGATGCTGATACCAGACATAGTCTTGGCCAAAAATGTTTAAAGTTACTATGAAAATAAAAAAGATATTTAAAAAAAATATTTCACTAATGGCGCAGCACTGTGACGCCTCACTCGTTGAGGTGTATAACAGTAACTTGTCTTTAATTGTTAGGACAACTTTCTTCCTCTTTAACACCTACAGAACGATTGATGCTCCTACCAGACATAGTCTTGGCCAAAAATGTTTAAAGTTACTATGAAAATAAAAAAGATATTTAAAAAAAATATTCACTAATGGCGCAGCACTGTGACGCTCACTCGTTGAGGTGATAAACAGTAAACTTGTCTTTAATTGTTAGGGACAACTTTCCTCTTAACACCTACAGAACGATTGATGCTCCTACCAGACATAGTCTTGGCAAAAATGTTCAAAGTTAATATGAAAATAAAAAAAGTATTTAAAAAAATATTTCACTCATGGCGCAGCACTGTGTATAACACGAGGGATGGACGCACATGGGTTGACCAGTGTGGGACAAGTCCACTTGGCGTGGGCAGCTATACCACCTTACGTAGGCTGCCAGGAGAATATTTTTAAGGAAACTTCAGCCTGTGCACATTGCTTTTAGAAAAACTTATTTATTGTTATACATAATTACTAGTACTTATTTCATTGTTTTTGTTCTAAAATAAGTGGTAATCCTGTACACAGGTGGTCCCTCCCGACGCTCTCCTCCCACCCACCAAACCCCCTCCTACACCATGCGCCTCGAGTCACGGGCAGACGGGATTAAACCGTGTGGCCCGCCTTTAGATAAGGTGTCCTCAGCCAAAAGGTTCGCTAAGGGACCGTCACGTGTACACAGTTGTGTAAACATGACGGTCCCTTAGCGAACACTTTTGGCTGAGGACACCTTATCTAAAGGGGGCCACACGGTATTAATCCCGTCTGCCCGTGACTCGAGGCGCATGGTGTAGGAGGGGGTGGGGTGGGTGGGAGGAGAGCGTCGGGAGGGACCACCTGTGTACAGGAATTACCATTAATTTAGTAGAACAAAACAAATGAAATAAGTATAGTAATTATGTAATAACAAATAAATAAGTTTTCTAAAAGCAATGTGCACAGGCTGAAGTTTCCTTAAAAAATATTTCTCCTGGCAGCCTACGTAAGGTGGTATAGCTGCCCCACGCCAAGTGGACTTGTCCAACACTGGTCAAACATGTGCGTCCATCCTCGTGTTATACACAGTGCTGCGCCATTAGTGAAATATTTTTTTAAATAACTTTTTATTTTATAGTAACTTTGAACATTTTTGGCCAAGACTATGTCTGGTAGGAGCATCAATCGTTCTGTAGGTGTTAAGGAGGAAAAAGTTGTCCTAACAATTAAAGACAAGGTACTGTTATACACCTCAACGAGTGAGGCGTCACAGTGCTGCGCCATTAGTGAAATATTTTTTAAATATCTTTTTTATTTTCATAGTAACTTTAAACATTTTTGGCCAAGACTATGTTGGTAGGAGCATCAATCGTTCTGTAGGGGTTAGAGAGGAAGAAAGTTGTCCTAACAATTAAAAGACAAGTTACTGGTATACACCTCAACGAGTGAGGCGTCACAGTGCTGCGCCATTAGTGAAATATTTTTTTAAATATCTTTTTATTTTCATAGTAACTTTAAACATTTTGGCCAAGACTATGTCTGGTATCAGCATCAACGTTCTGGAGGTGTTAAGAGGAAGAAGGTTGTCCTGGCAATTAAAGACAGTTACGTGTTGTTCAACCAGTGAGGCGTCACAGGCAGCCATGCCTTCAACAAGTGAGGCGCCACAGGGCTAGCCAAGCACCTTCAACCAGTGAGGCTTCAGCAGCTGGCAGTCAAAACTAACTGTGCTTAATGAACTGTACAGTAATTTTAAGTGTTAATTTTGGTGTGTTAGTTAGGTTTCGTAAATTGTTAACAATTCCTAACTTCAAGATGTGTGGAATCAATCAAGGAAACGAACACCAACAAGGAAGTTGAGGTTCTAGTTGAATATCTAATAATTATATGTGGCAAGGCATTCAAATTATGTTGTTTGTAGGTATAAAAATTGTTGGAAATGGTCACTTTTGGACTGTAGGTGAAAAAGGACCATTATCCGAAAAACGTGATAATCCGGTTGGGGTCCTTCCATATAGTCCGGCATGATCGAGTGGAGACAGTATATATATTTTTTCTTCCTAACTGTTAATTGTGTTCATGATCACGGGAAAATTAATAAAAAAAAATCGTAAGTTGAATATATTGGGCCGCTATAGGGCAGGGAAGTCTGGCACAAAACAGGCGCTCACTCAGCATGCGTCCCAGGCGGTCTGTGATCGCCAGCTGTCAGGCCGGAGTTGCCACAAAGAGATAATTGCCTAATTATTTCAATGTCTCTGATTTTTCGTAGTTTTTTTGCTGTAATATTATTCAATAGTGTGTAGTGTGATATATTTATATAATGAAATGAGTGAATCATCGCTGTACTCAAAAATATGGTGTGCTTATTGTTGATTCAATTATGTTCATCAAACAGTGAACAAATACTGTCGGTTGTTACACTATACACACAGGTTATATATAAGTATCTGCATGTTTTTGTTCACCATAACGAACCACTAAGTTGCTATTATGAATCAAAAAGTAACGAGGAGTGACCGCCGTGTACCAGCCAGCCACTCACGCCCTCCCTCAAGTCATCTGACTCACCCACATTCTCCTCCCACAATGCTGTTTTTGCTTTTATTCACTATATACAGACACTATATATAAGTATCTACATTCGTGTTCACCATAACGAACCACTAAGTTGGTATGCTGAGTGGCAGTGGCAGGCAGTGGCAGCCCGCCACTGGCTGCCACTCCCTCCTCACCTCACCTGACTTGCCACCATTTTCCACTCACCATACTGTTTTTGCTTTTATATACAGACGTTATATATAAGTATTTACATGTTTTGTTCACCATAACTGTACATCTAAGCTTGTATGGTGAGTAAAGGCACAAAGACGTAGGACCTCACAGTCAGCTGATGGCTGCCGCCCTCAAGGCCAGACGCACTAATATTTCTCCTCCAACAATACTGCTTGTGGTGTTATTACGCTATATACACACATTATATATAAATATCTACCGGTTTTATTCACCATACTTGTACAAGTAAACTGGTATGGTGCCCAAAGACCATCGTGGTCACCAGTAAACAACACAATAACTCCTGCAGACGACGCTCCTCTCTCACCAAAATGGCGGCTCCCAACCTCCTACTCTTGCTGTTTATACCCTCTATACACACGTTATATATAAGTATCTACATTTGTGTTCACCATAGCGAACCACTAAGCTGGTATGGTGAGTGCAGTCAATAAAAGGTGGCCACACACAGTCAGATAACAATGACACCACCCTCCCTCCCACAGCATTACTCCTCCCTCCATGGAGCACAGCGCTAAATATCATCACAATCCTCTTATTATCAGACCCATGGTCAGTTTTATCACAGTCAGGGGTCTTCTGTAATAATATTATCGCTACATAATTGCATGAACAAGTATATTATGGCATTTTTAGGCGATGCTGTGGTCACAAGCTGAACAGCAGTGCTGTGAGCTCATGCTGCGTGCGTCAGGCTTGGTAGCTTACTCGATACTGAGGCCCCTAACACCCGGGAGTTTGGCCGACGATTTTTTTTAAAAATGGCGTCTGTTTACAAGAGCCCTGATGAAGGTGTGGTGAACCCCGTGTATCCGCCGGCCGTTTAAATCTTGCGTAGTACTCCAACGCATCATATGATGCGATGCGCAATTGAAGGGTTAAACTACAATCAATTAAAATACAGTATAATATGAAAGGTTTCCAAGACATACATTTATAAAAATAAACTGAAAAAATATACTACCACTTCTGCTATTGGGGCAGTGTTTCTTGGCCCTGCAGCAGTTTGATGAAAACTTTACTTATGAAACGGGCTTCTATGTAATCATCTTGAGGTTATCTTGAGATGATTTCGAGGCTTTTTAGTGTCCCCGCGGCCCGGTCCTCAACCAGGCCTCCACCCCTAGGAAGCAGCCCGTGACAGCTGACTAACACCCAGGTACCTATTTTACTGCTAGGTAACAGGGGCATAGGGTGAAAGAAACTCTGCCCATTGTTTCTCGCCGGCGCCTGGGATCGAACCCAGGACCACAGGATCACAAGTCCAGCGTGCTGTCCACTCAGCCGACTGGCTCCCATCATACTGCATACAGTATAAACAATTATTTTATTAAATGATGATTAAACCTTGCACTGCACATAACACCCTCAGATATTCACCCCATGGTGCATATACCATCCTCAGAATTCTTAGGTACTCTGCAACATTTGAATCTACTGTTGGTGTACAGAATTCCCATCTGGTGAGATCATCAGGTCATCTCGGAGTGGGTAGCTTTGGGCATGGTCGACATGACTCTTCAATGGGTTTCCCGCCTTGTTCCAGTCTCAAAATGGAATTCTTCAGACCTCCGGTTCATACTCGACCTGTCCAGGTTGAACTGATTCATCCTGTGCCCCTCCTTTCAGACGACCACGTTGTCCCAGGTCTGGCTCGAGAACAAGCCAGACGCTTGGATGATATATCTGGACATCCTAGGACTCGTATTGGCTTATTCCTATCCATCTGAGGTTTGGGAATTGGTTAGGTTTTGTTGTGGGGCGACAGGTTTTCTGTTTTCCGGTTCGCCCATTTTGGCTCAATCTAGTACCTCACATTTTTACACATTTAACTCAAGTCACGGTGGCCCTTCTTCAATTGTTTGATGTTCTGCTGTTGGCCTACCTCGACGACTGGCTGATGTGGGCTCCCAGCCAATTTGCATGTCTGCTAGGCAGGGATCTAGTTCTTTCTAGTTCGCCAGGTTCTGGTTCCAGGTGAACTGGCAAAAGTCCCAGTTGGTTTTAGTCCCAGGTTGGGCCTAGTTTGGAACTTCTGTTCCAGCTGCAGCACTGCCTGGTGAGGAGGGGAGCTGGGTGTCTTGGCAGTTGCTTGAGCAGTTGTATGGTGGATCCTGCACTTTGCCCTTCTGGTTTTTCTTTTTGGGATGATATGGCTTCAGAGGTTGTTCTGGTTCTTCGATGGTGGCCCCTTTCGCGATTGCTAGGCGCAGACTCCAGGGACTGAGTAGTATGACGATCATCGGAGTCCAGGAGTCTGAGGGCAGGATATGTTAAAGATTGATCATTATTCCCTTGATAATTAGGCAAGATAGGCCTAGGAGTATGCATAGTTATTACTAGAATGTCCATTGATACTTAGGAGTAGATTAGGCTGTAGGGCAGCTTGCATATGTTGTCTACTGCCTGGTGAAGACAGCAAGTGGTGTGAGTGGCCGAGAGGACTGTTTGTCTACTGGAGGTGAGGCGGCTCCTGTGAGGGGGGCTCGAGACCCCCTTTTAACTCGCCCAGCTAACGTGAGTTGCCGGCGGTCACCAGAGAGGAGCTGCTGTCCACTACTATTATATATGTCTTTATATGATCCTTCATTCTTGTTTATGTAGTTATCTCTTCAGTACACTTTACTTTTTATTTTCACTTTTATGTCTCCTCCATCTCATTGAGCATTGTGAATAAATGACATTAGATTGCACCACACTAATGCTGGCATTAAATAGAAAAAAGAGACCCTGGTTGGCAACATCGTATCAAATTTGAAATAAAAGCATTGCTGGGACGTAGAGAAGATTACATAGCTGGCGACCGGAATAAAAGGTGAGAACTTAGGGCCTGAGGTCCGGCAAAACTTTGCACGCATAGGTGGCAGGCCCGATGGGGGTGTTGCACATTACAGGATCAAGCACGGGCAGTGTGCGCTGGGCCTTCTCCTCTCCCCCTTGGGTCCAAGGTCAAGTAGCGGCGACCGGACTTGAGGCATGACTAGGAGAGCTCCCTGGGTGTGGTCAACTGTAACCCAGTAGAGGGAGTGAAGACCCGCAGCGAGGGAGGGAGGGAGGTAAGCAGGCAAGGAGGTAGGTAGTAAAGCAGAGAGGGAAGGAGGTAGGCAGTCAGGCAGGGAAGGGAGGGAAGTAGGCAGGCAGTCACGCAGGGAGGGAAGGGAGGGGGAGAGGCAGGCAAGGAGGGTGTGGAAGGAGATAGGCAGGCAAGGAGATGGGTGGGGGGGAGAAGAAGGCAGGCAGGGAGAGAGGGAAGGTATGAAGGAGGGAGGAAGGGAAGGACCAGATGGAAGGAAGTAGGGAGGCAGGAAGTGAGCCAGGGAAGGGCAGAGACAGACAGGGAGGGTAGGAGGGAGGTAGGCAGGCATGGAAGGAGGGAGCCCAGGCAGGCAGACAGGCATGGAGGGAGAAAGGGGAGGCTGGGAGGTATGGAATGAGGGAGGGAAGCAGGGATACAGACAGGGCAGGGCTGGGCAACACCTTCTGCCCCAAGACTCCTCCACAACACTCCGGGTTGATAGGCAAGTACAGTGCCAGTCAGCTGATGGTTGCTTCGTCATGCCAGGACAGCTACACCACGTGTCCTCAAATTTTTCTCAAATGGAAATGTATTTCAACTATTTAAAATGTACCACAATCTTTAGCATTATGAGTGTTCCAATATGACATCTTGCTAATAAAAACAAGCAAATAACAGTGTATGTAATGTGATAATTGACAATAACCTGTCTGATTTGACTTGTGGCTTGGAAGCATTTGACAAACTTCCGACCTATTCACTGCCCACCCGTGCTAGTCTCACTGCAGGCTCAATTCAATATCATGGAATAGATTGTTTCATATCAACAGTTACATAGATACAAGAATCAAATAATAAAAAAAAATAGTAGGGACTTTATTACAATGAATAAGGCATATATAGAATATATATGCCTTAACCACTGAACTGCGCAACGCGCCTGCAGGCGCTCGACGGGGGGTGCGCAATGCGCCTCCGGGATCTTATATGTATAGCGTTTGATTCAAAACTCTCGCAGCTACATGGGGTTCACATCAGCTTCCTCAGGGCTCTTGTAAACAGACGCCATTTTTTTTTAAATTGTGGGCAGCATTCCCGGGTGTGAAAGCCTCAGTACTGAGTGAGTAACCAAGGCTGATGCATGCAGCATGAGCTCACAGCACTGCTGTTCATCTTGTGGCCACAGCATCTCCTAATAATGTCAAAATATATATGTAACCGGTATTATTTAGCCATGATGGTATTACAGAAGAGCCTGAGTGTGATCATGACTGTGTACAATGTTCAAATATCAGTGAATCAATGCTGTTCACAATGTTCACAGTGCTAGCCACAGCACCACAGCATTATTTCGTCCATCTAGGAATTTTCAAACAACTTCTTATGTTACTTTATAAAAATAAACTTGGTCAATTATTCATTTACAGAATTTAGTGACCAGGATTGTGGTGATAATTAGTGTTTGCATAGTATTGTGGGAGGAGGAATTTTAGTGAGGGAGGGAATCTAGGTAGTGTCACTGTGTGTGGCAGCCACTCTTGTTTTGCACACCATACTTGCTTAGTGGTTCGCTATGGTGAACACATATGCACATGGGTATATACAGTGTGTGTGTATATAGTGTAATAACAGCAACAGGAGTATGTTGGGAGGAGCCATTTTGGTGAGGGAGGTACTCGTAGCATCGTCTGCTAGCTGCTGTGTGATTTTTCATGCAGTGTATGGTGGCCACTGTGCTGTTTGGACACAATACCAGCTTGCATAGTTATGGTGAATAAAACACGTAGATACTTATACATAACGTGTGTAAATAGTGTAATAAAAACAATAACAGAATGGTGGGAGGAGGAATGTTGGTGAGTAAGGTGTAAGGAGTAAGGTAGGTGTTGGAGGAGTGAGGGAGAGCTGGCTGGGTGTGACAGCTCACACTCGCAGAGTACTGAGTGTGTTGATGGTGAATGTATATAGTGTGTGTGATAATGTATAGTCTGTAAATATGTTGTAAATATACATAAATGAACATGGGACATTGGATATATGAGCAATGTATGTGGACACATTTGTGACACATATAACATAGTGTCTTGGGACAGTACGGATGTTCTACTGCCATAATATTGTGTACGTGTTCATTATACATAGGATTGGCAAGAAAAATTAAACAAATGTATTTGGAAATGCAAAAAAAACGAACAATAAATATTTGTGGCAACTCGCACATGTTGAAGCGCGAGTTGCCAGCCCATTAGAGATGGGCTGGCTATGAGTAGCAAATAATTTTCGAGCTGTGTTGAACAAAACTCTAAACCCCTGGCTCTGGCCGGCTAGCGACTCTACCTCCTTGACCTCTTATCTCCACACAGTGTTCGTGTTCTTATCTGTTCATGACGAGACATTTAGTGAACTGAACATGACCGAGAAAATATAGCAGCAGCCAGGAAAATGATAGGATTGATTATGAGAACATTCAAATCTAGAGACCCCACAACACTGCTAATAGTATTTAAATCACTGGCGCTGTCCCGTCTTGAGTATTGCTCGATACTCACTTTCCCTTTCAGAGCGGGAGAGATCTCTGAATTAGAGGGAATACAGAGAAAATATATGGCACGGATAGAAACTATAAAACATCTAAATTATTGGCACCGTCTCAAGGCTCTCAGAATGTACTCTTTGGAAAGGAAATGAGAAAGGTATCAAATAATATATACTACATGGTAGATACTTGAAGGCCAGGTACCAAATTTGCACATTAGAATAACGACATACCGGAGCGAAAGATACGGAAGGAAATGCAGGATAGAACCAGTGAAGAGTAGAGGTGCCATCAAAGAGCACAGTCTGAACATTAAGGGTTCATGACTGTTCAACACCCTCCCAGCAATCATTAAAAGTATTGCTGGAACAAATGTGGATGTATTCAAGAGGCATTTAAACAAGTTCTTGCAAGAAGCGCCAGACCAACCAAGCTGTAGTGGATATGTGGTCCTGCGAGCCACTCCAAGCAACAGCCTGTTGCACCAAGTTATCACAAGTTGAGCCTGGCCTCAGGCTGAGCTCACGGAGTAGAAGAACTCTTGAAACCCTCTCCTGGTAAGCTTCAGGAATGCAGAGAGAGGGAAGGAGAGAGGGATAGAAATTACTGGATAAGTGGATAAAAGATAGAAGGGCAGGGTTAGTGAAACTCTGTTACACAGTGACAATGATCCACATTCCCCAGGAAGACCCAGTGTCAGTGATCCTCCTTTTCCAGGGAGACCCAGTAGGAAGTAGTATCGTAGGTGGTACCTTCTGTGCAAGGTACTGTGCAACTTGTCAAACATAAATCACAGCGGCTGGTTCTGTTCCTCCTGGGGAACGTTGTGCTTTTGCGGAGCCTTCTTTTTCCTTTGTTTGTTTTGCCTGGTGGGGTCTGTCCCTTCTGTCATTGTTCACCCTCTGTTATTCTGGTGGTCCCCGGCTAGACCCCCATGATTGTTTCACGTTGCAGGGGGTTCAGTTTTAGTTGTTTTCTCGGTAGTTTGGGCAAACCGGTTAGCAGTACCTTGCCTAGGCTTTCTTTAGCAGTCAGCCTAAGGGCCTGCCGGATGGCCTGTCCTGGTTCATTCCCTTCACCATGAAATGGACGGTCAACGCTGACTTGTTCAGTTGGCTCTGCCGGACGTACGGGCACCTATAGGTGGACTGCTTCGCGTCGGCATGATCGAGGCGTCTTCCTGTACATGTGGCGCCCTTTAACGACTGCGAGGCAGTTTGGGCATTCACAAAGGCATTCGATAAATGTGACCCGACCGGCTGAAAGGGGAGCCGGTTGGCCGAGCGGACAGCACGCTGGATTTGTGATCCTGTGGTCCTGGGTTTGATCCCAGGCGCCAGCGAGAAACATTGGGCAGAGTTTCTTTCACCCTATGCCCCTGTTACCTAACAGTAAAATAGGTACCTAGGTGTTAGTCAGCTGTCACGGGCTGCTTCCTGGGGGTGGAGGCCTGGTCGAGGACTGGGCCGTGAGGACACTAAAAAGCCTCGAAATCATCTCAAGATAACCTCAAGATAACCCATGCAATGATAGCACACAAAATGAGGTCAATGGGAAAAACTGGTAAAGTAGGACGCTGGATACTCAGTTTTCTATCAAACAGAACATAAATAGTAACAGTCACCCATGTAAAATCGAGTCCAAGAGCAGTTAAAAGCTCTGTACCTCAAGGTACAGTCCTTGCACCACTGCTTTTCCTTATTCTTATATCAGATATAGACTCAAATACAAGGCACAGCTTCGTATCATCCTTTGCAGGTGGCACAAAAATCAGCATGAAAATTACCACTGCTGAAGACATTGAAAAACTACAAGCAGATATTAATAAAGTTTTCGACTGGGCAGCAGCAAATAACATGATGTTTAACAGCGATAAATTCCAGGTACTCAGATATGGTAAAAATGAGGACCTTAAACATAATACAGGGTACAAAACACAATCAAATTTGCCCATAGTAGGAAAGCAACATGTAAAGGATTTGGGAATAATGATGTCTGACGACCTAACGTGTAGGGAGCATAACCAAGCAAATATTGCGTCAGCCAGAAAAATGATAGGGTGGATTATGAGAGCTTTCAAATCCAGGGATCACATCATAATGGCTGCTGCTCAAGCGCTGCCTGAGCTGTCCTGGTCTTTGGGCCGGGTGCTCTCTTTTTTTTTTTTTCTCTTCTCCTCGGTTTGTGGTGGCCCCTTCGGTTCAGGACTGCTTTTCTAAGGATCTTTTCTTGTTGGCATTGGCCTCTGGGGGTTTGGGTCTGGGAGCTTCATGCTCTCCTCCGGCGCAGGGGTTTAGCTCTTTCAGTCCATGGTGTCAGTTTGTTCATTTGCTGCCGTCTCCCTCTTTTCATGCGAAGAATGAGACTGCTGCTTTCCAGAGGGGTCCTTGGGTTGTTGATGCTTGGTTTGTTCGACTGGGGAGGCATAATATATTGTCTGGTTGCAGCTCCTCTTACGGCAGGTCAACCAGGTCATCCGTAGGATTATTCGGTCCTGCCAGTCTGTGGTTTACCCCAATGCCCATGACGTTTGTAAGTTTGCGGCTTTGGGTGATATTTTTGGTAATATGTCTTGGGTTGACATTCGGGCATGGGGCTTTTGTAGGTCGAACAGTTTCCTGGCCACATGGTACCTCATTCGTGTTCCTGGTCCTTCTCTGGAATTTGTAGCCTTCGGTCGCAGGTTTCAGCCAGTTGTCTCAACTTCGAGTTGAGGAGTGAGTGGTGGCGGCAACCTACCAGGTGAGTCCCTCTTTTCCTTTATCTTTGATTAGGTAGCTCCGGGAAGCCGAAGGGGCTCTCCACCGAAAACCAGCGTTGAATGTAATGAAACCATTTTGTAGGCGAGTCCTGGAGGCTCCCCAGCAACCAACCCTCCCTCCCTCCGGTCGCCAGTTTTTCACATTTTGATATTCAGCCTCTGAACTGGGGTTGGGTAGCCGGCATGGGAGGTCTGGGACCCCCTCTTCCCCCTCCCAGGGTGGGGGGAGCTGCGCAGACAGCAGCACGGCAGCAGTTGTGACATCATGCTTGTTTGCTTGTGTTTTAGATGGTGGAGTTCTGCTTGATAGTTTGGTTTTCAGTAGCAATTTAACCAGGTGAAGTCTGTTTTGGGACTTCTGCCTTTTTGGGTGCTTAACCTAGTAGATGGCAGACATAGAATGCTTCCAACCACACTGGGGTTTCTATGGGCCATTGCTCCTCATGCCTCTCTGAATGGGCCAGGTTCTGGCTCGTGGCCCCTGAGTGGCTAGAACTCGAATCGAATTGAGTGATGCTACGGTTTAGTATGTGCATGTCAGCCCGGTATAAACTCCGGAAAGCCTACTATCATTTATAAACATATCATTTATTGATGGACATGAAATACTTCGCAATACAAATAAATTAACCAATTTTGTCCAAGAATTAACCAAGCATGCGTTAGGGCTTCCTTCCCTAAGCGCCCTGTGAGTACTGCCCTTGCGTGACAGGGTTATCTTCCCTGGGGAGTTCGGGAACCCTTCCTGTAGAGGTTCTTGCTGCTCGGCATTTGTGTCGCCCTTGGGGCCAGCTGGGGCTTGGGGCCCTTGTTTGGCCCTGGGTAGGGACTGGTATTGTGCTGGTTAGGGCGTCAAGGTGTTGCGCGACCTGCCACCTAAGCGGCGACCGGTTCCTGTTGCCTCTGGAGACGGTGTACTTTTGCAGGGGTTTTCTTTTGTTTTATTTCATTGCCTGGTGGGGGGTCTGCCTAGTGTGGCTATAGTTCCACTTGTAGTGTTTGGTGGCCCTCTGCTAGGCCCCGTGATTGTACACGTCGCAGGGGTTTTCAGTGTTGTCATCTACCCTCATATTAATTTTGGGTTTCTTAACCGGTTAGCAACACCTTGCCCGGGCTTCTCGTAGCAGTCAGCCTATGGGCCCTGGAAACCCGTCTGGGCTCGGTGGACCATTGAATGTGTCTTCCGGGTCCCAACCCATCTTGTATGGGATCGTTGGTTGCTGTGCCCTTGTCTCTGGGTGACAGTCGCCACTTTTACCTCCATCATGCTGCCTGTTGGGTCACTGACACCTTGACCCGGAGTCTTGCGAGAGAGATTCTCTGCTTGTTCTCCAGTATGTACTCTCCTGATGTTATTACTGTTTAGAGTACAGGCGGCATCCGTGTTGCAAGCTAGGTTAGGTTGCTGCAACACGCTAGGTTGGTTTCCCACTCGGATGCCCCGAGGCTGCCCCGTCTTAGGTGCTGTTCGCCCCTTTCGCTCCCTGTTCTCGGCTCCGTACTGTCTGCGGGTTTCGGGGTCGGGGCGTGGTTTAGTTGGGGCCGAGACCCTGGCGTTTCGGGGGCTGCCCCGTTCGGTTGGGGGACGGAGGTTTTCGAGCCTGTTCCTCCTGCCAAGGCTTCTGGGTTTACCAGCGGCCCTTTCTTGCTGCCTTTCCTATGGACTCTTCCTTTTCTTTAAGGACGGAGGGCTTGGAGGATGGCTCTGCCCTGGGGCCTCTGTTGCGGGTTCCCGGGGCTGTGGGGGATGCCTGCTAGCAGTTCTGGGGCGGTTTTGCCCCTGCCTGGGTTTTCTGCTTTTGGGCGGAGTTTTCGCCCATCCAGTGCTTGCTTCCCACTTGCTGGCGTGTTTTCGTATTTTTTGCGTCTGTCACAGCCCTCTGTTCTGGTGGCCATTTTCTTCTGCCGGTTTCCCGTCATGGCCACCAGGGCAGCGCTGCGGTTTGTTTACATGCGCCTGGGTGTGCGAGCGAGCGTCTTGGGTGAGTTTTTCAACTTTTTCAGGGGTTTTATTCTCCTGTTGTCGTTTCTTTGCTTTTCTGGTGTTTTCTGCCCATTTCCTGTTCTTCTGGGAACGTTTGAGTGTTGATTTTACACCGGGTTTTCATTTTGTCTTTTTGGGTCTGGGCCCTTGGGTTTGGGCTCAGTGTCCCTGTCTGTTATGCTTGCTCCCACACCTTGTCCCTCGGTTTTCGGTCTGTTTTGACCGTTTCCCTGGGGGTTCTGTCTGGGGGCTGTGCTTTGCCTTCTGTGGTGTATCTCCGCTGGCAAATTTGGTGGTTTGGGCTCCCCCTGATTCGATTCCGGGTTCCTTTGGGTTCTTTGGTTTCGTTCCGGAGGTTTCTTCCTCTTGGGCCCCCTTTGTGGGTTCAGGGGGCTTTGTTTCCTTGTGTGTGACCCGGTTCTGCCTTCTGGAGTTCCAGGGTCTTCCTGGCTTGCAGATTGATCTTTTGGGTCTTGGCACATGTTGTGGTTGTGCTGGACTTTGAGGTTTTGTTGTCGAGGTTGGCCTTTTGATGCAGTTTTGTGCCTTCTTCGCCTCGCCGGCGTGGTGCTCTCTGCCCACTGGTCGGCGGCTTGTAATTTTCTTTTCACATGTATGTGTGTGTGTATGCATGTACATGTACATGTGTACACTGTGTGTGTGTGTGCACATGTGGGTAACATACCTTGTATGTGTATTGTATATGTATGTGTTATACATAATATGTATATATGTGTATGTTAACTTTTTCTTTCGGAAGGGGCTCTGTTCCCTTCTCTGTTGATGGGGACTAGGGGAGCAGCTTGTTCTGTTGACTCTCGCATGGTCCCGCAGTTAGTGGGCGCTTTTGGTTGTCTTCTGGCCTCTGGTGGCGCGGTGGACGGCTTCTCCCCCTTTGGGGGGTTCAGGGCTGGCGGGGTGGGCTTCTTCCCCTGCGCTTCGTCATGTCATCTTAGTGGGTGCATTGGACGTGGTCGATCCGCCCCATCCTTCTGGGGTTCCCGTCTGCTCTATGCAGACATGGGCCTGTTGAATCTGCGGTTCTTCTGGACTTCTTCAGTCTGCGCCCTGGATTCTATGCCCTCATCGGAGGACTGTTGTCTCCTGTCCGGCTTCTGTTGGGGCCAGGTGGCTGGATGGTGGCCCTGGACCTCCAGGTCAATTCTTGGCACGTTCCTCTCCAGTTTTCCGGGACTGGCACAGTTGGTGGTGGGGCTTCAGGCTTGCCGCTTTTGTTGCCTTCCCTATTTTGTAATTGGCACTTGGTGTATTTTGCATCTTTACCGGATCTTGGTGCCCTGTCTGAGTCTGCTTGGAATTCGGTGTCTGGCCTACCTCGACGACTGGCTGGTGTGGGCTCCCAGTCGGTCCGCTTGTCTGCTCGCCAGGGGTGTGGTTCTTTCCAGATCGCCGGGTTTGGTTTCCTGGTGATCTGGAGGCCATTCCATCTGTTTCCGTCCCGGGTTCGGACCTGGCTGGGCCTTGTTTAGGGCTCTTGGGCCGCTCCTTGTCTTTCCCTCCAGAAGTGTTGCTGCGGCTGTGGTCCCGCCTTCGGCTGTTCATGAGGGGGTCCCGGGTTGCTCAGCGGTTGCTCGAGCAGTTGTGCGGGAGTCTGAACTTCGACGTGCTGGTCTGCCCGCGGGTCGGGTTTGGCTTCGGCGTCTGTTTGGTTCCTTCGGAGACTCCCCTTCCGCCTCTCTTGCAATCGTTGGGTTCGTTCCTCCGGGGATCTTGTGTTGGTGCTGCGTCACCAGCTTCCTCTTTGGGGTTTTCGGGGTTCCGTGCCTTGGCACCTCCCCGAGCCTTCGCTCGATGTGTTCACGGACGGGTCATCTCTCGGCTGGGGCTTTGTGACCAGTGCTCACCAGGTCGGCCGGGGATGGTGGGGTCTGTCCGTCCGTCGGGCTCACAGCACGGTTCGGGAGTTCGTGGCTGTCTGGTTTGCGCTTCGGAGGGTTTGGGTCACTCGGTGCTCTACCATTCAGCTCCATTCGGACTGTTCTCTGGCGGTTCTTTGCCGGAACCACAGGGTTTCTCTTAGGTGTTGACCTTTGGGGTTGGTTCCTTAGAGTGGCTCGTTTGCTGGATTCTCGGGGTTTGGCTAACCGTGAGGTTCATGTCCGGGTGTGTCCTGCGTCCTGGCGGACAGCTGTCTCGGTTCATTCCTCTGTTCGCGGATTGGCCAGTCGTCGCCGACTCGTTTCGTTGGCTCTGCCGGACGTATGGACTCCTGGCCATGGACGTCTTCGAGTCGGCGTGGTCTAGGCGTCGCCCATTTTATGTGGCGCCCTTACCCGCCTGCGAGGCGTTCACGGTGGATGCCTTTCGGCAGGACTGGTCGAGGTGGGGGTACCTGTTCCTCTTCTCCCGGTCCAGCTGTTGCTTCGGGTTCTGGCTCGGTTGGAGCCCATTCCCACGAGAGTAGTCCTTATGGTTCCTTGGTGGCCGGCCCAGCTTTATTTTCAGACGCTGCTTGATAGGTGTCCGAACCCGGGGCGTTTTCCCGCGGCTCCGCCTCTTTCGGCAGGTCGGATCGGTCCTGTACGTGACTGGTTCGGCCTTCTCCTCGGCTCTTCGCGTCTGGTATTTTGACGCGGGTATCACCATCTCTGTGGTGATCAGGTGGCTTTGTTGACGGTGTCCCACCTGCGAGCTTCGTCTCGGCGACAGTATGACGTTCCTGGTGTTTCTATGCACTTTTTCTTGCTCTTCGTAGGTTGTCTTCTCTTTCGCATCGGGTTGTCTTGTCCTTTCTTGGGTTTTCAGGACTACAGTTATTTGATGTTTCTTACTGTCGCCTCGTTTTGTGCGGCGCTGGCGGAGCCGCTCCGGCTTGCGTTCGGGTGGACGTCACATCTGCCCCGTTTCGTACGCTTTCTCGTGTTTTGTTTCACCTCCGGCCTGCTCATGCGTCGCCTGAGCCGTCCTGGTCCTTGATCAGGGTGCCTTCTTATCTTCTCCTCAGTTTGTGGTAGCCCCTTCGGTTCAGGTTTCTGCTCTTTGGTACTGGTGGTAGGTTTGTACGTTTGCAGCCTTTCTCCGTCCTGGCGACGGTCGAGACGGCTGCTTTCCGGAGGGGTTCTTGGGTTATTGATGCTTGATTGGTTTGGCCGGGGGTGCGTCCTGTGTTGTCCGGTTGCGCTTTTTTGCCGTTACCTGCGTACCGTGTCTGGGGATGCGCTTTGGGTTGATCCGGTTCCCCTCGTTCCCTGTTTCAGGGCTCGGGTCTCCCAGGTCGTCCGCAGAGTTTTTAAGTCTTCCAGCCTGCGGTCTGTCCTTGCGCCCGTGCTGTTCGGACGTTTGCAGCTTTTGCTGCTGTGTTGGTGACGTCTAGGGCTCATTTCGGGCGCAGGGATTTGAGGGTCGCACAGGTTCTTGGCCGCCCATTCTTTATGCGCGTCTGCTCCTGTGCGTTCTTGTTGCCTTGGGTCGCAGGTTGCAGCCTGTTGTCTCGGCTTCGCGTTGCGGAGTTTGTGGCGGCCGCCTCCCGGTTAGCCCTTTCTTTTCCTTCTCTTTGGGTATGAAGCTCCAGGGAGCCGTAGGGGCTCCCCACAGAAAACCAGCGTTGAATGTAATGAAACGCCATTTTCTGGGTGAGCCCCGGAGGCTCCCTGGCAACCCTCCCTCCCACCGGTCGGCGTTTTTTTCGCGTTGGTTGAAGCTTAGCTTCCGAACTGATGCTAGGCAGCCGGCGCGGTAGGTCCGGGGCTCCCCCCTCCCCCTCTCGGGGCGGGAGGGCTGCGCGGACGATCGGCGCGGCAGTAAAGTGTGATGTTTGCTTGTTTCCTTGGGATTGTAGGGAGTTTCTACCTCTCTGTTCGTTTTTTTGTTTTAGTTTTTTACCATGTGGGGTTTGTTTTGTAATGCCTACCTTTCTGGGTGCCTAACCCCGGTCGATGGCAGATAAGAAAACCCCAACCACAAGGGGGTTTTCCAGGGCCATTGCTCCCTGAAACCTCTCTGAAGGGGCCAGGTTCTGGCGCTGGTCCCTGGTAGGTCTGAACTCCTTAGCTAATGTCCCGGTCTAATATAACATACATTAGCCCAATTAGCTCCAGGGAGCCTCCGGGTCTCACCCAGAAAATGGAGTTTCATTACATTCAATGCTGGTTTTTTTGTTTTGTTTCAAGAAAGGGTGTATTGTATATATTTAAGAGTGTATGTTGATAATACATTAATTATACATTGTGAATGATGCATACTTTTAACTGCAGTAGCAAGATTTTACTCATTACATTTCCCTTGTCAATAAATAATTATTAAGAACTAGAATACTGTTCTATATGTACTAAGATAAGCATTGTACAATTGCAGGATGATATACAGTTGATAGAAGTGAGAGGTCAAGGGGACCAGTCAGATCAGCCAACAGGAGACCCGCCCTTGCTCGCCGACTTCCTTCACCCGGTCAAGTCAATCTTCAACTCCTTCCATCAATCCCAGCTTCCAATTACCCCAACTATCAGTCCCATACCATCACAGTCCACATCGGATGTTAAAGCTAGACCAACCATCAAAGAACCAAGTAAGTCTTAACATTATGTTAATGAAATTTGGTTAACATTACTAATAAGATGGCCAGTCCATGGTTCCAACTGGCTATTGAGATACTCCATGGATAGTTTTCTAATTCAGATTTATGGGGAGCTGATGATTTACCACGCTGTCTTTGCTACATGATTGTATTTCTGCGTACATACCAATTACTGTTGACTGTTGTCAATGGTTATTCACCCTTGCACTCCTCTCTAACCTCTCACTTGTGCACTCAAGTTACATGATAAACCCCTGGTATGTATGAAAAAAAATACATTCAGATTTTGTAATTATTATTATAATTATTATTGAGAAAATTAGGAGCCATGAGGAGGATGCGAACCTATGCACTGGGCATGCATGCTCTAGATCACTTCACCACAATGTGGTCGAAGGCATTGCAACCTGGAATTTAACTGAATCTTCTAGGGTTTCTGAGGCTTCCACTGAAGTCTTAATCAGGGTGTCACACAATGCTGCCATGCACTCTTGACTCATAGTCTAGGAATTCTACCTACAAGCAAGAGCATAAGAGTAGAGTTGGGGAGTACTGTAGGTGAAGAGCAAAGGTGCCATAGATACAATCACTGAACACTATGTGAACATCAGAGGTCCACAGTTGTTCATATCCTCGCAGTTCCAGCAATAAAAAATATTGCCGGAACAAAAGTGAACGTCTTCAAGAGAACACTGGATAGTTTTCAAGAAATGCCGGACCAACCTGGCTGTGGTGGATATGTGAGCCAGTGGGTCGCTCCAACAGGAGCGACCCACTGGGCCTGTGTCGCTTTGGGTCGGCGGATGCAGCCAGTTGTCTCGACTTTGGGTTGAGGAGTGAGCAGCAACCGCCTCCCAGGTAAGTCCCTATTCTTTCCTCTGTGGGTAGTTAGCTCCGGGGGAGCCATAGGAGCTTCCCCTAGAAAACCAGCATTGAATGTAATGAAACGCCATTTTCTGGGTGAGTCCCGGAGGCTCCCCTGGCATCCCTCCCTCCCTCCGGTCGGCATTTTTTTTCGCGTGTTTTTGATATCCAGCCTCAGAACTGGGATGTGGATCACCGCGCAGTAGGTCTGGGCTCCCCTTCCCTCTCCCGGGGAGGGGGGGGGGGCTGCGCAGACAGCGGCGCGACAACGAATGACGTCATATTAGTTTGCTTGGTTTTGTTTGGGGAGTTCTATCCACTCGTTCCTTGGGTGGGGGGGGGGGGGGGGGGGGTGGGGGGGGGGCTGGGGGCTGGGGTGGGTGGTCTGGGGGGGGGGGCTTGGGGGGGGTGGACGGGGGGGGAGCCCCTACGGCTACCCCGGAGCTATCATGGCTGATATGGTTATTCTAACTATTTTGCATCAGTCGATGTGGGTGGAGTTCTAGCCTACCGGGGAACCACGAGCCAGAACCTTGTTCCCCTCACAGAGGCACGGAGCAATGGCCATGAATGACATGTGATTTGGAGCATTCTTATCTGCCATCACGCAGCAGGCACCCAGAAAGGTAAGTGCCACAAAACAAACCCCTATTCTCGGTTAACAACAAAAATTAACAAACGAGTGGACAGAACTCCCCAAAGAAAACGAGCAAACTAGCATGACGTCACACACCGCGCGCGCCGCATGTCTGCGCAGCTCCCCCCTCCCCAAGAGGGGGAAGGGGGAGCCCCAGACCCCGAGCCGGCGATCCACACTCCAGTTCCTCGGCTGATGGGATCGTGCATGGTTGTGTGGCTCCAGCTTCCAGGTCTTGTCGGCTATCGGTGCTATACCAGTGTTGTGGTCCGGTGCGGCCCTCGCCGTATTTGCGCCCACGGCTTCTGTGTCCGGGAGACGCGCTTGGGTTGATCGGTTTCCCTCTTCCCTGTTCGGCGTTCGGGTCTCTCAGGTCGTCCGCAAGGTTATTAGAATCAGCCAACCTGAGGTCTATCCCCGTGCCCACTGACGTTCGTAATTTGCTGCTCTTGCTGCCGTTTTGGCAATATGTCTTGGCCTGACATTGGGCCTCGGGGTTTTGGGCAGTTCGACAGGGTCCTGGCTGCACGCTACCTGTTAATGTTCCTGGACCCCAGTCGGGCCTGTGTGCTTTAGGTTGGCGGTTGCAGCCGTTGTCTCGCTTCGTTTGAGTGTGGAGCACCGACCGCCTCCCGGGTAAGTGCCCTGTGTTTTTTCTATAATCTTTGGAGTGAGGTTGCTCCGGGGACCGAGGGGCTCCCCCAAGAAAACCAGCTTGAATGTAATGAAACGCCATTTTCTGGGTGAGTCCCGGAGGCTCCCCGGCATCCCTCCCGCCTACGGTACGGCGGTTTTTCGCGGTTTTGATATCCAGCCTCAGAACTGGGGGTGATTGCCGGCTTGCCTGTGGATCGCCGGCTCGGCGATCGCCCTCACTCGATGTGTTCACAGATGCTCTTCTGGGGCTTTGTGACCAGTGCTCACCAGCAGGCCAGTGTCGTGGGGTTCTTCTTCGTTGGGTCACAGCACGGCGCAGGAGTTTCGAGGCGGTGCAGCATTCGCTTCAAAGAGTTCGAGTCGATCGCAATCCAGCTCCATTCGGACTGCTCCCTATGGTTCATTGTCTGAACCACGGGGTTTCGTTGCGGTCCTTGGCTCTTTGGGGCTGGTCGCTTCGGGTGACTCGTCTGCTGAGTTCTCGGGGTTTGGCTTTCCTGGCGGTTCACGTCCAGAGGGGGGGTGTCCAACGTCCTGGCGGACGGCCTGTCCCGGTTCCTTCCCCTTTTCACGGAATGGACGGTCAACGCTGACTCTTTCAGTTGGCTGTGCTTGACATTCGGG
>WNGS01087021.1:6185520-6196657 GCA_020271785.1 Procambarus virginalis
ACGTCGGCTTTTTGTTTGGCAATTTTCACGAGAATAGGGGTTTGTTTTAGGGCGCTACCTTTCTGGGTGCCTCCACGTGATGGCAGACATAGAATGCTCCACAAGTGGGTCTATAGGCCATTGCTCCCCTTGCCTCTAGAGGGGGCCAGGTTCTGGCTCGTGGTCCCCGGTAGGCAAGAACTCCATGCATGACTGTGCCGAAAGATAAATTACATATAGCCTATTAGCTCCGGGGCCTCCGGGACTCGCCCAGAAAATGGGTTTCATTACATTCACGCTGTTTTTTTTTTTGCCAACATACAAAAACTAAAAACAAGCGCAAAAAAAAACAAAATACCGTTCACAAATGGCCTCCTATTCACTGAGTCAACATGCAGTATGCAGAGCGTTTCACAGGAACCCCATACAGGGAAATTGTTGGACAGTAAGATCTGGATACCAGGATATACCAGGTCTGTATATTAGGGAGACCTTGTTTCATAAGGTTTTGTTTGATAATAGAGAATAACCTTGATAATTTGGGAACCCAATATCTGATATTATTTTCCTATGTGACTTCAACTTTCCTAGTCTCAGGTGTAGAATAGCAAACAATAATAGTATACCAGGAAAGCTATCTGGACATAACCAACCAAAGATTAGAGAACTAATTAGATTCATTGACAAATTTTCTCTTAACCAGCAGATATCAGAAGCCAACTAGGAACAAAAATATTCTAGATCTGGTCTTCACAGACAATGAGATGGACATAATCAGGGACATTGCAATCTCAGATACCACATACACGGATCACAAGCTTATTGAAGTGCAAAACTACCATCAATACTCAGAATAGACCAAAAACAATGATCAAGCGAGAAAGGTTATTCAATAAAATTTTAACAAAAAAGATATTTGAAAGAAAAGAACAGGGACGTTACAAACATTCAATGGGAACTGTACTAAGTAATAAAAATCCTGCACAAGGAAAAACTCCGGACATGGATCTCTTTGCGTCGGCTGGTTGAGTACATCTCCCGTATACATGGCGCCCTTCCCCGTCTGCGAGGCCGTCGGGGTCGACGCCTTCAGGCAGGACTGAGTGAGGTGAGGTTACCTGTACCGTGTTTTTCCTGGTTCCGTTATTGCTCCAGGTCCTGGCTCACTAGGAGACTTACCAGGGTCAAGTTGTCCTTCTGGCTCCTTGGTGACCGGCCCAGCCTTGGTTTCAGGCACTGCTTGCTCGATGTCCAAACCCGAGGGTCTTCCTGCAGCTCCGCCTCTTTCGGCAGGTCAGTCCAGCCCTGTACGAGGCTGGTTCGGTCTTCTCCTCGAGTCTTCACATCTGGTGTTTTTGACTCTGGTTTATCATTCCTTGTATGGTGTGCAGGTGGCTTCGTTGTTGGTCTCCCACCTGCGTGCTTCATCTCGGCGGCAGTATGAAGTTTTCTGGTGGTCCTTCCAGTTTTCCCTATCACTGCATCGGTATTCTTCAGTCTCTGATAGGGTTGTTCTGTCCTTTCTCTTTTGGTTGTTTCAGGACCATCATCTTATGCAGAATACTGTCGCCTCATATTGTGTGGCATTGGCGGAGCCGTTTCAGCTTGCTTTCGGTGTTGATGTTATTTCTGCCCCGTTTCACAAGCTGTCTTGTGCTTTGTTTCACCTCCGCCTGCTCATGCACCGCCTTGGTCCTTGGACCGCGTGCTCTCGTTTCTCTTTTCTCCTCGGTTTGTTGTGGCCCCTTCCTTTCGGGATTGTTTTTCTAAGGCTCTTTTTCCTTTTGGCATTGGCCTCTGGGGGTCAGGTTGGGGAGCTTCATGCTCTCCTCCGGCGCAGAGGTTTCTGCTCTTTCGGTCCTGGTGATCGTTTTGTTCACTTGCAACCGTCTCCCTCTTTTCTGGTGAAGAATGAGACGGCTGCATTCCGGAGGGGGCCGTGGGTTGTTGATGCTTGGTTGGTCAGGCCGCAGCCTGACCAACGAAGGTGGGTGCCGGGGATGCATCATGCGTTGTGTCCGGTTGCGGCTCTCTGCCGTTATTTGCACGCCACGGCTTCTGTTGCTGGGGATGCGCTCTGGGGTTGATCCAGTTTCCCCTCTTCCCTGGCTCGGGTCTCTCAGGTCGTCCGCAGGGTTATTAAGTGTAGCCAGCCTGCGGATTTTCCCCAGGCCCACGACATTCGTAAATTTGATGCTTTGGCTGCCGTCTTTGGCAACATGTCTTGGGTGGACATTCGGGCCCAGGGTTTTTGGAGATCAAACAAGGTCCTGGTCGCTCGCTACCTGGTGAATGTTCCTGGGCCTGGTCGGGCCTGCGTTGCGTTGGGTCGTTGGTTGCAGCCAGTTGTCTCGACTTTGCGTTGAGGAGTGAGCACGGACCGCCTCCCGGGTACGTCCCTGTTTTTTCCTTATCTTTGGGTAGTTAGCTCCTGGGAGACGACAGGACTCCCCCCAGAAAACCAGCGTTAAATGTAATGAAACGCCATTTTCTGGGTGAGTCCCGGAGGCTCCCCAGCATCCCTCCCTCCCTCCGGTCGGCGGTGTTTTCGCATTTTTTACGTCCAGCCTAAGAACTAACTGTTGGGTCGCCGACAGTGGTGTCTGGGGGCTTCCCCCCTTCCAAGGAGGGGGGGGGGTGCGCAGACAGCGGCGCGTCAACATGATGACTGTCATGTTTGTTTGCTAATTTTCGTTTGGGGAGTTCTGTCCACTTGTTCGGTCTTTGGTCGCAATAGTTTACCAGAATAGGGTTTGTTTTTAGGCGCCTACCTTTCTGGGTGCCTATCCCGGTCGATGGCAGACATAGAATGCTCCCAATCATAAGGGGTGGGTCTATAGGCCATTGCTCCTCGTGCCTCTCTAGAAGGGGCCAGGTTCTGGCTCGTGGTCCCCGGTAGGCAAGAACTCCATGCATTGACTGTTGCCAGAAAGTTATACATATATATTTAGCCTGGATAGCTCCGGGTTGCCTCCGGGACTCGCCCAGAAAATGGTGTTTCATTACATTCAACACTGTTTTTTTTTTAGTCATTACTAGCAGCTTGCAGTGGAGTTTGTCAGTTGGTCCTTTTCGGGGGGTTCAGGCCTTTCCAGCAGGCTTCCTCTCTTCATCTTCATCAGGTCGTGTCGGAGTAGTTGACCTAATGGAACTTTAATAAGTCTTGGAACAGGCTTCTTGTCCCTGATGACAGGAATTATTTTTTCCTTGCTACCCAATTTTGATCTAAATGTACTCAAGCTTTCAATGCAAATACGAATTTTGTATTACGTGTATTAATTTAGCAGATTTGTGTTCATCTTGAGATTTTACTACTGTCTGTACTTTTTTTTCTCTTTTCAGTTAAGCTAAAGAATTCTGAGGATATTCAGAAAATTCCTTTCATCAATAGAAAGTGTGGATATGTCACTAGAAACCCAGTCAGGGGAGTTCATGATAGATTTTTGGGCACTCGAATGAAAATGCGAAGCCTGTCTCAGTCTGGGAGAGGCAGCTCTTCTGCTGAAGAGGTAAGATATCTTATTAAGTAGTGATACATATATCTTGGCTCTTGTCACCTTTAACCTATTAAGACAGCAGTTATTGTCAATTGTTGGTTTATCATCATTTGATGATTTAAGAAATTATTGTCTGGGTTTTACATGTATATGATGCAAATATGGATATAATAAGTCTATGTGGATGCAGTGGAGTTTACTTTGACCCATGAAAAAATCCTGCTACCATTTGATGGTAATAAAGCAATTATCGTCATGAATGTTACTAGGGGAATGTGGTCATCATCATATGATTTAAACAATTATTGTTTGGGTTTTACATTTATGATGCAAATATGGATATAAAAGCTCTCTATGGATGTAAATAAAGAAAAACAACTGATAAAACAGTGGGTGAAACATCAGAGAATAAATCAAGAAGCATCGGCAAACTTGAGCACCAGTCATTGACAAGTGTCAGACGCAGCCTTGCAGAGTGCCTCCACTCAGTGAAATGATAAATATTCACTTATTTTTGTGTTTTTCTTATATTCTGCATAAAAATTAATAATTTTATAATGAAAAAAAATTTTTTGGAATTTATATATTTTTTATGCATAGGTGGGGTATGACCATTCCTCCATAGTCGCTGTCTAAGGGTTAACCACAGTTGCACTGCCAGTTTGATGAATGTGCGCACCCAGCTTCTACTTCTTAATTTTATTTCACTTGTCAGATGATAGCGGAGCATTTCTGGGAGGGGCATCAATGTTGCTCCCATCCCAGCAAGCATCCCTGTTGCTAGCAGTTTAGGGTAACTCCACACCTATCAAATCACACCAAGCCATTGTGAGTCATTAATAACCTACTGGAGACCAAAGGCCAAAACCTGGTCCCTTCACAGTGGCACAGAGAGCAGAGGATACTTGTTCATTCTAATGGAGGAAATAGCCTCAGGAATGGTAGAGCGAGATAAAACAGACAACAGGAAGGCAAAGTAATCAAAATAGAAAACAAGACTCCAAGCAGGTAGGTAATTCCACCGCTAGTTCTATCTTCTCACCACCAGGAGCTAGTGGCTCAGGTGGTGATCCACTTCAGTCATTCACTTGGTGATACAGTATAATGATCCATCTATAACCTTGTCCTTCAGGTCCCAGTTTAAAATAAGTGTTATCTATCCTAGGACTTTGTCTTGTAGTTTTGTTCTACTACTGGTATTATTGCTTCATGTGCATGTGGTTTGCCTGCCTTACTTTCTTGTGTGGTCTCCGTGCAGCTGTTTACCTCGTGCTGCGTGTGTTCAAGATTGACTTCCCTAGGTGCTTGGTGTTGCCCTGGCCCTGAGAGGGCTACCTACCCCTGGTGATTCGGGAGGCTGTTTATGTAAGTGCTAACTTCTAGCGGAGGGTGCCTTCCCTTTCTTATTGTATTGTCTTTGACTCTTGTGATGTTTTGAGGTTGTGGGCAGTCGAATGTGTTTGAGGTGTGCCTGGGGTTCTTCTTATACATATTTACAGGTTCATGTGTTAGCCTACCTCAACAACTGGCTGATGTAGGGCCCCCCCCAGTCAGTCAGCATGTCAGCTGTTAAGGGATCTGGTTCTTTCCTAACTCACCAGGTTCCGGTTCCGAGTGAACGGGAGGAAATCCCAGTTTGTCCCATCCTAGGTTCGGACTTGGCTTGGCCTACTTTGGGACTTGTAATCAGCTTCTCTGTCCCTGCCTCCAGCGGCTTTGCTTCGCCTGCAGCTTCATTGCAGTCAGGTGTTGGATCAGTCCAGAGTGACTCACTGATTGATGAAGTGGTTGTGCAGGAGATCGAAATTTGCCTGCATGGTTTTTCTGCTGAACAGCTTTTGGCTTCGGGCATTGTGCCAGTTTGTTTCTCTGGTTCTGCCTGTTTCTCCATTCCTGGGACCAACAGGTTCAGGCCCTGCCCACCCTTTATTAGTCTTGCTTGGCCAACTTTCTCTTCGGGCTTTTAGAGGTACAGTTCAAAAAGTGTCATCCTCCCCCATCACTCAATGTGTTGTTATACACCTCGTCCCTGGGTCCGGACTTTGTGAACAGTGCTCAACAGTCTGCCCAGGGTCTGTGATTGGGTCCAATCTTGCAGGAGCACAGTACATAGTGCAAATTTGCAGCTGTGTTATACTAAAGAGGATTCAGCTTTTCTCTGGGTTCTATGCTCCAGCTTCACTTCAGTTACTCTCCAATGGTTCATTGACTGAACAAAGGGGGTTGGAGTTGCTCTGTTCCATCCCCACTGTGGAGCTGGATACTTTGGGTAGATTCGCTTTTTGATTCTTGGGTATTGGTTCTCCATATGGTTAGTATGTGGGGGGGGTCTAATATTCTCGCAGATGGGTTAAATTGTTTCCATTCTTTTTGCATGGAGCAGATCATTTGCAAAACATCCTTATGTTAGCTCTGCGAGACCTTCAGTTGCCCGAAGGTGGACCTCCTATGCATTGGTGTGAGAGTGATGCCTTCCCTCCTACATAGTGCTGTTGCCCGTTGACGTGGCTCTTGCGGTGGATGCCTTTTGCCTGGACTGGTCAAGGCGGAAGTGCATTTATCTATTTCCTCTTGTTCAGTTGCTACCTCTAGCTGTATCCACTCTGGTCGTACTCTGGGAAGAGGAGAATTCTGACTCCATGGTGGCTGGCCCAGACTTATTTCTAGCACTTTCCAAAAACCAGGCAATTTACTGCGGCTTTAACTGTTTCAACAGATCGGCCCAAGTGCCTCTTCTCCAGAGGCAAATGGTCTGTTCTTTTGGCCCTTGTAAGTGTAGAAAATTACATTGCCTTGAGTGCAAGCGTTGTGCATGTCAAGAGCATTTGTGTTGATTCAGTTCAATGTGCACTGGATGTCCATGGTACTTAACTGCTGTAAAAGCAACTAGGACAGTTATGTTTACTGTCACTGGGTAGGCAATGGCATGAGCATTCCATTAGTGGTATGTTGATTATGTAGGATGCTATGAGGTGCAGAATAACTGCTGCATGAATACACAATGTTCTGCATTGGGGCAGAAGCATGAGGAGTTTGATGGCAGAGGAAAAGTTTGATGGTACAGTGAGGTCACATATCTGACTAGGGACAGTCTGGGAGTACAAGGTTAGGTCACATAAGGCAAATGTGAAGTCATGTAAGCATATTCCATGCTTTCCAGAAATTTCTTTCACTATCCCTACCTGTCATAGCAGCTCTTCTGTACTCGCCTAATTGTGCTTGCGGGGGTTGAACTCTGGCTCTTTGGTCCCGCCTCTCAACCATCAATCAACAAGATTGATTGATTGATCTGTGATTGATCAATTACGATAACTGTTGCCAGATGTGCCTAGTCATCTCTGTATAGCTACACAAAGGAGTGAACTCAGCAGCCACACCAGCGAGGCGGTGTTCTCCATTCTGTATATGGAGGTCAACCTGAGAAGACACCATTGTTGCTATCGCAGATCTGGCCAAATCCCGTTAGTCAACCATTTCTCTAGACTCCTTATAAATTCTCTATAATTTATTTTGTATCCATTTTGGGCTGAACAGGGTCCCCACAATATTTAACTTGCTACATTGACAATAGAGGAACTTTTGGAAATGATTAGTCTGTACCGTGTTGACCCACATGAACTTAATGGATAACAGGAGTATGAAAACAGAAAATGAAATAAGAAAACAGAAAATGATAACAGAAAATAACATGATGTTGAACAGTGATAAATTCCAGGTACTCAGGTACGGTAAAAATGAGGACCTTAAAATACAGGGTACAGGGTACAAAACACAATCAAATGTGCCCATAGTAGGAAAACAGCATGTAAACGATTTGGGAATAATGATATCTGACGACCTAATGTTTAGGGAGCATAACCAAGTAAATATTGCGTCAGTCAGAAAAATGATCGGATGGATTACAAGAACTTTTAAATCCAGGGATCCCATCACAATGGTTGTATTCTTCAAGTCACTTGTGTTGTCCCGTCTTGAGTACTGCTCAGTACTCACTTTCCCCTTCAGAGCAGGAGAGATTGCTGACATATCGGGAATACAAAGAACATATACGGCATGCATAGATGCGATAAAGGACCTAAATTATTGGGATCGTCTCAAAGCCCTCCAAATGTCCTCACTAGAAAGAAGACGAGAGAGATATCAAATAATATACACGTGGAAGATACTGGAGGGCCAAGTACCAAATCTACACAGTAAAATAACAACGTACTGGTGTGAACGATATGGAAGAAAATGCAGAATAGAACCAGTGAAGAACAGGGATGCCATAGACACAATCAGAGAACACTGTATAAACATCAGAAGTCCACGGTTGTTCAACACCCTCCCAGCGAGCATCAGAAATATTGCCGGAACAACCATGGATATCTTCAAGAGGAAACTAGATTTATTCCTCCAGGAGTGCCAGACCAACGGGCTGTGGTGGATATGTTGGCCTGTGGGCTGCTCCAAGCAACAGCCTAGTAGACCAAACACTCACAAGTCAAGCTTGGCCTCGGGCCAGGCTTGCGGAGTAGAAGAACTCCCAGAACCCCATCAACTAGGTATCAACCAGGTGGGACACAGGTGTCGGGTTCGGTGCTGGTGCCGCCTGTGGTCTCACCTGTGCCGCCTGCGGTCCCACCTGTGCCGCCTGCGATCCCACCTGTGCCTAGTCGGCACGGTGTTCGCTTTGCGCGCAGGTCGGGTTCTCGTAAGGGGCAGCGGCCCTTTTGCGGTTCGCCACATTGATGGGGCGATGTGGGGGAGGCTGACTCTGTTCGCTCACGCCTGGTCTCACGATTTGTGGGCTTTTCGGGTCGTTTCTCGTGACCTGCGGTGGCGTTGGGTGGCTCCTCCTCCTACGGGGGGTTCGGGGCTGACGGGGCAGGCTTCCTCTCCTGCGCTTCGTCGGGTCATCTTGTGGGTACGCTTGGGCGTGGTCGAAACGACACCGTCCTTCAGGTGGGTTTCCCACCTGTTTCCAGTTCCGAAACGGGACTGTGCGGACCTGCGGTTCATTCTGGACTTCTCCGTCTGATCCCCTGGGTTTCTTGCCCCTCATTTCGGATGACCACTCTGTCCCAGGTCCAGCTTCTGTTGGAGCCGGGCGCTTGGATGGTATCCCTGGACCTCAAGGACATGTATTGCCACGTCCCTATTCATGTGGGGTTCCGGGACTGGCTCGGTTTTGTTGTGGGGCGTCAGTGCTACCGCTTTCGTTGTCTCCCCTTTGGGTTGAACCTGGAACCTTGCATCTTCACATGCCTTGCCCGGGTCGTGGTGGCCCCTCTGCGTCTGTTAGGCGTTCAGGTGTTGGCTTATCTCGACGACTGGCTGGTTTGGGCTCCCAGTCGGTCCGCGTGTCTGCTTGCCAGGGATTTGGTGCTTTCCCAGCTCACCGGGTTCGGGTTCCTGGTGAACTGGTGGAAGTCCCGTCCGGTGCCCTCCCAGGTCGGTCCTGGCTGGGTCTTGTGTGGGACTCTCGGACAGCTTCCATGTCTCTTCCTCCGAAGTCTATCCTTCGGCTGCGGTCTCGCCTGTGTCTGCTTCTGGGGGGCTCCCAGGTCACCCGGCGGTTGCGCGAGGGTTTGTGCGGGAGCCTGAACTTCGCAATGTTGGTCTACCCGCTGGGTCGGGTTTGGCTTCATCGGCTGTTCTGGTTCCTTCGGGGACGTCCCTTCTGCCTCTCTCGCGATCGCTGGGTTTGACCCACCGGGGGCTGCTGCGTCGCCGGCTTCCTCTTCGGGTTTTTCAGGGTTCAGTGCCTTGGCGCCTGCCCGAGCCCTTGCTCAATGTGTTCACGGACGCATCGACTCTTGGCTGGGGTTTTGTGACCAGTGCTCACCAGGCCGGCCAGGGGCGGTGGGGTCCGTCTTTCCGTCGGGTCCACAGCACGGTCCGGGAGTTCGCGGTGGTGTGGTTTGCGCTTCTGGGGGGTTCAGGTCACCTGCGGATCAACGATCCGGCTCCATTCGGACTGCTCCCCGGTAGTTCATTGCTAACCTCCAAACCCATACCAATGAATCAGACCCCTCCACTGTCTCCCATCTGCCTCCCCCTCCAGGCACTCCTGACCCCCAGGAGGGCGTCACTCAGGTCTGTGTTGCAGCAATATTAGACCGCATGATAAGATCTCATCCAGTTGTCCACCAAATATTGCAAAAGCAGACGGAACTTGAGAAAGCCCTCTGCCAGATTAAGAAGACTCAGGAACAAATCCTCCAAATCCTGCAACGGCAGAGTCCATCAAGTGGAGGTCCTGCAAGCCAGAGCCTGGTGCAAGATGATGCAACACATACTGCCGAGGTACGTCAGCAGACACAGCCAGGACACCAGCACATCAGCGCACACAGTAGCGCCAGTGCACACAGTGACACCAGTGTACACAGTGACGCCAGTACACACAGTAACGCCAGTGTACACAGTAACACCAGTGCACACAGTAACACCAGTGCACACAGTGACGCCAGTACACACAGTAACACCAAACACCATGGAATACACGATGACACATGTGAACATAATAATTGCACACGTACAGCTGATGACAAACAACCTCAAAATGGATAATCACAATGAACAACATCTCACTATACTGCAATGGAACTGTAATGGAGTTCGCAATAGAATTAATGACATCATACAATACACTCGTGAACACCAAACTGACGTCATAGTGCTACAGGAGACGATGGTAGGTGATGACTTCAACCCAAGGTTCAGCGGTTATCGCAAGTTCTCCCTGCCCTCTGGGGAAAGAAAACGGGGTCTCATCACTTTTGTAAATAACAACATTCCCGCACAGATTATCAATGAACTGCACATGGGGGATGAGTTTGAGTCACTGGGAGTAACCTTTCACTTAAACAATAATGCCTTACATATAATCAACCTATATGTGCCACAGAGTAAACTTGACCTTGACACACTGCCTGAATTTGTTAATGAAGAACCTACCCTGCTGGTCGGTGACCTGAATGCCAGACACCCACACTTTGGTGCCAACTGTCATCAGCCCAATGTCAATGGACGGAAACTGTCACTCTTTGTCAGGGGAAGTGAAAACCTTAGAGTCCTGGGTGATGAACAGCCAACTCACCTCAGAGGAGGAAGATTAGACTATGCTCTCCTGCTGAATGCACAGGACACGGATGCCAGTACACCACACATGTGCACAGTTTATGTAGTGACCATGGGCACTGATTACCACCGT
The DNA here is from genome assembly GCA_020271785.1 of Procambarus virginalis. NCBI lineage: Eukaryota > Metazoa > Arthropoda > Malacostraca > Decapoda > Cambaridae > Procambarus > Procambarus virginalis. The sequence goes on from WNGS01087021.1 coordinate 6,196,192, forward strand.
CGACATGAGCAAGAGAAGGAAAGAGACAAATAAAAGAAAAAGGTTATCACTCGGACCGGATATGAGGCCGCATTTCATAAACAGGATGAGTGATGGTTCACGGAATACCAAATCCCAGAAGACATTGACACATTTGTTGATGACCTTATCACCAAATTGAGAGCTGTCTAAGAGTTCCGCGCCGTACACTGGGCGAAGTAACCCTCAGAGGAAGAAATAAAAATGGTATGAGAATGATTACAATAAAGATGCTTAACGCAAATGTACGAGACATGAGTAGAGAGTACGGAGACATCCCACTGAGAGTAACCAAGATTGTTAAAACTGTGTGTCAAGTAGCCAGGAAGAGAAGATTAAAGAGCAGGAAAGACAATGGCTTGAGTTCACTAGCTCTATTGGACGGGAAACATCTGCAAGACAGGTGTGGGCAAAAATTCAGATAGCTAAGGGTGGCAGAGCCGGCCTG
>WNGS01087021.1:6196757-6221148 GCA_020271785.1 Procambarus virginalis
TCCACACCTAACCTCCAAACCCATACCAATGAATCAGACCCCTCCACTGTCTCCCATCTGCCTCCCCCTCCAGGCACTCCTGACCCCAGGAGGTCGTCACTCAGGTCTGTGTTACAGCAATATTAGACCGCATGATAAGATCTCATCCAGTTGTCCACCAAATATTGCAAAAGCAGACGGAACTTGAGAAAGCCCTCTGCCAGATTAAGAAGACTCAGGAACAAATCCTCAAATCCTGCAACGGCAGAGTCCATCAAGTGGAGGTCCTGCAAGCCAGAGCCTGGTGCAAGATGATGCAACACATACTGCCGAGGTACGTCAGCAGACACAGCCAGGACACCAGCACATCAGCGCACACAGTAGCGCCAGTGCACACAGTGACACCAGTGTACACAGTGACGCCAGTACACACAGTAACGCCAGTGTACACAGTAGTAACACCAGTGCACACAGTAACACCAGTGCACACAGTGACGCCAGTACACACAGTAACACCAACACCATGGAATACACGATGACACATGTGAACATAATAATTGCACACGTACAGCTGATGACAAACAACCTCAAAATGGATAATCACAATGAACAACATCTCACTATACTGCAATGGAACTGTAATGGAGTTCGCAATAGAATTAATGACATCATACAATACTCGTGAACACCAAACTGACGTCATAGTGCTACAGGAGACGATGGTAGGTGATGACTTCAACCCAAGGTTCAGCGGTTATCGCAAGTTCTCCCTGCCCTCTGGGGAAAGAAAACGGGGTCTCATCACTTTTGTAAATAACAACATTCCCGCACAGATTATCAATGAACTGCACATGGGGGATGAGTTTGAGTCACTGGGAGTAACCCTTCACTTAAACAATAATGCCTTACATATAATCAACCTATATGTGCCACAGAGTAAACTTGACCTTGACACACTGCCTGAATTTGTTAATGAAGAACCTACCCTGCTGGTCGGTGACCTGAATGCCAGACACCCACACTTTGGTGCCAACTGTCATCAGCCCAATGTCAATGGACGGAAACTGTCACTCTTTGTCAGGGGAAGTGAAAACCTTAGAGTCCTGGGTGATGAACAGCCAACTCACCTCAGAGGAGGAAGATTAGACTATGCTCTCCTGCTGAATGCACAGGACACGGATGCCAGTACACACATTGTGCACAGTTTATGTAGTGACCACTGGGCACTGATTACCACCGTCGACATGAGCAAGAGAAGGAAAGAGACAAATAAAAGAAAAAGGTTATCACTCGGACCGGATATGAGGCCGCATTTCATAAACAGGATGAGTGACTGGTTCACGGAATACCAAATCCCAGAAGACATTGACACATTTGTTGATGACCTTAATCACCAAATTGAGAGCTGTCTAAGAGTTCCGCGCCGTACACCTGGGCGAAGTAACCCTCAGAGGAAGAAAATAAAATGGTATGAGAATGATTACATAAAGATGCTTAACGCAAATGTACGAGACATGAGTAGAGAGTACCGGAGACATCCCACTGAGAGTAACCAAGAGTTGTTTAAAACTGTGTGTCAAGTAGCCAGGGAAGAGAAGATTAAAGAGCGGGAAAGACAATGGCTTGAGTTCACTAGCTCTATTGGACGGGAAACATCTGCAAGACAGGTGTGGGCAAAAATTCAGATAGCTAAGGGTGGCAGAGCCCGGCCTGCGGCTCACAAAGACCCCCAGGGTAAGGCTGAAGAACTAATTCACAAGTGGAGTGATGCAGCATCCTCCTCCTCCCTTCCTGCAGAAATCAGCAGGGAACAGCTCCTGCGACATGATGACAGAAGAATTAGGATAACAAGAGCACTGTCTAGTGATGATGAATATGGGGACCCAATCACAGCCCAGGAAGTAAGGGGCGCTATGAAAAAGGGTAAAAGTACAGCACCTGGTGAAGATGGCGTCACCTACGACATACTCAATGCACTGTGTGAAGTGTCTGGGAATCCACTACTCCACCTGTTTAACAAGTCATTCCTAAGTGGAGTGCTGCCCACACAATGGAAACACGCAATAATTGTTCCCATACCGAAGCCCAATGACCCTGGTAATTACAGACCTATCAGTCTCGTGTCATGCACTTGCAAGATGCTTGAAAGGATCATCCTAAACCGACTGTTGCACAAAATAGGCAGGTTAGGGGAGGGGGTCAATGGATTTGTTAAAGGACGGAGCACAGCAAATTGTATAGTTAATTACTTGGCTAATGACACGGCTAGGTACTCTGTATTTGTGGACATCAAAGGAGCCTTCGACAAAGCACAGGGGATTGCGATCCTAGACGAGCTTGCATGCATGGGTGTCAAGGGGAGACTCATGAAATGGGTTCAAGACTACCTCACAGGAAGGAAAGCCAAGGTTTTCTTCAATGGAGCAGTCTCCAGAACAATGAATATGGAACTCGGGACCCCCCAAGGCGGAGTCTTAAGCCCTACACTATTCAATGTACTTATGAACGCCATTGCAAATATTGATTTTCCGGAAGGAACACAACAAGTGGGATATGCAGATGATGTTCTAATACAAGCTCCCACCTTGGGAAAAATTGAACAGTCCATTGAACTCCTTGGAAGGAAGTGTATTGAGCTCGGTTTCACTCTCTCCACAAACAAGACGAAGGCATACTCCCATCACAAGCGGAGAGCAAATGAAGAACTGCAAATTAATGGTGTAACACTTGAATGGGTTGACCACTATCGGTATCTTGGCGTCACTGTCGGCTCTAACAAGGGGAAGAAAGAGGAGCTCAATCAACTCATAGGAACATGCAAAAGTCGACTCAGGGCACTGAAAGCTATGACCTGGAATGGACATGGAGCCTCTATTGCTGTGCTTAAAATGATGTACACAGCCTATGTGCGCTCCGTCATAGACTATGCCGCACCAGTTCTGTGCACCTACTCCCAAAGCGATATGAAAAGGCTTGAAAGCATTCAAAATGAAGCCATGACAATCATTCTTGGAGTTCCAAGAACTGCCAAAACGTCTAATCTACGAGAGGAGTTGTCCCTTCCCAGTGTTAAAAGCAGAATTCAGGAGCTGAATGCTAAGCTTGCAATTAGGATCGCCAGAGATCCCCATTACAATGATATTGCTAAGAAAAAACTGAGCTCTGTGCTACTTTCAGGGGGAAACAGGAGAAGCAAAAAATGGCATCACAGATCAGTCTGCTACCTCGAAGAGCTTCACCTGCTTGAGCAAGCCCGTGAGCTCCTGCCTGTAGAGAGGTTACCTCCCTGGGAGGATGACTCATGCAAGATCATCATCAATGAAATGGCGATGAAAAAATCCAACATGTTACCACAAGAAATGAGGCACAAGTATCTCGAGGAAATTTATAAAGAAGCCGGAGATGAACTAGATCAAATCTACACTGACGGGTCATCTAATCCTGTCAATGGCAGGGCTGGTGCAGGATACACGGTAATCAAGGATAATACTTTCCAACGCAGAAATGAAGAAAAAGCACGTATTGAGAACTATGCCTCTTCAACGCAAGCAGAGCTAACTGCCATTGTTATGGCGCTAAAGTTTCTTGAACGGAACACTAATGGTGCAGTGATTTGCACCGATTCAAAAGCAGCACTACAAAGCCTAAGTAAAAATCAGGCAGAAAATCTTGCAATAGTCGCTGAAATTAAGAGATCTGTGAGAGTTCTTACCAATCAGGGAAGAGTCATCAAGTTTCTGTGGATCCCCTCCCATGTTGGGATATGTGGGAATGAACGAGCAGATGTGCTGGCTGCTGAAGGCGCTGAAGGAGACCATATTGAATACTTCATACCCAAGACTACTACAAATTAGAGGTATTGTCAGGCAACATCACCGTGACAAGGTAACTGAGGAAAGGAGGATAGAAGCACAAACCAGTGAATCTGTACGATGGTACAACATGGTTGCAGCTGGCAATCCCAATCATTATGGCCGAAGAGGAGGAGGACGAGGGAGAGAATCAGTAATAGCGAGAATCCGTCTTGGATACAGATATCCATGGAGATATGGAATGGAAACAACAGTTGAGCAGCGAAGTTGCAGAATCTGTGGTGAGAGTGATGGACACCGCCTTGACCACTACCTGAGAGAATGTGAACACCTGAGAGACATCAGAAATATGTGTAGATTAATAAACCCCACATTGTTTGAGTTAGGAAAACACTATCTGTCAAATATTGATACTGTTCTTAAAAGATTTCCCCATTTTGCACCCGCAAGATAACGTAAGCTTTTAAGGGGGTTGATAGATGTTAATCTTCTTGTTTGAGGAGCTGTTCACTTGAGACAGTTAAGCAAGTCCCAGCTGTGTCTGGGTACAAGTGACAGGATGAACAACCCAGCGGGTTTTCTTCCTATTGGGGAGTGTTGTACATGCTGCTATGGCGGTGTGTCCACTCACAAGATGAGTGGCGCTGCCCAATAAACTCGCCCCTCGGGGCAAAATTTAAAAAAAAAATTAAATTGCCTGAACTGAGGGGGTTTGATGCGGTCCTTGTTTCTTTGGGGTTGGTCACTTCAGGTGACTCATCTGCTGAGTTCTCGGGGTTTGGCTCTCCTGGCAGTTCACATCCTAGGGGTGTCCAACGTCCTTGCGGATGGCCTGTCCAGGTTCGTTCCCCTGTCCACGGAATGGACAGTCGATGCCGACTCCTTTAGTTGGCTCTGCCAGATGTTCGGGCGCCTGGAGGTGGACCTCTTCACGTCGGCGTGGTCAAGGCGTCTTCCGATTTACGTGGCGCCCTTCCCCAACTGCGAGGCCATCGGGATCTGCGCTTTTCAGCAGGACTAGTCGAGGTGGGGGTTCCTGTACCTCTTTTCCCCGGTTCAGCTGCTGCTCAAGGTCATGGCTCACTTGGAGACTTACCAGGGTCGAGTGGTCCTTTTGGGCCCGTGCTGGGTGACCCAGGTGTGGTTTCAGGCACTGCTTGCCCGGTGTCCGAACCCGGAGGTTTTTCTGCGGCTCTGCCTCTTTCAGGAGATCGGGCCGGTCCGGTACATGACTGGTTCGCTCTTCTCCGCGAGTCTTCGCGTTTGGTGTTTTTGACTCGTGTTTATCACCATCTTTATGGTGAGTATGTGGCTTCCTTGTTGGTTTCTCACCTGCGAGTTTCCTCTCTGCGGCAGTATGAAGTTTCCTGGTGGTCCTTCCGGTTCTTTTTGACCTTTCGTCGTTATTCCTCACTTTCAGTTCGGGTGGTGTTGTACTTTCTCTCTTGGTTGTTTCAGGACTGTCATCTGATGCCTAATACTGTCGCCTCGTATCGTGCGGTGCTGGCGGAGCTGCTGCAGCTTGCTTTTGGTATTGATGTTATTTCTGCGCCGTTTCGCAAGCTGTCTCGGGCATTGTTTCACCTCTGGCCTGCTCATGCGCCGCCTGAGCCATCCTGGTCCTTGGACAGAGTGCTCTTCTATCTTTCTTTTCCTCGGTTTGTTGTGGCCCCTTTGGTTCAAGATTGTTTTGCTAAGGCTCTTTTTCTGTTGGTATTAGCCTCTGGGGGTCGCGTGGCGGAGCTTCATGCTCTTCTCCGGCGCAGAGGTTTTTGCTCCTTTGGTCGTGGTCTTCGGTATGTTCGTCTGCTTTCCGGAGGGATCCTTGGGTTGTGGATGCTTGGTTTGTCAGGCCGGGGGTTCACCATGTGTTGTGTCTGGTTGTGGCCCTCCGCCGTTATCTGCGTGCCACGGCTTCTGTGTCCGGGGACGTGCTTTGGGTTGATCCGGTTTCCCTTCTTCCCTGTTCACAGGTTCGGATCTCTCAGGTCGTCTGCAGGGTTATTATAGCCAGCCAGCCTGTGGTCTATTCCCGTGCCCATGATGTTTGTAAGTTTGCTGCTCTTGTTGCCGTTTTCGGCAATATGTCTTGGGCTGACATTCAGGCACTGGGATTTTGGCGGTCGAACAGGGTCCTGGCTGCATGCTACCTTGTGAACGTTTCTGAGCCCAGTCCGGCCTGTGGTGCTTTAGGTTGGCGGATGCAGCCCGTTGTCTCGTCTTCGCGTTGAGGAGTGGAGCACCGACCGCCTCCCAGGTAAGTCCCCTTGGTTTTCTTTGGTAGTCTTTGGTGAGATAGCTCCGGGGAGCCATAGGGGCTCCCCTCAGAAATTCAGCGTTGAATGTAACGAAAGCCATTTTCTGGGCGAGTCCCGGAGGCTCCCCGGCACCCCTCCCGCCCTCTGGTCGGCGGTTTTTCGCGGTTTTTTATATCCAGCCTCTGAACTGGGGCGTGGATCACCAGCTCGGGGGTCTGGGGCTCCCTCTTCCCCCTTCTGGGGAGGGGGGAGCTGCGCAGACATGCGGCGTGGCTCGTGTGACCTCATGCTTGTTTGCTCGTTTTTCTTTGGGGAGTTCTGTCCACTCGTTTGTCAATTTTTCGTTGTTAACCAGAATAGGGGTTTGTTTTGTGGTGCTTACCTTTCTGGGTGCCTGTCCCGGTCGATGGCAGTTTTAGAATGCTCCAAATCACATGTGTATTTTTATGGGCCATTGCTCCCCGTGCCTCTGTGAGGGGGCCAGGTTCTGGCTCGTGGTCCCCGGTAGGCTAGAACTCCACCCACATCGACTGATACAAAATAGTTAGGGTATCCATATCAGCCATGGATAGCTCCGGGGAGCCTCCAGGACTCACCCAGAAAATGGCACTTCATTATATTCGACGCTGGTGTTTTTTTTTTACAGTCACAGACGTGACATCTATATAGTATGTATATAAAAACCTGCTCGAATACGAATGGAACGTTGTGTGAAAATTTCAAAGCAATCGGTGAATAACTTTCGGAGATTGCGGTCATGCACAAACAAACATTTCCAGTTTTATTTTTATAGATATACTGTATAACTTTTACTTTATTACTCATTTATTTTCTATAAGCTAATTCCTCCCACACCATAGAAATGGCTAGTGGAATAATGACTATTCTGTATACTGTATTTGATATAGAAGTAATGTGGCCAACTAATGCAGATGCCTTTGCCAGAGTTTTCGATATGAGGACAAAGTGCGTTACCGTCAGTTACTGCAGCAATTCACAAGCTCTTCAGTGCTGCCTTCCAGCTATTCTGTGTACCGTGCACCGTCCAGGTCGTCCAATGTTTCCAACAGGTGCGTTCTGCTCCACACTCGTCTGTGCTGCTGCTTATACAGTACTTTGTTTTATGGTTGCATCTTCTAAACTGTCTTTAACTGACCATAGAAAAATGTATAAATTAATAGCTTATAAATTAATTTAACTCATTTTATATGTTGGGTTTGTCTTTTCAACTGCTTACATTACATTGTAAATGAAGGATTTATTATTTCAAATGCTATAATAGCAAATATTTTCCTTTTTCTACAGTTATTTTATGTACGTTTATCTGAATAAGGTTAACTAACTTTTGAAATTAGTCTGTGAATCTTTAATGCACATTTAATATGACGAATGTGATTATTTGGAACTACCATATCCTGTTTTTGTATAATTGTAGCAGCAGCTCTTTGGGACTAGTATCACGGTCCCGATGTAATTATATTTGGACGCAGGAAAAACGTCGGCAACTTGAAGAATCACTCAGAGCTTCAACGTCTTCAAGTAGACCTCTCTTAGAAGGAACAGATTCTGGGTATGCATCATTAATCATTCTAAGGAGCAACTCTTAAGTTACTTTTATGGGTGAAAAGGGTTCTCCATCGTGAGGAAAGATCGAGACAAGCCAAAGTATGCGTTACGTAGTCTGTGTGTTATCTGCTAGGTTGTGACATTTCTGTAATTGGCAGCATCATCCTTAATGGGAAAGTTTATTTTTATGCATGGGAAAGTATCCAGAACTTGGAGTAATACCTTGTGACAATACTCACAGAAATCACAATAGCGTGATGCATCAAATAAACAAATCCACAAGGGCCGTGACGAGGATTCGAACCTACATCCGAGAGGATCCCAGACGCTGCCTTAATTGACTGAGCTATGACATAGTCAAAAGAATTGCAACCAGAAGTTCTACTGAAGTTCTGTATTAACCCCTGCACTGCGCACCTGGTTTCAGCAAAAACTTCTTAGGGCAATTGTCAAGGACATATTCTTTTTTTTTTTAAATATTCAGGTAAATTTAATGTCAAAATGTTTCCAAACTCAACTATTTTCATTTAAAAACACAAAGAGTAATTAAAACATTAAAAAACATTAAAATATAGCCTAATTAAAAAAAAAAATAGCACAACTCTCAGAGCGCCTAAAGGCGCTTTGCGCAGTGCAGGGGTTAAGGCAGCATCTGGGATCCTCTCGAACGTAGGTTCGAATCCTCGTCACGGCCCTTGTGAATTTGTTCATTTGATGCATCACGCTATAGTGATTTCTGTGTGTAATGAAGTAAGGGCAAAGAGGTAAACCAGCTTATTGATAGAGCTCGAGTGCATGGGGAAATTGTGTAAAACCCTGGTTTGTGTCTCGGAGAGGCTGCAGGATCTGAGTAAGTTCAGTAGAACTTCTGGTTGCTATTCTTTTGTCCATGTTGTAGTTCAGTCGATTAAGGCAGCGTCTTGGATCCTCTCGGACGTAGGTTCGAATCCTCGTCACGGCCCTTGTGGATTTTTTCACCTTGTGTCAACTTGAAGAGTATTCTTGGGTTCATTTATAGGATCGTGTACTTTTAAGAGTTTGGAATCACTGTGATGTATCAATGTTGCTGATGCTGTGGTCTCTTTGTAGGGTTAGTGAACCAACAACCAGCAAAATGACAAAAGACATCCCAGTAATTGACTTGGCAAGAACAGAGAGCACCAATAGCGTTCAGAGTGCTAATGGTAAGACTTTCAGGGTAGTTTGATAGCATTGTTTGCTGCTGATTTTTGTTGCACACTATATTAATTAAAATTGTATGAACAGGTTGGAACTCAAAGGTAATTAACAGGTTTTATAGCATTATGATATTTCCCCAGATTCTGATAAAGACAGTGTGATCTTTGTTGAAGAAGTGATACAACCGTCATCACGTAAAAACTCCCTGGAGGAAATCCTCCAAAGTTCACCCGTTTTTCAGAATAGTTGGTATAAGGATCTGTAAGTATAAGGTAGACACAGTTGATGTTTTCTCTTCTTGGCCTTGATTTATACCCAGAGAATAATGTCATTAATGTTATTACTGTACTTGTACTGTGATGTAATAAGAATGTGGATGTGTAAAATGCTGGTCGAGGATTCGTCATGCACTTGAGTGCCCACTTGTTAAACTTTTATATCTTTCCTTGATTGTGGCTACTTAGCCGGTGTTTATTAAACAGTTTATAAGCTCTAAAGCACCATGAGGATGTTAAAAAGTAATAACCTTGTTCCAGAACAACACCACAGCATTTCCAAACTCTTAAACTGTTTAATAAATACTGTACGTTGCTATGATGAAGGAAAGATGTTTAGGTTTCATAAATGGGTATTCAAGAGTTTGATAAATCGTGGCCCAGGTAGAAGGCCAATTGAACTCGGTTACTCGTATCAGCACTAACACATGTAAATTAAAGGGGTTATCCATTCTCCCAGTGAGGTTCTTGTCTGGTTCAACTCCCACCATCTCCCATCCATCTGACTTTTGTGACATTTTCTACACTTTAAAACTTTGTGGGTAATTTCTGGGAATTAGCAGTTCTTTGTATCATTGTTAAATTTTCTTGGGCAATGGGTAATGTACACTACATCATTGTGAAATGGGAAGTCCACAAAAAGTAGTCATGAGTGAAAATTAGAAATATTAATGAGTTGGAGAGCTCCAAGAAAACATAAGTTCCAGGTACTGAATGTATGTGCAGTGTGGGTAGTCAGTAAATCAACTGCTTAGTAAGAAGTTGTGGAAGCCACCTCCATCCAATCCTTTCCTCCATCCTATCCTAAATCCTTATCCACACATCTCTTCCAAGTGCTGTATAGTCATAATGGCTTAGTGCTTTCTCTTGATAATTACTTTACCTTACTCCCCACAGAAACTGTTAGGTAAGCACAATTGGGCAACAGGGGTTATTCAACTGTTGGGCACCATATTTATATTCAAAATTTGTTAGCTTCAACAATTTAAGCTAAATTATTTTAATTTTGACATCTGAACTCATTTGTGTCTTAACCCTTCCACTGCTCAGGGGTCCTGAGGACATTTACACCCTTTTGCGCAAGAAAAAAAATTAAAAAAAAATTTTCGTCTTCTAAACATGTTAATTTGTGTCCCTTGAGCACAGGAAAAATAAAAAAAATCGTAGGTGACACATTTTGGGCGCAATTGACCGAGTAAGTCTGGCAAAAAGTGGGCGTTGACAGAGCGGTCGTCAGAGCCGGTCAGCGTCACCCGCGCTGACAGGTGGGAGTTGCCACAAAGATATTATCACTTAATTATTTCTATGTCTGATTGATTTTTTTTTAGTTTTTTGCAGTAATATTCAATAGTGTGTATTGTAATATATTTATATAATAAAAGTGGTGAATAATTGTTATACTCAAAAGTATAGTGTGCATATTAGTGATTCAATTATTATGTTCATAAAACAATAAACAAATAGTTTTGCTGCTATTACACTCTATACACAGGTTATATATAAGTATCTGCATGTTTTGTTCACCATAACGAACCACTAAGTTGGTATTGAGAGTTGAAAAGCAACGAGGAGTTACCGCCACATACCAGCCAACCACTCGCTGCCACTCCCTCAACACACGCACTAAACTTTCTCCCCCAACAATACCATTTGTGGTGTTATTACGCTATGTACAGACGTTATATATAAGTATGTATATATTTTGTTCACCACAACTGTACAGCTAAGCTGATATACAGTAGTTAGTTCAGGCACTGAGAGTCGTCGCTATACACACAGTCATCTGGTGGCTCCTCACTTATTCAAGGTCACACACACTAAACTTTCTCCCCCAACAATACTGTTTGCAGTATTATTACACTATATACACATATTATATATAAGTATCTACATGTTGTATGCACCATAACAGCACACCTAAGCTTGTAGTGCGCCCAAAGAGCATAGTGGCCACCCTCTAAACAGCTAGACAAATCATGCAGACGACGTCACCTCCGTCACCCAAATGGCTCCTGCCAGCATAATCCTTTTGCTGTTATTACACTAATACACACATTATATATAAGTATCTACATTTGTGTTCACCATAGAGAACCACTGAGCTGGTATGGTGAATGCAAACAATAACAGGTGGCCACACGTCAGTAAACGATGCTATCTCCCTCCGTCTCTGAGCATCACTCCTCCCACAGCGCTAATTATTACAACAATCCTGCTATTATCACAATCCTTGTTATTTATATCACAGTCAGGGGTCATCTGTAATATTGTCATCGCTAAATAATAACAATTATATATTTATTTTGACATTTTTTGGCGATGGTGGTCACAAGCTGAACAGCAATGCTGTTCGCTCATGCTGCATGTGCCAGCCTTGGTTGCTCCAACAGTACTGTGCCTCTCACACCTGAGAATATTGCCCACGATTTTTGTTAAAAATGGCGTCTGTTTACAAGAGCCCTGAGGAAGCTAATGTGAACCCCGTGTAGCCACGGGCCATTTGAATCGGGCCTGGCACCCTTGGGCGTATATATACGCCATGCGCACAGTGGGACATATTACTCAGAGCGTATATATACGCCATGTGCAGTTTAAGGGTTAAGCTTCCACCAGTGTCTCCTTGTTCTGCCATTCCTCGTTTTGAGCATTTCTTCTCTATCTACTTAGTTCCACTTTGAATCTTATTAGTCATTATCATGTTTTCTCTGTTTTGTCTTCCTTCCAGTTGATGGTGGGTGGTGTTGACTGATGATATTAGGTGGTGGTGGAGTATGTTGGTAATACTGTATGAGCTCGATTATCCGGATTCTGCTAAACCTGATATCGGGGTCATCCAGACAAAATTGCATCCGGATAATTTTATGTCTATATCCAGATGAATGGGGAGAGAGGGGGAGGAATGAGTGATGACAAGGATTGGGAGGGTAGTGCGTGGAGGGAGGGCAAAGGTAGGGTGGGGGTGCATGGAGGTATTGGTAGGGAGAGTTTGTCACTGGATGTTGGGTTTATCCAGATGGGGATAGTAATTTGGATAATCAAGCTCATACAGTACTGTAGTATCATCAAATTATTGTGTTAAAGATAAAAGTGAAGAAGGTAGGTTTTGAAAGCAAGCTCCTTGTAAAGTTTTAATTTGAGTGTTTGGAATATTTTTTCTAGTGAAGGAAAATAGAGGTTTCTTATAAAGATCAATGCCATTATTTACAAAATCCAACTTAAAATTTAAATAACCTCTATGTTTAAATTATGAATTCATAAAAGGAGAAATGAAGAACAACATTTACACTAAACAAAATAAATTCATTCTACCATAACAGACAGCAGACATCATAGTGAACACCTGTGATATAACCATTATGCACTTGAACCCTATATAGTTTCTCTTTTGCATACTGTATCATTATGAATACAGGAACCAAGAGGAAGGATGATTATGTATGTTGGAGTTCAGTGGTGGCTGCTTTTTTACAGTAAATTTCCTATAGTATGGTACTTTTATCATTTCATATTTTTCATTAATTTTAGACGGAAGGAATATGATTTACGCTCCAAGATATCACAAAAGGAGGTAGAGCTAGCAACTCAGTTGCAGAAGAGTTTGACAGAGAGACGGATAGTGCAACAGGCATCATTGGACGACCGCCTTTCACGCAGGATGAAGTTCCTGGACCTGACCTTTCCTTCAAAGGTGGAAGAAATACAGCCAGAGGAAGAGCCGGAGGAATTTATACCACTTACTTCAGAGATGGAGGTAAATTTGATATTGGGATGTTTTCACACAACAAAGTATCACAGATAATGCTTTAGTGGTGTGGGATCTCAACTTTGGGTATGGATGTATGTTCTTGGATTACTGTATTAGTTGGGGGTTATCCCTAGGTCACCAGCTGAGGGGTTTTCTTCTAGGGGTCACCAGCCAGGATGTTTTATCCTGTGTCACCAGTCAGGGTTTTTTTTTTGCTGGATCACTATACTGAGGGTTTATTTATGGAGGGCACCTGACAGCTGAGTGGACAGCGCTTCGGATTCGTCTGAGGTTCGGGTTCGATCCCCCCGGTGGAGGCGGAGACAAATGGGCAAAAAATGTTTCTTTCACCCTGATGCCCCTGTTACCTAGCAGTAAATAGGTACCTGGGAGTTAGACAGGAAGGAGGAAGGAGGCCTGGTCGAGGATCAGGCCGCGGGGACACTAGGCCCCGAAATCATCTCAAGATAACCTTAAGATAAGATGGATCTCCAGGGTTTATTGCTGGGTCACCAGACAGAGTGGAAGGTATTGTTCCTGGGGAACTGGGTCAGGGTACATTCATGGGTCACCAGCATAGGGGGTGGCGGGTGAAGTCTATACATGGTGGTAATTGCATGCGCTAGGCACTGGGGTGGCAAGCACACGGTGTAGGGGCAGCTCAGTGTCGGTGGAAAACCTAAAACCACAAAAATATCCCCAACTGCAATCGCCGGCACGGACAGTCTGGGGCTCCCCCTTTCCCCTCCCGGGGAGGGGGGGTTGCGCAGACGGTGGAACGGCAACGTGATGATGTCATGCCAGTTTGCTAATTTTCATTTAGGAAGTTCTGTCCACTCATTCGACTTTCGATACCAATAGTGTCACTAGAATAGGGGTTTGTTTTGGGACACCTATCTTTCTGGGTGTCAGACCCGGTCGATGGCTGACATAGAATGCTCCGAACCACATGGGTGTTTCAATAGGCCATTGCTCCTCGCACCTCTATGAGAGGGGCCAGTTCTGGCTCGTGGTCCCCGGTAGGCAAGAACTCCATGCACATTGACTGATGCCAGAAAGTTGTGCATATCCATTCAGCCTGGATAGCTCTGGGGAGCCTCCGGGTCTCACCCAGAAAATGGTGTTTCATTACATTCAACGCTGGTTTTTTACATAACTCGAATATTTTCTGGGGGGGGAGCCCCTTTGGCTCCCCGGAGCTATCCAGCTGATTCGGATGTTTAAGCCTTTAACATCAGTCAATATACATGGAGTTCTAGGCCTATCAGGGACCATGAGTCAGAACCTGGCCCCCTCATAGAGGCGCGACGAGCAATGGCCTATTGAAACACCTTATATATGGTTCAAAAGTACTCTGTCTGCCATCGACCGGGTTAGGCACCCAGAAAGATAAGCGCCCCAAAACACCCCCCCATTCTGATGAAGAAATGCTTCCAAATGCTGAATGAGAGGATATAACTCTCTATGAAGATTAACAATTATATGAGCATGACGTCATCTCGTTACCAATGCGCCGCCGTCTGCGCAACCCCCCCTCCCCTCCCCGGGAGGGGAAGGGGGAGCCCCAGACCCTCCGTCGGCTACCTGAGCCTGTCAGTTCTTGGCTGATGTCGGTGGGCTTCAGTCATGTACCTCCAGCTCCGGCTTTTCTTCTCTGTTCTTGCTTCAGTGGTGTGCGAGCTGAAAGTATATTCACAAGTACTTGGGCTGCATGCGCTTAGGGTCCCCTTCCCGCAACGCCCTGTAAGTACTACCCTTGAGGCTTGGGGCATCCTTCCACAAGTCGCCTTGGGAGCTACCTCCGTTGTGTCAATTACTGCTCGGTATTTGTCCGCCCTTGGAGTCAGCTGAGGGGTTTTCTTGCTCCTCTGTTCATCTCTGGGTAGGGGCTAGTATTCGTCACTGGTAGAGGTGCAGGGTATTACGCAGCTAGTTTTCACCTCTCATAGCGGCCGGCTCTGCATCCTTTGGGTACCCTGCCCTCTTGCGAGTTTTTTGTTTCTTTTTGTTTCTCGCTTTGGCGGGGGGCTCTGCCCTTGGGTTTGGGTCCCACCCTCTATATATATGTTGGTGGTGACCCCGCTAGGCCCCCCCGTGAGCGGACACGTCCCGGGGGTGCAGTCTTGGAATTTGTTAGGTAATATCGGGAGCCGGTTAGTAGTACTCTGCCTGGGCTTCCCTGAGTGGAGATTGAAAAGCTAAGGGCCTTTGGGAAACCCCATGGGGGTGCTTGGGTCCATTGGATGTGATCCTTGAGTCCCCTCTTGCTTTTTGTGAGTTTGAGGGTTGCTCTGTCCTCTTGTCTCAGGGTGACTCTCACTGTTTTTGCCTCCGTCCAGCTGCCTGATGGGTCGGTTACACCTTCGACCCAGAGTCCTGCGAGTTGTCGTTTGCTTGTGACTGTTCTCCCAGTCTGCTAATGACTCTCTCCAGGTGCTGGCTGCTCTGGCGGTGCATGCTCGGTTAAGGTTGCTGCAACGCGCTAGGTTGTTTGCTATCCCGAAAGCCCAGAGGCTGTCCCACTTTGCTTCTAGGATCCCGGACTTGTGGGTGTGGGTCGCTTCGGCTTTGGTTTTGTCCGCTCCCCACTCATTCTTCCCATGCTGTGGTGCTTTCTGGTCCCCCTCCTGCTTCTGGCTCCGAAGCATTTGAAGGCTTCGGGGTTGGGGCAGGGTTTAACTGGTTTTGAGACTCGGGCAGTCTTGGGGGGGGGGGATGCCCCTTCCGGGATGGCGACGGAGGCATTTGAGTCGGTTCCTCCAGCCGTTGCCTATGGGTCTGACCATTGGGCCCCCTTCCTTAGTGTTTTTACGGCTACCCTGGTTTTTTCTTCAGAGGCCGGGGCTTTGGAGTACGATTTTGCTCCGGGTCCTGGTATGGAGGTTCCCGGATTGGGGAGGGGCTGACTGGGGGACTTGGGGACCCCTCCTGGGTTTTTCTATTCTCCGAGTGGGGCTTACTTTATGTAGAGTGGAGTTTTCTTCCCCCCCCCCCTTACGTCCGAGTCGGGCCCTGCCTGGGTTTGGTCCCATGTCCCTTCGGGTCCGTCAGTTCCGCCCTTCCTGTGGGACATTTTTACCTGCTTTATCCATACATAGCCCATATGTGCATATGGCCCATATGTGCTTACGAGGCTTTGTGCAGGATTCTCAAGGGTCTGGAAGTTTTGAGACGGACTTCCTTAATTAACATGATATTGAAACATCTGTCGCTTCTGGTAGGGTTTGCCTCCAATATTTTATGATAATCATTGGTACTCTTCGGTACTATTCTTCTTTCAATACTACATATACTTAACTTCCGGTCACGCCTTCTCAATAAATGAACATTGTGGGCTTCCTCCCTGAGTGCGGGGAGGAATCCGCCAGCTCGGTCCTCAGGCGTCCTGAGAATGGCCCGGGGGGTGTTCATTTTGTTTATGGACAGTGTCAACACGTGTTGGTGTTGCAACCCGTCCTCGCAAATTCGTATAGTCAATATTGACTTATTAAATATGTGCATAGGTGACATACTTAACATAATAGTTTCCCTTGAAAAGCTTCATAGAAAACACCGACCTTACCTAACCTACTTAGTATGTTAAGATAAGCATCTTATTGCTTCGTAATTACAATTATTACCTAACCTATACCTATAATAGGTTAGGTAAGGTCGGTGTTTTCTATGAAGCTTTTCAAGGGGAAACTATTATGTTTAGTATGTCACCTATGCAGGTAAGTAATAAGTCAATATTGACTATACGAATTTGCGAGGACTGGTTGTGGTGTTAGGCGACCTTTTACATACGCCGCACTATCTTCTCTTCTATCTCCAGTTATGACTCCCTGAATACTGGTGGGGGAGTTCTGGACTGTCTTTGTAAGGTACATTCTTTATACTTTTATCTAAATTAGGGTGTGGCTCGTAGTGATGCCGCCTCCACCTCTACTCCACTCCTCCTCTTTTCCTCCTGCAATCACACCTACGGTCATATTTCCCTGGCCATGCTGCCGGCATCTTACCCGGCGATGCTGTGTTTAAACAATGTACTGCCTTCACTCTACCAGTGCTTCTACAGCCTGGCTACGCTATCAGCCAGGCTCCGGGTCTCGTTTTTTGGATGAGTGTTGGGTACTGTTTGTGGTACATTTATTGGCCCCTTTGTGTGCAGTACATTAGGGGTTACAGGGGTACATTGCACCGATGCTTACATTCTTGTAGGGTCACTGGCACGCGTGGCATTTCGGGCACGTCCTTGATCTAACAGATACTTTTAAGTAGATAATTTCTTGCAATATTGACAAACGACTGTATCTTTTCTTGGCTTTGGACACTCGTTCCTTGGCAGTCATTCCCTGCAGTCTGGCCACTCGTTCATTAACCTTCCTTCAATGCCTGACTGGCCCCTTTCATATACCTTGGCATCTATACATTTTATATACCTTTTATATACCGTGCTTCTTAATGTAACCTTATTGTGTCCATATTATTGTTCGTTACACTGTGGGGCTTAGCCCCGATTTTCGGTCAGCGACTGAATCTTTTCGTGACTGGACATTCGTTCATTGACAGTCATTCAGTGCTTTCTGGCTGCTCATTCTTTGACAGTCATTCCATGCCTGACTGACTTATTTTATATGCCTTGGCATCGTTCTGTATATGTAATAGTTCATATACATTATGTTCCCACTTGCTACCTACGTCATATTACATCCTTGTCTTGAATGTAGTCTCTTGTCCCTAGTTAACGGTACTTGGGCCTTATTTCTGGTCTTTTCATTGCATATTTGCATCCATTATACGTCCATTATACACCTTGTTGTGTTTCTTGGTGTGCATATTGGCCGTACTAATAAAGGTGCTAGGATAGACGATGTACGTGTTCGGATCCTTGATCCAGCACAGTGCCGGTGTTCAGTTATAGATCTGTGCTATTTCTTCTTCTCCTTGTATGATATTCCAAGCGGATCTGTTGAAATGTTGGCGGGTGGAGGTAGATCTCGTATCAACTACTCCTGTCCCTACAGTTCCTTGTCATTCGGATGAGTGGAGTCAAGGTTTACAACCCTGGCTGCGGACTTTTATTTACTGTATATTTATTTTACGGGCTGAATCTTTGTATTTTAGTGGAGTACTGTACATGTCCTCCAGTGTTGTTGTTCTTCACAAATCGGCGGCACATGCCTCGTCTGCACTGCTGGAGCTGTTTCCGCCATTGCTGCGGGATGCAGTGTTGCACTTTTTCACGCCACACTTTGTGTGTCGGCTAGTGGTGCTTGTTTCCTCATTGGCAACTGCCGGGGGCCTTGCTCTTCGGTTTTTGTCGCCATTTGTCCTAGCTGTTTGCGGAGTCTGCGGTTGGGCAGTTTCTGCAAGCAGCTTCTCCTAGTTGTCTTCCGTGTCAGCCTTGATGGTTCTTCGGTGGTCCGGGGGGAAGGTTCCTCCCGGATGGGGCAGTTCGCTTGCCAGAGCTTTGGTTCTTTCCCATGTTCGCATTCCTTGTGTCTTAGCGGAGGTTCCACCTGGTTCCCTAACAGCCTTGGTTCAGGCACTGCCTACTTGGTTTCCACAACCTGGGGTTTTTCCAACGGTTCCGCCTCTTTCAGATGAACGGTCCAGTTCGTTACATGGCTGGTTCGGTCTTCTCATCGAGTCCTCACGTTTGGTGCTTTTTGACTCTGGTCTACGCCATCTGTTTGGTGATCCAGTGGCTTTGTTGATGGGGTCCCACCTGCGTGCTTTTCCGTGTCTCGTGCGACACTGGTGGAGCCGCTAAGGCTTGCTTTCAGTTTTGATGTTTCCTCTGCACCATTTTGCAAGCTGTCTCAGGCATTGTTTCACCTCCGGCTGGCTTATGCGCCACCTGAGCCGTCCTGGTATTGGCCTGAGGGGCTCTATTCTTTCCCCTCGGTTTCTTGTGGATCCTTTGGTTCCGGATTGTTTCATGGTTTCTGCTCCTTTGGGTTCTGGTATCCGGTTTGTTCGTTTGCAGCCATCCCATCTTTCCTGGTGAAGTTGGGTCAGCTGTTTTCCGGAGGGGTCCCTGGTGTTGTTGATGCTTGTTTGGTTTGGCCAGGGGTGCATCTTCTTGAGTCCAGTTGTGGCTCTGCCATTGTCTGCGAGCCGCGGCCTCTGTGGCCCTGGACGCGCTTGCATTGCTCGGATTCCCTTCGTTTCTGTTCCAGGGTTCGGGTCTCCCGGTCCACTGGGTCGTTTGGTGTTGCCATTCGTCTTGCTTTTGGGTTTCAGGCGCGTGGTTTCCGCCTCTCGGGTTTGTCCTTATTTTGTCCTTGTCTTTGGGTAGTTAGCTCTGGGAAGCCGAAGGGGCTTCCCCACAAAACAAGCGTTGAATGTAAAGAAACGCTATTTTCAGGGTGAGACCCAGAGGCTCCCCGGAATCCCTCCCTCCCTCCCGGTCAGCGGTTCTTTTCATGTATTTTTGACATCCAGCCTAAGAACTGACAGGCTCGGGTAGCCATTGGGGGGTCTGGGGCTCCGTCTTCCCCTCTTATGGGGGGGTTTGCACAGACGGTGGTGCATTGGTAATGAGATGACGTCATGCTCGTTTGATAGTTTTTTCATGGCGAGTTCTATCCTCTCGTTCGGCGTTTGGTAGTATTTCTTCACCAGAATGGGGGGGATGTGTTTTGGGGCGCCTATCTTTCTGGGTGCCCGACCCAGTCGATGGCAGACAGAGTACTTCTAAACCATATATAAGGTGTGTGTCTATTGGCCATTGCTCCTCGCACCTCTCTCAGGGGGGGGGGAGGGGGCAGATTCTGGCTCGTAGTCCCCAGTAGGCCTAGAACTCCATGTACATTGACTGATGCCTAAAGCTTATATATCTGTATCAGCAGGATAGCTCCGGGGAACCTCCGGGTCTCACCCAGAAAATGGCGTCTCATTACATTCAACTTCGGTTTTTTGCTTCCCTGCCCCTTTTGCTGAGCAGTTTAAGGGTTAAGGAGTTGATGAAACTCATTTGTGATTGTAACTGCAATGTATAACTATTCTAAAATCTGTTAATCATTCTTTTTCAGGAAGTAATATCCGGTGCCCTGAAGAAAACCCCCGCAAACGAAGTTCTCGTAGACAAGTTTAACATTCGAATAACCCGCCGAGATATTATGACTCTGTCTGGGTTGAACTGGCTCAATGATGAGGTAATGCTTCAGAATATAAGATTTGTAAGAATTGTGTGCAGTGGGATTTATACAGATATCTGATGTGTTTTTTTGTTGCAGCATCTTGTGTAAAAGGTAAATTCTGCATTTGCCTGTATATTAACCATACCTGTCACAGTTACTCAACCACTATGACAAAATCACAGAAGCCCTAGAAGAAAAGCAAAATGCAGATGTGGTATACACAGACTGCAAAGGCATTTGTCGGTGACCATGGGGTGATAGCTCACAAAATGAGGTCAATGGGAATAACTGGAAAAGTAGGACGCTGGATACTCAATTTCCTGTCGAACAGAACACAAAAAGTAACAGTCAATCAGATAAAATCGAGTCCAAGTGACGTTAAAAGCTCTGGACCTCAAGGTACAGTCCTTGTACCGCTACTGTTCCTTATTCTCATATCTGATATAGACAAAAATACACGTCACAGCTTCGTGTCGTCCTTTGCAGATGACACAAAAATCAGCATGAAAATTACCTCTGCTGAAGACATTGAAAAACTACAAGCAGATGTCAACAAAGTTTTCGATTGGGCAGCAGAAAATAACATGATTTTAACAGTGATAAATTTCAGGTACTTAGGTACGGCAAAAATGAGGATCTGAAACATTATACAGGGTACAAAACACAATCGAATCTTCCCATAGTAGAAAAACAGCATGTCAAGGATTTGGGAATAATGATATCCGACGATCTAACGTTTAGGGAGCATAACCAAGCAAATATCGCGTCAGCCAGAAAAATGATCGGATGGATTATGAGAACTTTCAAATCCAGGGATCCCATCACAATGGTTGAACTCTTCAAGTTACTTGTGTTGTCCCATATCGAGTACTGCTCAGTACTCGCTTCCCCCTTCAGAGCAGGAGAGATTGCTGAAATAGAGGGAATACAGAGAACATATACGGCACGCATAGACGAGATAAAACACCTAAATTATTGGGATCGTCTCAAAGCTCTCCAAATGTACTCTAGAAAGGAGACGAGAGAGATACCAAATAATATACACATGGAAAATACTGGAGAGCCAGGTCCCAAATCTACACAGTAAAATAACAACGTACTGGAGTGAATGATATGGAAGAAAATGCAAGATTGAACCAGTGAAGAGCAGAGGTGCCATAGGCACAATCAGAGAGCACTGTATAAACATCAGAGGTCCGCGGTTGTTCAACGTCCTCCCAGCAACTATAAGAAATATTGCCGGAACAACCGTGGACATCTTCAAGAGAAAACTGGACTGTTTTCTAAGAGAAGTTCCGGATCAGCCGGGCTGTGGTGGGTATGTGGCCCTGCGGGCCGCTCCAAGCAACAGCCTGGTGGACCAAACTCTCGCAAGTCGAGCCTGGCCTCGGGCCGGGCTTGGGGAGTAGAAGAACTCCCAGAACCCCATCAAGCAGGTATCAAGCAGGTTATCATCCTTCAACCATTTCTCACTGGAAACAATGAGTAAGCATAATATAATTCTGTACAACTGTTTATTCTTTGGTGAATCATAGTTGATGACAGTGGCTATCATCAACTATGACAGCTCAGTCACATGATCGCTTGGATAAACAATCCTCACTTAATCGAACATTTGTATGTTCCACTGAACATTTAGTACCGAATTCAATTTGTTCGGATCATCCAGGAATTCGATAGAGCGGGGTTCGTTAGAGTGAGGAAGCACTGTACCAACATAGATGGAGTGAGATAGAAAATATTGGAGTTGAAGGATATAATTCAGCTCAAGGTCCCAAATATTGTCGCATTATCAGAGATGAAACTTGCAGGAAATATATTAAATGAAGTCGTATTCCCAAGGGGGCTACTCAGTTTGGAGACGTGACAGGAAAACTAGGAAGGGGAGGGAGGGAGGAGTGGCTGTGCTGGTGAAAGAACACCTGAAGGTAAGAGAGTTAATACTGTAATTGAAAGCCCTCGAGATATTGACATAATGGCATTGCAGGTCTGAAATCAGGATGATAAGCTGATAATTGTAAATGCCTACAGCCCACCAGCAAGCAACACATGGACAAAGGAAGAACTGGATGACAAACAAGAGGGCCTCATAATGGGCATGAGAGAGATTATGGTAAGAGCAGATAAAGATAAATACCGATCTAGGGATTTATCCCTAGATCAGGATTGTTGGTACTGGGGGACTTCAGTACTGTTGACTTCAGTACTTTGGGATTGTTGGTACTGGGGGACTTCAACTTTAAGGCAATAGATGAATACCTACGAGGCAAGAACGGAGGGCATTTGTACAGGCAGATTTGTAAACTCATCTTGGAGACATTCATGTATCAACACGTCAAGCAGGCCACAAGAATGAGGGAAGGGGATGTTCTGTCAGTACTGGATCACCAGGAAAAAAGAAGAGGAGGTATTTGACATCCAGTACCTTTCTCCATTGGAAAAGAGTGATCTTGGGAAAAATTTTCATGGGTATAATGGACAGACTTGTTGCTAGGCAAGGACGTAAATGAGATGTATGCCAAATTTTGCAAAATATATGATGAAGGCACACGAACATTCATACCAAAACAGACGTGCAGACCTAGGAAACAGGGTTGGTTCAACGGAAATTGCGAGAGGGCCAGTGATCAAAAGACACAAGTATGGAATCATAATAGGAAGAGGCCAAACCCCCAAACATGCCAGCGATACAAAGATGCAAGAACAAACAACTACACAGCAGTTAGGAGAGAGGCAAAGAGGAACTTTGAGAATGGTATAGCAGACAAATGTAAATCAGATCCAGACTTTTTCTATAAATTCATTAACCCTCAAAACGCTAGGAGTCCAAATGGTTTAACACCAACAGGCACAACAGAAAAAAAATTCAAAAAAATTCTTTCGTCTTATAAGTGTTTATTTTGTTCCCTGATCACGGAAAAAATAAAAAAAAAAAAATTGTGGTGGCATATTTTAGCCGCAATAGGGTAGGGAAGTCTGGCAAAAAAGGGGCGTTGGCTGAGCCTTCGCCAGACGAGGTCTACTCTGCTCGAGCTGTCAGGCGTTAGATGCTGCAATTATATTATTACCTAATTATTTCAATGTCTCTGATTGATTTTTCATATTTTTTTGCAGTATTATTATTCAATTGAGTGAATTGTGATATATTATAGAATAAAATGTGTGAACCATTGCTGTATACAAAATTATGGTGTGCATATTAGTGATTCAATTATTATGTTCATAAAACAATAAACAAATAGTTTGCTGTGTTTACACTATATACACAGGTTATATATAAGTATCTGAATGTTTGCTCACCATAGCGAACCACTAAGTTGGTATGTGGGTCAAAATGGAAACACTCGCTGCCACTCCCTCCCTCAACAACACCTTACTCGCCCTCATTCTCCTCCCACAATACTGTTTTTGCATTTATTCACTATACACAGACGTTATATATAAGTATTTACATGTTTTTTCACCATAACTGTACATCTAAGCTGTATGATGAGTAAAGGCACAAAGACGTAGCTACTCACACAGCTTGTGGCGGCCGCCTCAAGGCCAGACGCACTAATATTTCTCCTCCAACAATACTGTTTGTGGTGTTATACTCTATATACACAACACATTATATATAAATATCTACCTGTTTTATTCACCATACCTGTACAAATAATCTGGTATGGTGCCCCAAAGACCATAGTGGCCACCAGTAAACAACATGGTAAGTCGTATGACGATGCACCTCCCTCACCAAAGTGCCGGCCCAACCTACTCCTATTGCTGTTATTTTACTCTATACACACGTTATATATAGTATCTACATTTGTGTTCACCATAGCGAACCACTAAGCTGGTATAGTGAGTGCAGTCAATAAAAGGTGGCCACACACAGTCAGAACACGACACCACCACCCTCCCTCCCAAAGCATTACTCCTTCCTCCATGGAGCACAGCGCTAAATATCACCACAATCCTGCTATTATCAGAATCCTGGTCAGTTTTATCACAATCAGGGGTTTTCTGTAATACTATCATCACTAAATAATAGCATGAGCATATACTTTATGGTATTTGTAGGCAATGCTGTGGTCACAGGCTGAACAGCGGTGCTGTGAGCTCATGCTGCGTGCGTCAACCTTGGTGGATCGCTCAATACTGAAGCTCTAACACCCAAAAATGTTGGCCTGGTTTTTTTTTTTAGGTGGCATCTGGCAACTATCGGTCATGGCTGCACTATAGCTGCCCCTATCCCAGGCGGGGCGTTTAATTATAGCGCTAGACACGAAATCATATATATATCACATGCGCGGTTTCAGTTTTGTCACTGATATCATATATATATGTTTTATGTGGTTTAAGGGTTAAAATCAAGCTGCAGGTAAAGGACAATATTCAGAGGTTGAAAATGAGAGACAGATACAGGAAAATGAAAAGAAAATGTGTGAAACATTAAACGAAAAGT